>KE504920.1:423275-442056 GCA_000441515.1 Elaeis oleifera
CTTTGGTGGGCTGGGATTGTTACATGGGCCGGGCCATCACATTTCTTAAAAACTAAATTACTTTTTTAGATAAGCTTCTTGTTCAAGTAAGACTCCATATAACACCTTTGAGGAGAAGTTGGTGTTGTCCATATCTTGATTGCTTGTACCATCTATGGGTAAATATCTCATTGCCATAAATTTCAATGTAGTTTTCAGAATTCAAGAAGTTCAAAAGAATAAATCAAGAAAGATGATGATGCATGGCAAAGGGATTTCAATTGTGATACTTTTATGCTTTAAGAACTATCCAAGTGCACACGCAAAATACTAGTTTATATATTGCATCTTTTAAAGCACTTTCTTAAGATCTAGGATTAGCCCACCTATTGCAAAGATAGCTAGTTGACATGTTGGCTAACTTTGCATAGAGGATCAATATGAACACAATTGGATAGGCAATCCCCTTGGGCAACAATATAATCTTATATTTTTAGGCTCCATTTGTGGCTCGAGCATATGATATTACTGAAACAAAAAAAGATAACGGTCATGTACTATTATTAGAAGATGGATATATGATATTTGATAATGGTTGGCGGCAGATATCAACTGAAAATATGGTAAGGGACTAGAGGATAAGAATGTAAGAATCATAATTAAAAAATTATAAAATATCAAATTATGGGGATGTATCTCTGAAAACTTCTGGTGCATGTACCTCCTTTGTTTGAGAGAAATGCATGTGCCTCCTTACTTGAAATGCCAATTCCCTGCAAACAAGAATATTAGATGGAGGCCCTTTACAAGATAGTGGCACTCATGCTATGTTGTTGTGTACCAAGATATATAACAAGATAGTGGCACTAATGCTATGTTGTTGTGTACCAAGATATATATGCAGTCATATAGGTCTAGCATTCTTTATTGTATATATATATATATATATATAGGTCCTTTACTAAAAATGTGGAGATTAATAGATCATTCATCCAACTGCAAACTACTATTTTCATGAGCTTGTCAATTCATGCTTGAAAGTTAACATGTGGAAGAAATTAATGTCATAGAAGATCCGTTTCATGTATATGAAAAATTCTCTATACGGCATGAGGGAAATGGAGTAAATTGCTAAAAGCCAGTAAGTCTAATAGATCATTCATCCAATCAGATGCTAATTGTTCTCAACTCGTTAATTTATGCTTGAAAGTAGATATATGGAAGAGTCCAGTGCTGCAAGAACCAATTTCAGGTACATGAAAAATTTTCTATACAAGATGTTGTGGGAGTATTGAGATGAAATGCGATATTTGTTACCAAAATACAAAATATGATCAGCTACCAAGTCTCCATTGTAGACCCGAGGAGCCTTCCATGTGCACTTAACGGGAAGAAATTATTAGATAAAGAAGGTTCATCATGGATTCATTCTGGCTTAGATTCATTTAATTATATGATAAAATTATTAGATGGATTTATGTCGCTCTAGGTTCACAATGGGTCTGATCCACCAGATACCGCCCAAAGCTTTACCTGCGCGGAAGGTCCATCCTACTATCTCGCACGTGCTATTGGCACGAGTAGCGATCCCATCTCTCTTCCACACAACAATTCCTAATTCCATCGCACGAAAACCCTAAACCCTATCCCTCTCCAACCCCGTCCCAAAGATGCCGGGCGGCGAGCTCCCGCCCTTCCGCCCGCTAGATTCCCACGGAATCCTCCGCTCCCCTGGCTGCCCGAGCGTTTTGTGCAGATCGTTCCCGTTTAAGCTCAAGTACCAAGCCTTCTCGTCAAAGCCTCGCCCCCTTCTCTTTCCTCGCCGCTGGAGGAGGGACCTCTGTGTGGCGAGCACCGGGAGCAGAGAGAAATTTTTGTTCGAGGACGAGGCCGTGCTCGGCGATCGGATCAGTGATGGAAAGACTGGGAATTTGGATCCAAATAGGGTAAGAATAAAGAAAAATGACAGGGACATCTCGCCATTGGTGCGGAATGGGGTGTACTTGAAGAGGCAGAGAGACGGTGGCTCCGATGGTTTCCAGGGGTTCGACGACAGCAGGAAGTCAAGGCATTTTTCTAAAAAGAGATTTGATGATGCATTGGACAAGGAAGAGGGGAAAGAGAAGAGGGATGGTGATGAAGACATCACAAAAGTCAGGGGAAGAAGTTCTGTGGGAGAAAATGAAGCTCACCTGAGCCAAACTAGGTAATCTTTTCTTGCAAGTCTGGAACAATTTGTTTAAATGATCGAAAAATTCGAATTTACTCACGTTTTGGAAGTTATTCCTTGTACGAATTTGATTAGTCGTTTCTTAATTAGGGACATGGTGTAAACATCTTAGAAGGACTATTGAATTTATCACTAGCAAATTATTTTTGAAATTGATCTGTGCACTTGCTTATAATTAATCCAAGTCAAGGTTAGTGAAATCACTTGGATGTAAATTTTCTTAGTGGTCTTAACGAGGATGAATATATGTTTTGCACAAAAGCACATTAGCCTTTAATTAAAGTTTAATAGTGCGGTAGTCCTTTCATAAGTCTGAAAGGACACAGGCCAAGCAAACATGCTAAAATTATAAATACTCATCTTTTCAAAAGTTCCACATAGGAAGTTCTCTAAATGATTATATCTCCTAATTAAACTCTAGAGGATACCTTGATGGAAAACATAGAGAGGCCACTAGAACTCCAAAGGACATGAATTTCTCTAATTACCTTCTCTTATAATCCAAAAAATTATGTGAAGGTTAAGTTGATGAATCTTGATCTTTCTATTCCAGAAATTATGGAAATCAAAACCTTTGTAACTGAATTGCAATGGATGTTTTGCCTTAACTAGTACAGAATTTGACTGACCGAACGATTGACCTCAAGAGTGGAGCCTACGGACTACTTACTTTCTTTATTCTCTTAGAATCGTCACATGCATATTTTGCGTTGTAATTGGACCTCTTGCTCTCTCTCAAAGTGCATTTAAGATTTGAGCTTGTCCGATAGATGGCTTGTATCAGGACTCATGTTACTTCTTAGTTTTTTGTTTTAAAATATTTACACGTGTACAACATTTTGTTATCAGATTCTGACTTTGGTTTTGTTTGTAGATATCTGGTTCATTATGCATGTACATGATATATGGAAACTTGATTTTACTTAACGTTCCCTGCTGTGCGCTTCAGGTTTGAACAATGTTCTATTTCTCTTTTGTCATTGAAAGGAGTAAAAGCAGCTGGATATGAGAGGATGACTCTGGTGCAAGAAGCAACTCTCCCTCTCATCCTTAAAGGTTAAGTTCTCTATAACATGATTTACAAATTAAATATGCCTTACCATGTATTGTCTAAAAATCAGGTTCTTGATGCAAGTTAACAGGAATGATATATTTGTCAAAGTCTCATTTGCTATTGGCAATTAGACTATTTCAGTCTATGCTAGTGGCATTGCTGAACATGCACTTTTTGGAGTCATCTATGAAAGTACATAGGTAGTCATGATGTTTCTGGAGTCCTCAGGAGATCCAGAAACAGATTATAGAATAGCTATGTGGATGTCATCTGATGAGAAGCTTCCATCTATTGGCTTGTGGGACCCTCCACTTTCTATTGTCATGAAACGTTTCGCAGGATACTTTTCATGATTTGACAAGCATCATGACATGGAGGGATGCAGGGCACACTTAATTTCATCCAGTATTAGGTCCAGTTAGTTATTTGTTTGTCCTAAAACTAGACTCAAGAGCCGAATAATGCAAGCATAACTTTGACAAAGCAAAACTAAAGAATAAGATCATATATCCATAGATAGTTGGCCAAGATGCATGTCCAGTACCCGTGCAAAGAGACCAATTATCTTATTTTTGAATCTTAATTTGTAGAAAGTTTTTATTTCTTAGCACTATCTAGTAATTGTTTAATAGAATGCTTGGGAAGGTGATATATGGTCTGATTTAAGAACTTAGCAACTTAGCATCGATTAATAAGAAAAGATCACTGAAATAGTTGGGTATGGTTAAGGAACCAATCCTTCCAAATTCGAGGATAGCCAACAGTAATGGCTTTCAACCAAATTTTTGGTGGATACAATCATAGGCCTTAGGCAGTTTATCTGAAAGCTACAACTTTGTCTTCTTTATTCGTCTAAATTGTCTTTTTTTTTAAAAAAAAGCCAGGAGATGACTAGCAGGCATCCTCTTACTTAGAATTAAATCATAGTGCTGTGACAAAGCACTTAATAATATGTTGGAACCTATTTGAGATTTAAGTTGCATCAGGTTTGTGTGGAATCTTGGATCTATGGAAGTGTCCTTATCATAGATCTGTTAAAAATTTTGATTCTTTACCATGTCAACGTAGTGAATCTCCTGTATTGTGCAAATCACTTGGCATAATGCTTTCTAGTACGTTGAATGAAGATGCAAATGCAGATTCTTTGCCATCATCATGTGCTAAATATGTATAGAAAATCAATAAATCATATACATCTCTTTGTTGATTCTCATAGTATTTTAGTAAGTCATATGATTCATGAAACTCATGTCTGAGAGCCACATATTATGATGACAGTGTCACTGATTAGAATCTCTTTTGTGTTCTAGGCAAAGATGTTCTTGCAAAGGCAAAGACTGGAACCGGAAGACTTTAGCATTTTTGGTAATCATCTCTATTATCTCTATTCTTTTGGTTCTTGACCCCTGAATAATGGGATTCTGCATGTTTTTGTCATTCATTATCCATGCACGCTGCTTACAAAAGCTTCCAGTTTTTATTATATTACTTTCAAAGCAAAAATGGTTGGCTGGTATGTTAACCATGATTTATAGTTAACAGTGAAAGTTTGTTTTCAGCTTCCAGCAATTGAGGTCATTTCCAAATTGCCTTCTGGTGATCATGATCAAAAAAGACCCTCAATCAATGTGCTTGTTGTATGCCCTACTAGAGAGCTTGCAAGCCAAGCTGCAGCAGAGGCTAAGAACTTTAAAGTTCACCCTTCTATTGGTGTACAAGTTGCAATTGGTGGCACACGGATTACACTAGAACAGAAATGCATGCAAGCTAATCCTTGCCAGGTTGGACAGCCAAATGGTTGTTGCTGAATGTGAAAATTACCAATTTTCAGTACAAGCTGTATTCTAAATTAAGCATCACATGAACAGATTCTTGTGGCAACACCTGGAAGACTTAAAGATCATATCCAAAACACGCGAGGATTTGCCACTCGGCTAATGGGCGTGAAAGTCCTTGTTCTTGACGAAGCTGACCAATTATTAGATATGGGATTTCGGAAAGATATTGAGAAGATTGTTGCTGCTGTTCCGAAACAAAGACAAACACTTCTATTTTCTGCTACCGTTCCAGCTGAGGTATATTTTCATATCTTGTATACCTAGTTCTAGTCTACCTTGAGAAGATCTCAACAGATGATGTTATGTCCAGGTTCGTCAAATTTGTCACATTGCAATGAAAAGAGACTATGAGCTTATTAACACAGTGGAAGAGGGTACCGAGGAAACACACTCGCAGGTTTGACTTACATAATCCATAAATAGAGTATTTGATCAGTTCGTAGATTCTATAATTCTTGAATTTCTTAACCTGTGCATGTTAATCAGGTCAGACAAACATATCTAGTCGCACCATTAGATAAGCATTTTCCAATATTATATAGTATTCTCACAAAGCATATTTCAGAAGATGCTGACTATAAGGTAAGTGATGCTATTTAACCATGTTCCCTTTCTGGCTGTGTGTTTTGTTTGCGAAGTTCTTTATATGGAGTTGTTGCAGGTAATTGTATTTTGTACAACTGCAATGGTTACCAAACTTGTTGCTGACCTTCTCTCTAAATTGCACTTGAATGTACGAGAGATCCATTCAAGAAAGCAACAGAATTATAGAACCAGGGTTTCAGAAGAGTTTAGGCAGTCAAAAGGTCTTATACTTGTGAGTTCTGATGTGTCCGCAAGGGGAGTTGATTACCCAGATGTCACTCTTGTTATACAGGCAAGTTGCTGCAGTTTGTTTTCCTGCTATTGGCATTAATTAAGTTCATATTGTGCAATATTATCTGAGTATGAGATAACTAAATGCATGCATATATAACGCAACTTCACAAGTCAACAACAGAGCTCATGTACACTTTATTTCTTCTGCATGCTATCATTTCTCAAAAGTTCATATTATCTAATTTATTGTTTTATAGGTTGGGTTGCCTTCTGATAGAGAGCAATATATACATCGGCTTGGTAGAACTGGTCGAACGGGTAAGGAAGGAATCGGCATATTGATGCTGGCACCATGGGAAAAGTTCTTTCTGGCTAGCATCAATGATTTGCCAGTAACTGAGGCTCCACCACCACCAACTGATCCAAACACCAGAATGAAAGTGAGTACCATTCATATCTCATTTTCCTCTTGCTTTCTCTGCATTTTTCCTATAGTGTTTCTATATATTAATCTAACTAAACCTTTAAATAAATCACAATGTACTTGTTGATTTGTCATGACTATATTAATCAAAAGTGATATCCAAGACATGCACACAAACAGAAAATAAAGAAGTTTTTTTTTTGTTTGGTTTTTTTTGTGTGTTGGGGGTGGGTGGGGATTGTGTTGATAAAAATGGAACCAGCTCTCTGTGTGTGTGTGTGTGTGTGTGTGTGTGGGTGGGTGGGTGGGTGGGTGGATCCTTATTAGACGTATTCATGCTCGATTTACTTGTTTAGTGAACCATTCTTTTACAGTCCTCAAAGTGAAGGTATGCTGTGGACCAGCTCTTTGTGTGTGTGTGTGTGTGTGGTGGGTTTGAATATTGTGTGTGGTGGGTTTGAATATATTGAAGCTGTCACGTTTTGCGCATATGACTGCTAAATGTGGCTAAGCTATTCTCTTCTATTTTTTTGGTCTTTGATGCCTTTGGTTGGGTAAGTGCTGGCAGCAACCACTGTTAACTGCTTTGGACAAAGGAACTGGCATAACTGCACCAGTATTGGAACCAATATATAATACCACTCTAAGGGAAAGATACAAGAGAATTACACCTCTCAAAGTTGGATGTGCATTTATCACATTATGTAAATAATTTATGCGCTTTAGAGGATCACAATGCATCATGAATGCATCTATTATATCGAACCCTGTCTGTTCATTGTGGAACGCCAATGCGCAGCAAACCTGCCACCACCTTGGTTGTTCAGCCTTTTCTCCACTTTATATAATGTTTTGCAACATTCTTATACAAAATCCTTTTTTTTAACCTGTGTTTGCATAGGTGGAACGTGCACTGTCATATGTGGAGACGAAGAACAAAAGTTCAGCTTATCAAGCTTGGCTAGGTTATTATAATTCAAATAAAAATATTGGCCGAGACAAGACGAGGCTTGTGGAACTAGCAAATGAGTTCAGCCAAAGCATGGGGCTCAACAAACCTCCAGCCATACCCAAACTAATTGTTAGAAAAATGGGACTCACCAATGTCCCCGGTTTGTGCACCAAGTAGCTCTCAAAACTTCATTTTCTCTGCTCTCGATGACAAATCTAAAGATTCTTTGTTAGCTTTACTGTTGAGCAATTAATATCATTGTTCACAACAAATGGATCTACAGTGGCTCCTCTACGAAGGCTGAAGCTACTTATTTATGGATATTCTACTCCCTTGAATTCTGGGTGCAGTTACCTTTTGTAAAAGCGTAAAGTACCATTGAGGTCGGCAAAGAAATTCTTTTAAAATGGACTGGAAAGTATCACTACCATTCCGGATTTTACGCTGCTTCGAGATCGAAGGATGCAAATTTTGTGAGTATCATTTCGAAATAACTTGCTTTTATGGATAATTTCATGCTAATTTGTGATAGCAGCTGATCGGGCGGATCTTATTTATTATTTGATAACAACAGTCGTGCATACTAGCATGATGTTTGTTGAAATTAGTAAAGAGGAATGGTGTACTTTAGTTTTGGGTAAACAGGTAATGAAATACTGCCTATTACTGGATATGATTATGGTTCAGTTGCTTTCGAGAAAGTGAACTGTGTGCAATGCTTAAACTTTCTCATACCTGGTCATTCTTGTGTCAAACGTAGCACCTGGAACCTGCAGCAATGGCCATGGAACGGTATATTTAAGTTATTTTTTTTTTTTTTTTGTTCTAACATTTACTTTTTCTTAGTTTTCTCTCTACAACGACTTTTAGGCATGATCTCTCTGCAATCGTTTTGGCATTTTATTTATTTATCTATATATTATGTGAATTTTTGGATAAATAAATTAAATGAAAAACCTACTCAACCAAGTAATGCGGGCTTGTAACCCAAGTGGGGGCGCGTTGGTGGTATGATATGTTCTGTTGGATGAATCTGGTATTGTTGTCCAATTAAAGCAATCACAGATTAGCTAAAAACTTTCACAAGCTGGTGTGGGAGTGCATGCAGGGAGAAGCTGGTTTGGTTTCTTTCATTCCTGGCACTCAGCACAAAAAAGATCATTTGGTTTGATCAAACTTGTCAAATGCTTGTTCTTGCTATTCAAATCGAAGGGCTTGTATGGATGTACCCAGCTCCCTTGTCCACATGATAGGCAGGAATGTTAGCTTGTAGGTTGTATGATCACTGAACGAACCATTTGATCATCTAACATTGCACTGATCATGGTGGTAGCGGACCCTGCAAACATTCGCGGCTTGCTTTTGCACATAAACTGCATCTTGAGAGAGGGACGGATAGCACTATTTAACGGTATGGTAGTTAACCATGAGCTATCCATGACACTTGAAGGTTAATTAGTTCTATTTGCAGCACAGAAGCATATATCTTCTTTATTTGTGGGTATCAAACATCGATGGGATATTAGAATTATGCAATCACATGATAAGATTATTCATGCACGTTGGGCATGTATCTCTTCAATCTAGCTGAGAAGTTCTATATGCTATTACCATGCCTATACCTTCTCTCTTCATGCCCTCATTAAACTAGCGATTTCATAGAGTAGTGGCTCAATCCATGCAATTGGATTGTGACAAAATGGAAATTTTGAGCTGCATCTGGTGCGCGAAGTGGCAAGACGTATGGCTAACTAAATAGAGTATTTTTTAATCCATGGATCCATCTAATAGATTTTCACAAGAGGAGAATGAGGTAAACGTACGTTATGATCTGTGAAATTGCTGCAGGTTGTTTTCCATACTTGTGTGTTCAATATCTTACACTAAATTGGGCCATAAGAGTAATTGGCCCAATGTATGTTTTGATGCAGCTTCTAGTCTACATGCGTCTCAAGCAAAGGAGCAGTCTTATACATGAGCAGACCAAACAGCTTTACACGGTATTTCTATGAAACTATACTAGGAAAACGTACAGCCTATGGTATGAGCTTATATCACGTCTAATTTCCTGTTTGGCTTAGCTTAATCGCTTGCTTTTGATGAAGCCCACATCTTCAAAATTAGGTTAGTCCAATCTCATCAAAGCATTTTAATAGTCCAATGTAGCATTACTTGCATATTACTTTTGAGATATATCCGCTACATGTGGCCATGTACACATCACGTGAAATCCTAGCAATTGTTTCTTCTATTTTTTTAGCAAGTACATTTATAATTATAGATATTAATGCACCAAACATTTACTCAACTTAATTCATGATTTTTTTTTGGTAAAGTGGAAAAGAAGAATAATTATTGAACTAAGTACAATGCCAATAGAAAAACCAGCAACATCTAGAGTTAACAAACAATGAAGATCTGAAAAAAGACTATAAATTAGCTGCAAAATCAATAGAGGAATGCAAACTAGCCAAGTAGTCTGCTACCGAATATGCTTCATACTAAACATGATGAACTTTGAAGGAAGTAAATATGAAAATCAAAAGTTTAATTCTTATAGCAAAGGATTTGGCTTGTCAGAAGAATTTGGCAATTCAAGGTATAATAGCAGCAAAATTTCCCTCTAAAATCAGATCTTTGCAACGCAAATAGCAAATAGCAGAAGTAAGGCCTTCCCAAGCTCCTTGAAATTCCGTCATAATTATAGAAGTTGTTGAAAATGTTTCCGAATCCGCTAGAATAAGATGTCCATCATGATCACGAAGAATAAACCAGATAGCACCACCTTGATTATCATGAAAGGAGCCATCAAAATTAATTTAAACAACCCATGGAGAGGGGGCTCCTATCTAACCGGGGCATAGAAGATGAAGTAGAGCAACTAAGGCTGACAATAACTTGATCAAATTTGATAATGGCCGCTGAAAAGCCCTTTTATTCCGACCCTTCCATGATAACCAAGCCACATAAACAATGGTAGCAAATTGGAGACCACAGCATTTAACTAGGATGGCAAAGAGCAGTCAATGAGAGATGGATGGCTGAACCTAGAGGCAAATAAATTCCATGTCTCCTTGGCAAGCGCTTGACAAGCACATGCTCAACATCCTCCACCTCACCACAAATACGGCAAACATTGGAAGCAGGATGTAACATACCTCGCTGCACCAAGAAAGAATTGCAGGGTGATCCATTCCATACGACTTTCCACCAAAGACCCTTTTTTTTTTTTTTTTGATGATAAAGGAGGCAAATGCCACCAGAATTTATTAATCCACCAAAAGACTTTGACACTCGATCGGTAAAGTATTCAATTTCCAAATGGCTAGCAGAGAGAAGAGTTTGGAATGTAGTTGATCCGTAGAAAGTAGTGGTAACAACTAACAATTCCTAAATTCAGCACTGCTGCCAATGCTGAACTGAACAACCAAATTGTCGTGTCAGCATTGAATCTACTCCCCCTGCCGCGTCTTCCTCTTGCCATCCACCTGTGAACTCCCTCTCTATTCTTTTTTTTTTATATACGCAAGAGTGTTTCGGTCTTCCTAAACCATGCCATGCCCTCCTCCAACCTTGGGACACGTGATCAGATTCATTCGCCACCTTTTTTTTTTTTCACTTTTCTTTTGGTAAAGTTCATGAAGAACAGAGAGAAAGAAACAAAGGCATAGTGAAAAGGGAAACATCACGGGGTCTGGAGTAGAGGGTCCCCGTGCATCAGCTTCAGACAACAAGACAAAGCCAGGATGGATCAGGGATTTATCAGAAAGAAGGATATCTTGAGCCAGGCCAGCCAACCAATCCACACAAGCATTCCCTTGACGAAGAATTGAGCTTGGAAATGTGGAAAAGAGGAGAGGAGCCGATGAACCTCTGTAAGCATTGGCATCGATGAAGGCAAAACTTGTTTTGAGTGATCCAATGAATAACCGTAAGAGAGCGCCCTCAAGAATAAAATTCGTACGGTGAAATGTAGCCATCACAAATCGGATGGCTTCTAGAATAGCACGGAGTTCAGCATAAGGAACCGAGAGAGAGAGGTAAAACAACGAGCACCCTCCTCTCTGTCCTTCAATCTTTTAGAATATATAAAAATTTAGATCATCCACCGGACAAGTGGAGAGAGGGTCTTCTCTGACAGACAGATCGTGAAGAACAGCTGGAATAAAATTTTTTAGAACCTTTCCAACCACTTATCATCCCTTGACCTACCAAGTTTCTCCTAACAAGGTATATCGAGGAGTCGCTTCTTCTGTTCTCCAAGCAGCGTTTGCTGCCACGAAACCGAGATATTTACTCTCTTCTTTCAAACGTCTTCAGGGATTTGTTGCACCTGCCAGGACTTAATCTGGCTTTCCATTCTAACGCCTGTGAGTTGTTTCCTAGGTGCATCATTCCATCCGACTCAATTCCGTCTCCAGTTTTCCTTCCTCTTTTCTATTTATTTCGTGGCTGACAAGTTTTCTAAGACAATTCCGACCATCGATCAGATGATGGACGAATCGATCGATCGCTCATTTGTGGGACTCGACGATGCTGGACATTTTTGACCTATTTACGATAGCTTTGGATAATATATCCCTTTCCAGATCCTGGAGATATATCTAGAGGTTGCTGTTCCTTCTCATTTTCATATATATATATATATATAGCCGTGAAATCCTAAAATGGCTGATGACACTTCTTTTGGCCTAGTTTTTCCTTCGGAGTTCCCTCCATCTCCATCCTTCCTTCGTCTTTCTAGCGTACGTTGGAGCGGATCGGAGATTACAAAAGCCAGGGCCTGGGGGCTGGTTCGTTTGCTGAGGGATCCCGCCTCCGGCCGCATCACGACAATATACCCACCCTTGGTCGTCGCTTTCTTTTAAAACCATGTACGATGTACCTCCAGTAATCCCTCAAATTTGTCTCATTAAATTTTTATAGGGAAACGACATGCGCCGTCCGTGTTCACATTTATAGTGAGCTGGATGACAGATAATTAGTTTCCTCATACAAATTTTATGCGGATAGTTGAGAGATTAAAAAAAAATACATTTGTTATGGAATCTTTGCTATTTAAGAGGTAGGTTCACGAGAGGGAGGGTGGGGAAGGAAGACGTACGAATTCCCCGACTAAATTTCGTTCTCTTTGATTCCAGATCGCCTTCGGCCGTTCGGAGATCCCACCAAAACCAAGGATACAAAGGAAAGAGGACTCACCGCCGGCGGCGGATGATCGTCGCGGCCGTGAGAATCCACGGGGCCTCACCGCCGGCAGCGGCGGGGCGAATGACCAACGTGGCAGCCGCGAGGACTGGATCGGCAACGACGACCTCGCGGGGATGAGGCGGTCGCGGTCGGAGCACCAGCTTCGGTGCTCCCTCAGCGTCCAGCGCCCACCGCCACCGTGGCGGCGCACGCGAAGCTCAAGACTATCCGGTCTATCGGCCTGTTCCCCTTCATCCCAACTCGATCCGATCGTTTCTGTTCGACTCCGAGGAGGCGAATGGGGGATCAGACTGGTTGATCCGGAGGAGAGCAGCGAGGAGGAGGTCGGATCGGAGACGGACAAGCGGGCGAATTGGGTGGAGAGGATCTGGGAGCTGAGGAGCCGGTGGCGGGTCGGAAGCCAAAGAAGACGAGAAGGCGAGTTACGACTCGGATGAGCTCTGCGCGGTGAGTCATGACTCGGGCGAGGAGGGGGAGGGGAAGGAGGAGCCGAGCGACTGGGATCAGGAGTCGTTCGCGCGGCTCTTGGCCCCGGTCCGTGGACGGTCGCCAAGCTCTTCTCCAAGCTGGCGTTTCTCTGTAACATAGTCTACGTGATACCGGATATCAAGGTTAGTTGTTCCTCCTCTCATCGCGGCCGCTCGTTTCACTTCACTTTTGCATGATCGGACCGTAGAGATTGTAGGACCGCCGCCGCATGTCCTCTCTCGTACGATCTAACAAAGAAAGGTTTTCCCTTTTTTTTTTTTGTGACTTTCATTCATTAAATTATTTAATTCATCAAAAGAATTATTAAATTATTTAAAAGAGAGTTATTTGTTACCATGCGGAGAACCTGAGGGGAGGATTCAATGGCTGGCGAGAATAAGCAGAGGTAGTTTTAGCAGGCTAAATGGGTGGGTGGCCCGCTGCGAATGGAGTGTGGCCAGTTTGTTTTTTTTTTTGGTTATAAAGGAACACTTTATTCATATAATAACAGAGTACAAATAGATCAAGTGAACAGGCTGCCATAGAACAAATGGCCATCCATTAGTGGTCTGCAGAAATAAATACAGGTAGAAGCATAGGAGAAAGACAGATAAAATACAAAAGAAATATAACGGTGAAGAAACAAACAAAGACAGAAATCCATAATTTACCGAAGATATACAATCCAAAAAAGAGAAGTTGAACAACTGTAAAAGAAATACAATTTGAAAGACTGTGAATCAAACTTGATCTATCAATACTGTTTTTGTACTTTGGTAGCATTATGGACCATGCATGAAATGATGCTATGGTTAACTATAGAACAAAATTGAAGTATGTGTAGCAGAAGTAAGGAGGTATGCGGAGGAAATATGGAAAAGATAAGCTGAAAATGGTCGACGGCGGATTTGGACTGAGTTTAGTATTATTATCATCTGAAAAATGCTGTGTCCCTATGATCTGTTGGCACTCTCCCAGGGTGTACATGACAGGATTTTTAAGTGGGCCACTGTGAAAATGGCAATAAAACCCGGATAAAAACTACCTGCTAAAACCTGCAGTGGAGGACGATCGAGGAACACCATTCGGTACAGAAGCATCCAGCGGTGCTTGTACTTTTCCCATCATGATGCGACATTAGTGGCCGTGGACTTTGAGTTTAAGTTCAAGCCCATGTTCCAAGAATATGTGTTGTATATAATGACGATAATAATGATTATGATAATTAATTTATAATAATAATTATTTTTATTATAAAATAATATGAAAATAATAATATTGTTTTATATATTATCGGCTAACCGTTGATCTTTATTAATAATACTAAAATTTAATTCATGCGACATAATGATCGTCTGTGAAATAATAATCAAATAACAAAATATTTAGAATCTCATCTCCTTTCCCCATCTAGGGGAAAAAAAAAAGCCACTCCTATTGCATCTCTGAAAAATGATTTGATCTATTCTCTCTTTTAAGTGAATTCCCTTTTAACCCCTCACCCGTATATTAATACTGTCATGAGTATTATTATTGTCATTATCATTATTGTTATTACTATTGATCTTACTTTTAGTGCTTCTATTGTTACATTGTATTGAGGCTAGCTTTGTTGGGAGCTGGATTTGGGACATTTCTGCAAAGAGATTGGTTTTTTTTTTTTATTTAATTAGTTCTTATTTCTAGTTATAGGCGGAGGCCCTGAGGAAGCACTACAATCTTCGTTTTGTCACTTCTTCGCTGGAAAGAAGCGGAGGCCGCAATCAAGGCCCGGCTCGAGAACGACTCGCGCCACCCTCCGCGTGGACCGACTGGAGCGGACCGCGGATCCGGGCCGGGAACCCAGCGGAGGCGCTCGATACGGCCGTCCATGGCCTACGAGATAGCGGCGTCGGCCGCGTCCTACGTCCACTCCCGCGCCAAGGGCCTCCTGTCCCTCGGCGGGAACCCGAGCCCACCGACGGCGGGAGGCACTCGTCGAAGGGCCGGAGGAGGCGCAGTCGCCGAAGGGGACTTCCGAATACGACACACTCGGCGAAGGGCCGGCGAAGGCGCAGTCGCCGAAGGAGAGTCCCGGTCGGGTATACAAGTCCAATGTGGCCGCATACGTGGCCACGTCGACGATGACGGCAGTGGTGGCGGCGGAGGAGGAGGCGCGGCATGAGGCGGCGAAGGATCTCCAGTCGCTTCATTCCTCGCCGTGCGAGTGGTTTGTATGCGACGACCCCGGCACCGGCACTCGCTGCTTCGTCATCCAGGTGGCCTGAATCAGATAAAACCCTCAAAATTCTCATTCATTACATTGCTGCCGCCGTCGTTCCTTGTGCTGCTGCTAACTGTTCGACCAAATGACAGGGATCCGATTCGCTGGCTTCGTGGCAAGCCAACCTGTTCTTCGAACCCACCAAATTTGAGGTAATGTCTAGACTTGAAACTAATGTAACAGTTAATTAAAACCTTCCTTAATATCTATCTGCTATTATAGTAGAAACTCTAAATTAAAACAGTTAATTGGGGAATCTTTTTTACCGTCTATCAGTTTTCATCAGATCAATATTAGCATTTGTCATAACAAATATTTATTCTCCGCCACTCAAAATTGAGCAAATGATGGCGCCATTGCTTCCGGTATAATAATGAAAACAATAATTAAAGTATTGTTAGGCACAAATGTCGTTATTTTTCAAAGAAGAGGTATCGAACTTATTTTGGGGCATTTGAAAAGGGGATGGAGGTACTGGTACATCGAGGGATATATGAAGCAGCGAAGGGAATATACGAGCAGTTCATGGCGGAGATCGAGGACCACCTGAAGCGTTGCGGGGAGAGGGCGAAGCTTCGATTCACGGGGCATTCGCTTGGAGGGAGCCTCTCTCTCCTCGTCCACCTCATGCTCTTGGCTCGGGGCGCCGTCAAGCCGTCCACTCTCCTCCCCGTGGTGACCTTCGGCTCCCCGTCCGTGTTCTGCGGGGGAAAGCGGGTGTTGGAAGCGCTGGGGCTGGAGGAGGGGCAGGTGCTCTCGGTAATGATGCACCGGGACATCGTGCCCCGGGCCTTTTCTTGTGGCTACCCAAACCACGTGGCCCATGTCCTGAAGCGCCTCAACAGAGCTCTCCGCTCTCACCCTTGTCTCAATAACGAGGTGAGTCCTCTTTTGTACCTTTGAATTCTTCTACGATACATGGAGCTGGATCTAAAACCTGTCATATCTCTTTAAGTTAATCATCCGATCATGGATTAACTTGCCCAAATGGTGCTTCTGAATGAATTGATTCAACACTAGAATTTGGATTCTAGCTTTTAATTCCTTATGTTAATGATTCATGAATTTGTATCTCAAACCCGCCATGTCTCTCAAGTTTATGATCCAAGAAATACGGATTAACTGGAGCTGGTTGGAATTGACCAGGCCAGAAGTCCGGTAGACAACCGAGTTCAGCTTCATCTTAGATTTCCTACGAGGAACGAGGTTCTGTCTGATACTCATCACCATTTAATGAACCAAAGCAGTATTGGTCTTTGGATCCGCATCGAAATATCTGCAACTTAAGTCGACCTAACTTTCAGTCATGATTTGTCTTTTGCCGTACTTCCGCTAATTCGGTATTCATCAGTTTAATAGCATTCGTTATGGGTGGTGGCACAGAAAGTCCTATATTCACCACTGGGCCAGACGTACATCCTCCAACCCGACGCCAAAAACTCTCCTCCCCACCCTTTCCTCCCCCAGGAGCAGCTCTCTACACCCTGGACGGAAGGAACACGGCCGGGGCGCATCGAAAGCGACGGTGGCCGGTGCCCTGAGAGCCTTCCTCAACTCGCCACACCCACTGGAGACGCTGAGCGACCCAACGGCCTACGGCTCCGACGGCACCATCCTCCGCGACCACGACTCCAGCAACTACCTCAAGGCCATCAATGGCCTGGTCCGGCAGAACACCAAGTCAGTGGTCCGGCGGACGCGGCGGCGGCGTTCAACCACTTGTGGCCCCTCACTACCACCACCACAAACAGGCTGACAGGTGACCCTTGGGGAGCCCACCATGATCGAGAATGGAGAAGCCCAGGCTGGTCTCCAGAGAGGTGGTCGCCAGTAGGGCCTGAGGACTAGACGGGCTCTCCTGTGACATTTGGGTACCCTAGTTTGTACTTTGAGCTGGCTTTTATTTTCTTTGTCCTGTTCTATCTTATCAATGTACAGTATATACGAGTGCTGAAAATTCAGAATCTTGTCAGAGCTATAAGGAGCCTTATCTGGTTTGGTTGGGTCTAGATAGATTGGTTGGGTCAAGTTAGATTTGTCGCATCTCTAAACTTGGTCCCGTTCTTGGTTGAGTCTGGTTAGACCTGCAACTTCTTGAAAACTCATTCTTGACCAAGAGCGGAAGTAGTATGAATAATATCGAATATGAATCAATATAGATATAAATAAAAATTTATAATCTGACTAATATCCGTATCTATGTTCATATTTGTTAAAATAAAATAGATATAGATATAAATAAATCATTATCTGATCTTCATACAAATATCCGAATGTATCTGCAATTCTATATAATTTTATATAATATTTATTAATTTTTTTAAAAATATACAATCATATAGATATACTATTAAATTAATTTATCATTTATTTAATAATATTTTTAATTATGTAGTCATAAAATATAATTATCTAACTTATAGCTGTGATTATATCCATACTTTTGATATCTGAATTATATACGTATCTATTTAAAATAATTATGAATATCAATTTTTATATTTAAATAATATTTATATTTATATTTATATTTATCAAATAAATAAATATAGATATAAATATATTGATACCTAATTTTCAGTCTTATCATCCACAAAACTAACTAACCACCTTCTCAGAACTGCAAGACTTGTACGTGCCCGTCCATCAATTGATTATGTAGACATAAAAATCAAATAAATGTATAAATAAAATGGAGAAATCTTAGCTTGCACATAGCTTTTCTGCATGAGCTCACATAAACACTGCTGATCCTTACCCGATTGTCTTGTACTATTCCCCAGCCAACTCATTGCAACTTGACCCAACACTAGAATCTCCTTAAAAATAGAACGTAACCTATCAACCTGCTTCATTATCAGGGAGATTCAACACCGATAACTATCGTCATTCCTGTTACCATCGCATACAGTTTCATTACGTCCAGATTATCAGCTCAATGCCCTATCATTCTCTTGGAGGAGCTCAGGTTCTCCTTTATCTTCTGCAGTTACAGACTTACTATGGGTATATTTCTATTTATATCCATCTGCTGTACTACCATTTCTCCAGCTCTTCACAGTCAGTTCACCGTTTGGCGTATTGGCACTCTAAACTTTGATGCGCCTGCAGTTTCATTTTCTACTCAAGTCTTTCTTACATACGGTGTAGAGATTTACTCAGGCTATAAGGACTGCTTCTCACAAGTTTTATCCCTGATTTACATATTTACAATTATATAGGACTTATTTGGTTGACGGAAAATGAGGATAGAAAGAAGTACTTCCTCGGAAGTGAAGAGGAGAGCTTTTGTTTGGTTGAAATTCTAAGAAAAGAGAGAGTGAAAAAAGTTCTTCCCATGAAAATTTACTTCTCACATTTCATGAGAAGTGAAAATGAAAGAGGTGAATTTTGGTACTTCCCATAAGATGAAAAATGATACTATTTTTTTTTCTTTTTCAAAATATCTTTTTAAATTTACGATTAAATTTTTACAAAATATCAATAGATGGTTAGAATAAAATACAGAACAGCGATATAATATTATATTAATATTTATATGAA
>KE504920.1:445742-459572 GCA_000441515.1 Elaeis oleifera
ATATTTTAATGTTTGATTTCTATAAATTTGAACTTATAAATTGTGTTATGTTGAATTGATAATTTTGTATTGATTGATAATCAGCATAAATTATTTTGATTATTATTTTTTTAGATATGGGATAGTCATGGTATCAGTATGGGTTGGGTATGAAAAAATGGATTATCCGTAAGTATCTCCGAATCCATTGGGTATGGGGATGGATATCTCTTTTCTTATCCGATCGGATATCGGATAGAATTTGGGTAGAGGATATTAAGTTCGAGTTTGGAGATAAATAGTACAATATCCGATCCAAATCCTATCCATTGTCACTCATCCAAAATCTTTTTATGGGATCAAGCCTCGTCCTTATCACTGTGATACGCATCTTAACCAAAATCCAGTTCTGGAGCAAGTTGTATTAGTAGCTCGACATACCCTAACTATTCTACCTGTTTTTGGAGTTTGGGGAAATTGGTTGTGTGGTTCAATGTATGTGGTAAACTTATTTGTCCAAGCAACATTAGTCCCACATTGTGCCTCGTGTAACAAAACTTGATTTGCCTTAGAAAAGGGCTTCCATTTGGAGTTCTTTTATGTTAATTAATTGTGACATGATATGATATTATCCATAATCCATAAACAAATATCTGGGGTTGATTCCATGCCACTTTATGACCGAATACTTCAATTATATTTGGTTAATAGCTCTATGGCTCGGTTGTCGCATCTCTCTAACTACAGACTTTGAGAGGTTTTCTTCATCACATGCCATAGGGATGAACATTGAGCATTTCTTGTTTCCACAATTGGTGACTACAAACCAGTTTCAGAAGCCGATGCATAGTTTAAATTATGTGCTTATGCTTGCGCATCATTCAAATGATGATCTCTTTTAAATGCAAGACCGCAAGTATATAGCTACCAGCTTTCTGCGCACGCGTCTTTGATGCATGCTTTACTGATATCTTCATGTCTACCAAGAATCTATGTTTTTGGGCAAAATCTATTATACAAGCTACAACCTCAAATACACATTATTAGTGCAACTACGTTTGCATGTGACAATCTATATGTTATTGCCTGCTTTCTTCTACCATTTCATTTTTTTTGTCTCAAACCAAATAATTGACCACATCTATGTAGCATTAGGGGTCTATTTGAGATGACGTAGCTTCTAGTCAAAAATTGATTTTGACAAAATAGCATTTTGAGGTCAAAACTTGTTTAGAGTAAGCCATTTTTTTGTTATAAAATATTTAACTATCAAGATTCAAAAGTTGTTTTAAGATTGTAGAAGTAGTTTACTGTATATTTGACCAGCAAATTTGATAGATATTTATTACTGTAAGGCTTAAAATTTAGACTAGAGTTGATCAACTAGAGTGAGACTGGACTGGAGTGATCCTTGCGATCTGATGAAAATTCCTCCAATCTGCAAAATCAATCAAAGAATTGGATAGGGATTCTCCAATTCTTGACCCTCCGATATTTAAGTCAGTTCAAGCCTTGAGAACAGAGGTAGAAAATAGTAGAAGAGCAAGAGAGATTGAATGAAACTAGAAGAGAACTAGGTGGAAGCCAAATGTTTGATCTAATTTCTACCGACAGAGCTCCCCTATTTTCAAAGAGCAAAACTTACCGATGAAGGATCCTTGACTCTCTATTTATAGAGAGGTTAAAGAGGCCATTCCAGAGTTTGTAAGGCCGTTAGAATAGTCTGTTAGGCGGTTAGAGAGCCACCTGTAAATGAGCTGGCGTATAGCTGTGCAGATGAGTTAGACATGAGATCGTGGCCAGCTGCGGCTTGGTTGAGAAAACCACTACAGACGTTCGCAGAACGATTAAGTCCGTCACTGTAATAGTTCACCTTGGTAGATGATCGCGGCGCAATAGAGATGCCATAATATTCATCTCGGATAAGGAGGCATCGGGGTTTAGATCGATAAATACCCAATCTGAATATTTTTATTAGCTGATACGTCATCCGAACAGAATACAAGGGTGTCCTTTATTCAGATCGGTAAAATATCGAGCTAAATCTACTAACTAG
The DNA here is from genome assembly GCA_000441515.1 of Elaeis oleifera. Taxonomy (NCBI): domain Eukaryota; kingdom Viridiplantae; phylum Streptophyta; class Magnoliopsida; order Arecales; family Arecaceae; genus Elaeis; species Elaeis oleifera. Next base: position 447,778 of record KE504920.1, read on the forward strand.
TGAATTGGTCTGCTGGGATCTGACGCTTTCAGATTGATATCTCTTTGATCTCGTATGATGATGCTACGTATCTTGAGGCTGATTTGATGCCTTTGCCCTCCACTTTCTATGTCCGAGGTGATAATTTTTGATCGGATTAGAAAGTAAAAGTACCTTCATAAGGTTGGATTTTCACTAATTTGGGGGGCGTTTGCCATAAAAATCAAATTTTATTGGTCAAAATATTTTATTTTTGAATTAGAATTTTTGGCTCGATTTCTTACCGATCAGGAGATCTTGTTTCCGCACTTGAATTTTCAGTCTGATTTTCATTGATCAAAAGATCTTATCTCCACACTTGCTTTTAGCTCAGTTTTACTGACCAAAAGATCTTATCTCCACACTTACTTTTGGCTCAATTTCACTGGCCCGGAGATCTTATCTCCGCACTTGAATTTTTGGTTCGATTTTTCACCGATCAGGAGTCTTATCTCAACACTTGAATTTTTGATCCGATTTTCACCGATCAGGAGATTTTATCTCCACACTTGAATTTTGATCTGATTTTCATCGATCAGGAGATTTTATCTCTATACTTGCTTTTTAGCTCAGTTTTCACTGGCCAAAGATCTTATCTCCGTGCTTGAATTTTTGATTTGATTCTTTCCGACCAAGAGATCTTATCTCTGCACTTAAATTTTTGATCCGATTTTCACCAATCAGGAGATCTTATCTCCACACTTAAATTTTGATCCAATTTTATCGATCAGGAGATCTTATCTCCACACTTGCTTTTGACTTAGTTTCACTGGTTAGGAGATCATATCTTTGTGCTTGAATTTTTGATCAGATTCTTACCAACCAGGAGATCTCATCTCCGCATTTGAATTTTCGATTCAATTTTCACTGATTAGGAGATCTTATCTCCATACTTGACTTTTCGATCGAATTTTATCGATCAGGGATCTTATCTCCACACTTACTTTTTGGCTCAATTTTACTGATCAGGAGATCTTATCTCTGTGCTTGAATTTTTGATCTGATTCTTACCGATTAGGAGATCTTATCTCCGCACTTGAATTTTCGATCCTATTTTTACCGATCAGGAGATCTTGTCTCCACACTTATTTTTTGGCTCAATCATTCACCGATCAGGAGATCTTATCTTCGTATTTTATCTCGAAACTTTTCAGACTGATTTACCGTCGTCTGGAATAAATGTGCCGCACCTCGAGAGCATCAAAATTAATTACTTAGTCGAAAATGAAGAGACTTAACCTTTCAGAAAATGATCCACCAGATCTTCTACCATCATTGCTTGGATGGACAGTTTGAAAATATCAAATAAGAGTGTGTAATCTATCGATATCTGATTAGCTTATCAATTTGGGCATGAATTGATCTATCGTGGCTAAATCTAGGGGGAGATGTGCCAAACCGCCATCTAATCGAGTATCGGATTAACGCCAGATGTCGCAAATCAGCAAGGAGATCAGTTAATTCAGATCGTCGGTTCACCTATAAATGATTTTTGTCCCTCGATTACTGTTCATTTCTACTGTTACCATACGAAGGTGCTGCCAAATTATTTTCAGAGGCTTCTCTACATTGAACGTCCGTCGGAGACAGCGAGAAGCTTCATCGGAGTGGGAGGAAAGGAGTTCATTCTTCATCTCTTGAAAAATTTCATTTATCTCTCTTAGGTATCGATCCTCTCTCATTTGTTCTCTTTCATCCGTAGGGTAGTCTTTCTTTCTTTCAATTATTTTGTTCCTCCCTCACATTTTTCTCAAAAATATATCCAAGAGAAGTAGAAAGGGGAAAGAGACCATAGGTGACTTACAAATTAGGTCGACCCAGCCTTTATTAGCTATTAAGACAGAAAATCTACTCCGAGAGGATCCTAAAATCGATTCCATAGGTGAGAAAAGTTCGGATTATAGTGCAGAATCTCCTGTGCGTGGTCTCATGGACTACCTCAGTCCAGAAATAGAGGGATCTATTTTGATCGAGGAGAACCTCATGACCCTTAGGAAAAATATGATATATCCGATGAGTATAAGATGATAGCGCCGAATCCGAAAGGTCGGAATTCTGAATCTCCTGAGGGTTGCATAGCTTTCTATGACGAGTCTCTTCGATCCGGTCTGTGATTTTTATTGCACTACTTTTTTAGCAATGTCTTTGATTTTTATAGGGTCCACCCCACTCAGATAACTCTGAACACAATTAGGATGATTATAGTATTTATAATCATGTATAATTTTCTTCACATAGATCTTAGAATCTCCCTGCTTAGGTCTTTGGTCCTTTTGAAAAGACATCTGAGTGAGAAGGATTAGTGATACTTCTCACTTCGAAAAATCACAAGTTTGGACCTAGTCTTCCCTCTTCGATTCACGGCTAGAAAGGTCGTTTTTCTTCATCCGGACTCCTATTTCATGAGGTTTTAAGATTTTCTGGAGATGTCCGAACACCAAACATAACTCCAATGATGAAATTCTATCTGAAGATGAGGTGGCTCATTCAACCCTGATTACCACCAAAATACCCAAACTATCTTTTCTGATAAATGATCAGACATTATATGATGCCAGTATCAGTCTATACTCTCTTTGGAATAAGATCAAAGTGTTTTACTTTTAACTTTTCTTTCTTTTCCGTCTTCATTATTCTGAAACATGTCTAATGCAGAAATAAGATTCAATCCGACGAGAGTGGAGGATAGGAAGAGGAAGGACCAATCAAAGCCATCTGCTACCATCTCCGCACCAAAGAGAGTCAAAGGTGCAGAACCTCCTCCTACCCAAGCACCGTCCTAGTCTTCTTCAGTGGTCCCTTCTCTGACCAACTTAGGGAGAAGCGAAGCCTCCTGGGATCACAAAATTCTCTCTGAGCCTTATCACTAGAACCCCACCTTGCCAACCCACTTTGGTGAGGATCAAGAATAATAATGTCCAACCTACGCCGCCTTTCAAAGAGAATGGACGCAAGCCGACCACAACTTCCACGATCCCATCGAGCTCGATTGAGGGGATGCCATGACAGGGATGTTACTTTTGGAGAGGTCTTGATTGGGCCGCGATCTTCTCGAATTAGTGATGCCGACGGTCGATCTGGAGGTGCGTTGGAAAAATAATCAGAGAAAATCGCCAACCATGGATTCGAACAGTTTATATATGTGAGTTTTTCTTTCTTTTCTTCTTCTTCTTTTTTTTTTACTTCGATGAATGACTGATCTGAACCTTTGTTTATAGGTTGCCATCGACTTCAAGGTCATATATGAGAACATGATCTACTTGTTGAAGAATAAAGAGGCCATGGATGCCAATCTGATTATTCTCCAGGAGGAGAAGAAAACGGAGTCCGAACTCACTGCGGGACTCAAACATCAACTTGAAGAGAAGCTGAAAGCACTAAAAGAGAAGAATTAGAACCTATTGGATCTTCAATGAAAAGTCAATGAACAAGGAAAAAAGATATTTGATCTGCACACTATTACCGTGAAAATAAGGAACTAGAGCCAAGGCTCAGAGAGGTGGAGAAGACTAATGAGGCTCATGAAAAGGCCATCGAGACCTTGAAGAACAAGTCGAGTAGGAGCAGGACAAGGCGACCAAGACAGTGGAATTATACAAGGCTTTCGAGGAGTTCGAGGATGAAGTTTTGAGAGCTCTGAAGGTGCATATGATTATGCGTTCAGTCAATGCCACAACTTAATCAAAAAATTATATCTTAAGATAGATATCTTCAAGGTCACTCTAAAGGTGGCCATCAAGATGGGCATAAAGGGGATCTTGAGTCACCCTTGAAGTGATAGAGGAGCCAGCAAAGGAGTCTGGTCAGTCTCCTATCGAGGTGAATATAACTAAGCCATCGTGCGGAGCCTATATTTATGGTGCCTCCAGTAGAGACTGAAGTCCTCAAGGTCGACAAGAACCGAAGTCCAACATAGCCGCAGAGCCTACTACCACTGATACTACTGAGAAGCCGAAGCAGACAAAAAGGAACCAATTGAGAAGAACTCTAATGTATCGATAATCATCCAGTAGAAATTTTCTTTCTTCTTGAGATGTATTGATCTGATACAAGTCTTCTTCTTTTTTTTTGGATCATGTAAACCTGATACGGATCTTCGCTTCTGTACTTTCTTTTCATATCAATGCAAGAAATATTTTTCAAATGTCATGATTTAGTTCGTATACTCCCAGTAAATTTTATTACTTGCTAGGATAAAATAACCACATATATCTTTATAATTTAATAGAATCAAAAACTGATTACTTTAAATTCATCCTTCATCAATTAACTAAAATAAAGATTTGAACGTATCTTTATTTTTATGACCGCAGATGGATCAAGTTTTAAGATTCAATCCGGAGATTGATATTCTCAAGAGAACCCAAAGATATCAGTTCAAAACTGATGTAAGACCACAATCTCGCTTCAGAGATTAATATAATATCACATTGGTTCGAAACTGATGTAAGATGACAATCTCGCTCCAGAGATGAATATAGTATCACATCAGTTCGAAATTGATGTAAGATCCTCTCGATCTCATGCTCGGCAGAAGACTCGATTGGTGGAGGTCCAAGCCCTTCAGAACTTTATCGAATTAAAATTCGGATTAATATATATCTCCTTCAGAATTTTATCAGACTAAAATTCGGATTAATATACATGCCCTTCGGGGCTTTATTGGACTGAAATCCAGATTAATATTCATGCCCTTCAAAATTTTATCAGGCTGAAATCCAGATTAATATGCATGCCCTTTGGGGTTTACTGAACTGAAATTCAAATTAATATTCATGCCCTTCAGAGCTTTACTAGACCAAAATCTGAATTAACATGTATGCCTTTGGAGCCTTATTGGACTGAAATCTAAATTAATATTCATACCCTTCGGGGCTTTACAGAACTAAAATCTAGATTAATATTTATGCCCTTCAGAACTTTATCGGACTGAAATTTGGATTGATATTCATGCCCTTCGAGACTTTATCGGACTAAAATTCAGATTGATATTCATGTCCTTCGGAGCTTTATCGAATCGAAATTCGAATTGAAATTCGAATTGAAATTCATGTCTTTCAAAGCTTTATCAAACTGAAATCTAGATTGATATTCCTGCCCTTCGAGACTTTACCGGACTAAAATTCGGATTAATTTGTATGCCCTTCGGGGCTCTATCGGTTTAAGGATCGAATCCCGATAAATGAAAAAACATGACATATAAAAAAGGATCCGTTAGAGCATTTTCATTGATAATATTTTTTAAGATTTTTAAAATTCAAGTGTAAAAAATAAATATCCATCTAAATTCTTAATTCTATAAGCCCCTGGACAAGCTATATCAGTGATTCGATAAGATCTTTTCCAATTGGGAGCCAATTTATCTTGCTCAATAGGCTTTAAAACTTCAGCTCCTCTAAGAATGAGGTAACCCTTCTGAAATGACTTTGGTTTGATCTAGACATTATAATTCTTAGCAATCCTTTGCTTATAGGTCACCATTCTGACATAGGCTTGTTCTCTGACTTTATTAAGAAGATTCAGATCGATCCTCAATCTGTCAGAATTGGTTGCCTCATAAAATTTTAACTCTATTAGATAATTAAGCCAATCTCTACTGGAATCATAACTTCAATCCCATAAGTGAGCTTGAAAGAAGTTTCTTCTGTTGGAATTCGATACGTAGTTCGATATGCCCATAGTACACTCTGCGACTCTTCAGCCCACAATCTTTTTGCATCAGTAAGCCCTATCTTCAAACCTTGAAGAATAGTTCTATTAGTTACTTCAGTCTCACCATTTGACTGAAGATGTCCAACAGAAATGAGTCGGTGGTCAATATGAAACTTGAAACAAAATTTTTGAACTTGGGTTATTAAATTATCGATCATTTTTAGTGATGATGATCCAAGGTAACCAAATTGATATTTTAAATTTTTAGACAAAATTTTGCATCTTTTTTTCTATGATTTGGGCTAAAGATTCTGCCTCTACTTATTTTATGAAATAATCAATGGCTACCATCAAGAATTTTTTTGACCCACCGCTATTGGAAAAGATCCCGGTATATCCATCCTTCAAATTGCAAAAGACCAAGGGGCGGTAATAGAAATAAGCTTAGCAGCAGGTTAATGTTGGATGTTAGTGTACCTCTGACATTGATCGCACTTATTGACAAGATCAGCTGCATATTTTGAATAGTTAGCCAGTAGTAACTTTATCGGATTACTTTATAAGCAAGTGACCTACCCTCCAGATGCTTTCTACATATTCTCTCATACACTTCTTGAAATATGTAGTCAGCTTCATATGGTGTCAAGCATCGAAGTAGAGGAAGAGAATAAGATCTTTTATATAAGTGGCTTTCTTGAAGAACATACCATGGAGTTTGTCTTTTAATACCTTTGGCCTTGGCTAGATCATTGGGCAGAACTTCTTTAGATATGTAATCTACGAGGAGATCAATCCAATTCGGCTCATGACCGATCTAAAATATAGAGAGCATCTCAATATTAGGCCTATCCAACTGTTCGATCAGTACTTTCTGATTCAGTTCGAAAAAATTTGAAATGATGAGGTGTGATAAAGAGTCAACCTAGATATTTTTTGATCTAAAAATTTGGAGCACTTCAAGCTTTTCAAAATTTTCAAATAGCTTTTTGACATTCTGCAAATAATAACGGGCCATCGTAGAATCTTTGACTTCAAATTGACCTCAGATTTGACCGACGATAAGTTGCGAGTCTGTAAAAATCTTTAATTTCTGATCCCAAACTCTTTTGTCATTTACTCACCGTTAGGGCTTCATATTCAGTATCATTATTGAAAATATTAAAATTGAACCTCAGGACCTGCTCAGCTATAAACCCTTCAGGACTAGTAAGAATCAAACTAACGTTATTTTTTAAAAATTTGAGGCTCCATCCGCATGCAGAATCCAGAATGAATCATCACTTTTAGGACTTATTGGGATTGACCCATCATCTGGGACAGTGCACTCTGCAACAAAATAAGCTAGTATCTGACCTTTAATTGTAGTTCGAGATCGGTAGTGGATATCAAATTTACTGAGTTCAATAGCCTATTTGACGATCCGATCTAAAGTATCAACTTTTTGTAATATCGATCTAAGTGGCTGATCTGTCCATACTACAACAGTATGAGCTTGAAAGTAAGGCCTAAGTCTTTAAGCTGCCATGATCAAAGTATATATCATCTTTTCGATCAGTTTATATCGGATCTCTGCATCCTGCAACAGTTTGCTGGTGTAGTAGATAGGCCTTTGAACGTCCATTTCTTTTCAGATAAGGACCGAGCAGACTGCATAAGATGAGACGAAAATATACATGTATAGTTCTTTACTTTTAACTGGCTTAGAAAGAAGAGGCGAAGAGCCAAGATACTTCTTAAGATCCTCAAAAGTAGTCTGACATTCTTCTGTCAAGCTGAAATTTTTGATATCTCTTAATATTCTGAAGAATGGAAGGTATCTTTCAGCTGACTTGAAATAAATCGATTGAAAACTGCAACTCGTCCAGTGAGCTGCTGGATTTCTTTGATAGAAGTCGAACATTTCATTTCCAATAATACTCTAATTTTTTTAGGATTTGTTTTTATTCCTCTTTGATTAATGAAAAAATCAAGAAACTTATCTGAGCCAACTCCGGTGGCATATTTATTAGGATTGAGCTTCATCTGGTGCCTTCTAAGTTCTCCAAATGCTTCTTTCAGACCGGTAATATGTAGATCTTTTTTGATGCTCTTACTATCATGTCATCAATATAGACTTCTATATTCTGACTAATTTGTTACTTGAAAATTTTGATGATGAGGCGTTGGAATGTAGCACATGTATTTTGAAGATCAAAAGGTATCATTTTGTAACAATACAAATCTCTTTCAGTGACAAAGACAGTATTTTCTTTATTTTTTGGAGCCATTTGGATCTGATTATAGCCTAATAAAGCATCCATAAAATTGAGGAGCTTGTGACCAAAAGTAGCATCTACAAGCTGATCAATTTTCGATAGAAAAAATTAATCTTCGAGCAAGCTTTTTTGAGATCTTTATAGTCGATGCATATTCTCTATTTGTCATTGATCTTTTTGACCATAACAACATTGGCTATCCATTTCGGATAATGAGCTTTCCTAATGAATTTTACTTTAAAAGTTTGTCAACTTCCTCATCAATGATTTTTTACCTTTTCAAGATAAAACCTTTTTTTTTCTGCTGAACTGGTTTGAAATTTGGATTCATATTTAGTTTATAATAATTACATCAGCAGGGATGCCAGGTATATCAGAAGCTGACCAAGCAAAAATGTTAGTATTTGCTCACAAAAACTTGATTATTATCTCTCTTAAACTAGGCTTGAGGTTTACACCGATCTGACCCATTTTTTCTAGATCATCTTCCAAAGGAACGGCTTCAAGCCTTCTACCGGTTCACCTTGAATTTTTTTGATCTCATCCAATGCATCCGGTACATCAACTGGCACAATTTCTGTTGATTAATTATTTTAGTAGAAATCATAAAATACTGTCGAGCCACCGTCTGGTCGTCACGTATTTCACCAACTCTTTTTTAGTCAAAAATGCACCAGTAGATGGTAAGTCGAGACAATGACCTTGAAGGTATTGAGACCAGATCGATCGAGAAGAGCATTATAAGCAGATGAAACTCTGACTACCAGAAAAGTGAGCTATACCATTGACTATCTTAGTTCTTGTCCCATTGTAACTAGTAGAGTAATTTCTTCCTCAACTACCATCGAATTTTCTGAGAATCCGACGAGGGGAGTACCGATCCATTTGAGTTATCTGATTAGGTTCATTTTTGAGAAAGCATCATAGAACAATACATCAGTAGAGCTATCATTATCAACAAGAACTTTTTTTACATCATACTTTGCTATCGTCGTAGAGACGATGACAGTATCATTATGAGGGATTTGAACTTTCTTTACATTATTTTCAAAAATGAAATAACATATTTAGTTCTCTACCTCTTGGAAGGCAGGTTATTAGTATCAGAAAGGATATCAAATATCATATTGATAACACCAACAGTTGATCAGTTGTGATCATCAGAAGTTTCTTCTGTTGGAGGCCCTATTCTTCGATTGTGGCTGGTCTGACATATTTGCCGAGATAATCCTGATGCACTAATGTTTCTATCTCATTTCGCAGCTGCCTGTATTCTTTGGTGTCATAGTCATGATCTCTGTGGAAGCGGCAATACTTTCGCTTGTCTCTCTTCTCTAGAGGAGCCTTGAAAGCATCAGACCTTTGGAGATATCTTTCTCCTTCAATCTCCATCCGAATTTGAGCTCGAAAAGCAGATGGAGGGTATAAGAATTAAAGCATCGAGGTGAGCTTTTGATCTTAGATTTTTTAGGATCGATTTGAATTTTTAGTCTACTGCATCTCATCATTCTTTCTCGATCATTTTTTTTATTTTTATCATTTTTTTGCCTATCTTAAGATAGCCTCCTCTTCCTTGGCCTGGGCGTACTTACGCACCAGGTCAAGCATCTCGTTGTAAGTGTTCGAAAAGTTCTTATTCAGAGAAAAAATCAGACGGTTGCTCAGGAATCTCCTTTTCAAAACGGACATAGCAACTGAAATTTTTACTTTCAGAGTGGCCGCGTTGAAACGAGCTACATACTTTCGAAGATCCTCTCCTTTCTGTTACTGAACAGAAAAAAGACTATCTACATACCTCAAATGAGGTCTGTTAGTACTAAAATAAATGATGAATAGTCTCTCAAGCTGCTCAAAAGAAGAGATGAACCCTTATGGGAGTCCGAAAAATCACACCCTCACCATCTTCTTGAGGATTGTAGGAAAAATAATGCACAATAGGATATCAGAAGTTCCTTACAAAGCCATAAGGGCCCTATAACCCTCGATATGATCCATTGGATTAGCAGAGCCATTGAAAGAATTAATGGCGGGCAGCTCGAATCGGTTTGAAACTGGTTCACTCAAGATCTCATGAGAGAATGGAGATCGAAGATTGAAACTCTTTATTCTGAGATCGACCTCCTATCTGGAGCTCCATCAGATGCCTTTCAAGATCCAAGATCTTGTGCTCCAGATCGTCCCATCTTTGAATTTTCAGAGTACTGAGGGCAAATTCACTGTCAGCCTCATCAATATGGTGTTCATCTTGATCGACTGATTGAGGGCTATGCTGAGACAAAATATTTGGTGGAGGAGCTTCTTTCGACTATTGCTCCTCTTTTTTTTGAAGCTGTTGAACAGCTGCTGTCAGAGCTTGGACTTGCTAAGCAAGAAATTGAATTGTTGAGGATCAACAGTAATTGGTTGCTGTGGTGGCACCTCAGATACTCCTTCTTTTGGAGCAGAGGGAGAGGGATGCTAAGCTCATGCTTTGACCATCTTTTCTACAAAAAAAATTAGAAATGCCCTCTTTCTAGCGCCAATCTATCACTGCAAGGCTCAAAATCTGGAATAGAGTTGATCAACTAGAGTGAGGCTAGGCTGGAGTGATCCTTGCGACCTAATGAGAATTTCTCCGATCTGTAAAATCAGTCAAGAATCAGATGGAGATTCTCCGATTCTTGGCCCTCCGATACTTAAATCAGTTCGAGCCTTGAGAACACGATGGAAAAAAGTAGAAGAACAAGAGAGATTGAATAGAACTGGAGGAGAACTTGATGGAAGCCAAAAGTCTGGCTTAATTTTTACCGACAGAGTCTCCTCTTTTTTAGAGAGCAGAACTTACCGATGGAAGATTCCTGATCCTCTGTTTATAGAGGGATTGAAGAGACCGTTTCAAAGTTTGTTAGGTCATTAAAGGAGTCTGTTAGGCGGTTAGAGAGCCACCTATAAATGAGTTGGCATACAGTCGTACATATGAGCTGGATATGAGATTGTGATCAATTGTGGCTTGGTTGAGGAAACCACCACGGACGTTCGCAAAACGATTAAGTCCATCAATATAATAGTTCATTTTGGCAGACGATCGAAGTGCAATAGAGATGTCATAACATTCTTCCTGGATAAGGAAGTATCGGGGTTCAGATCGATAAATATCTGATTTGAATATTTTTTGTTAGCTGAGACGTCATCCGGATAGAATACAAGGGTGTCCTTTATTCAGATCGGTAATATACCGAGTTAAATTTGCTAACCGGTAAATTGGTCTGCTGGGATCTGGTGCTTTCAGATTGACATATCTTTGATCTCATATCGTGATGCCATGTATCTTGAGGCTGTTTTAATGCACCAACAATATTTTAAATAATAAAATAATTAAAATAATAAATATTTAAAATAATTTAAAATTATTTAAATATAAAATAATAAATAAATATGATAATATAAATAAGTTTAACAAAAGAATCATATAACTTTTTCTCTTTTGCCTCATTGGTTTTGAGTTCTGATTAATTCCTTTGTAACCCTTCCATCAAGTAAATGAAAAAAAAAATAAACGTTTATTTTTTTTAATAACTTTTGCTCATCAACATTTTTTTTAGCTTGAAGCGAGCGTGACAAAAAGATTGTGCGTTAAAACCATCACATTCTTGCGCTGCTTTTATTTGGCATGAAAAACCCATGTCATCAAGGCGCATGAAGAGCATGCCCCAAGTGCTCGACCCAAACAAATGCCCATACGTTTTCACGGTGCAAGAAAAGCAGGACAAGTGCGTGGCGTTTTGGATGCCCATGATAAAAATTGTTGGAGGACGTACGCGGGTGGGAAGTGTATGATCCCACCATTCATGTGAGTGCTGCTACTTATACCTCCAACAATGTCTACCTTTT
>KE504920.1:459592-483681 GCA_000441515.1 Elaeis oleifera
GGAACTCACAGCCCACGAAACCAAAACAAGACAAAGGACACCCTGCCACACAACTATCGTGCCATTGCTTGTGGTGTGGGATTCCATGCATATTCCCTCCATGGAATAGTTAAATTTTTTTCCTTTTGTAAGCTTTCCGTGGTGCATGCATGGTGGTGGGTAGAGTTGGATCCATGATATGGTTGTTTTTTATGTATAGTGCTTGGGACTTGCAAGAGAGGACGTGCACCAATGTCAATTTACTGGTTTTAGATCATTATTTGATCATCTTTGAACATATTTGGGTTGGTTTGAGCTTTTGGTTTCGTGAAGGCGAGCAATGTTGGGCTGAGAATTGGGTAGTTGATGAAGGTTTTACTCTTCCTTTTTCGCCGGGCTATTGGCATGAGTGTTTTCATTAGATGTGGCAAGAAAATCTCTTTCAGATTGAACACATTTAGTGGTAGGATCCATCTAGTTAAGGGTAACAGTGAGATCTAATTTAGCTCATTAATCTCTCATTTCTATCCAATTTACCTTAAGGATAAGATGATGTATCCAATTAACTATTTTATGATCTATATTTTGTTCGAAAATTATTTCTTGTTTCGTCCTAGGAAAAAAAGAAAAATTTATATTTTTTTGAAAACTTACAGAAACATCCTTAAAGTTTGACCATTTTACACTTAAATTCTAAAGAAAAAATTTTAGCTATCCACCAAATTTGAAACATTGTAAAGAGTCCTAGCCATCTGTCTTCAATTTAATAGTATTAACAGAAAAGACGAAATGACTAAAATATCCTCAATTCATATTAATTTTTTAATTTTTTTCTGAATCATCGGGTGCAGTTGGATCATGCGAAATCCCACGGTGGATGACACGCCACGTTACCCTTTGTATTTCACCGATTCTTGATTGCGCGCTATCCATCGTGCATATACTTCGAGATTTGCCCCGGTTCACTTGAACTTAGGGCATGCCATAATTTCTCCTTCCCCGATCTCCTCCCTGCTCTCGCACCGCCACCTCCCACCAGTCTCCATCATCGCCTTCCTTTCCATTGTCACCACCATTGACCTTTTCCTCCGATCTCCCTCGGATGCTTCCTTCCCATAGATTTCTGAAAAGAGAGAGAAATGACAAGAAAGGGGGGGATGGCTCCTTCCTACTCTCCTCGTTGCCACCTCCAATCGATCTCCATCATCGCCTTCTCCTTCGCGGATGCTCACCTCCTCTCCACTCTTCTCGCCGCCACCTCCTGCAAGTCTCCGCCATCATCTTCCCCCTCGAGGATGCCCATCTCCCGTCAGTCTTCGCTGTCGTCTTCTCTCCTCACAGATGCCATCACCGACATCGGTCTTCTTCCTTGTGGATGCCCACCTTCCACCAATCTTCACTATCATCTTTCCTTTGCAAACATCCTCCCCGACATCGGCTTTCCCCTTGCGGACTCTCACCTCCCTCCCATCTCCACTGTTGCTTTCCTCCTCAAGGATGTCCTCACTGACGTCGGCCTTCCCCGTTGCGAAGGCCCATCTCCTGTTAGTCTCCGTCGTCGCCTGCTCCCTCACGAATGTCCTCATCGGTGTCGGCTTTTTCCTCCAATCTTCCTTCGTACTTTCCTTCCCATAGATCTCTGACAAAGAAAAGAAGTGAGAAAAAATAAAAAATTTGATCAATTTATATCGAAAAAAAAAATTTTTTTTCTACCCTTCTTTTTATGTTTTATCTAGATTTTTTTTATTCTTAAAAATAATTAGAAAGAAAATATATTTATAATATTTCATAAAATTTAATCTCTCAGCTATTCTCATATTATAATGTTGTCTAATGGAGACAAATAGATGGATCTCTTTGTAATATTTTCAAAATTTTGATGGATAGTTGAATTTTTTTTTAAATCTAAATATAAAATAATCAAATTTTATGGGTTGTTTTTTTTTTGAGGTGCGAAAAGGCTTGCATCCCATACAACCGTGTGAATAAAGTCATGTACCTTTTTTACCAAAAAAGGCCAAGTACTTTTTGTCCCACTATCGAGAGAAGTTGTTTTGCCTAAACAAGGAAAATTATATGAGGAGCTCTCTTTATTTTTTCTAACAAAAATATTCATCGAATCATTACCATGCAAGCTTGTTGTTCAATCACAACCACATCTATGAATACAGCTTTTAATGGAACTCATTTTTCATGTTGCCATTAAAAGATAGGCTTATGTGGCAAAGTACTCTCCTCTATACATCATCCAGAATAATGCTGCAGGGCCCAACTGGAATCAAGAAATTTTCTACTGACGGCATGTCATTTCATATTTTTTTTGATAAAAAGAGGAGCATTGCTGGATTAAAAGATACAAAATCTTATGATTACAACAGGAAAGAAGAGTAAGACAAAATATGACAGCAAAGCAAGCAGAATACGGGGATCATGCAGTGAAAGAGTGCCAAAGTGTCCCCACTTGATGCACATCCGATCCAACCAGTGAACCGAGAACAAAGGCATGTTGGTTTGCAATCGGCATATTTGATTTACAATCAAAATCAAAATGAACAAATTTTTAAATATTAATTATAATTAAAATTAAAATTAAAATTTAATTTTTTTTAAAAAAATACGAATTTTAAATAAATTAGATTATTTCATTCCATCTCAAAATTGAAATTGGGTTCCTTCCAATCAAATGATTAAAACAAAATTACTCATTCCCATCTCAGATCTCAACTTTTTCCAACCAAACATCCTCCCATATCTTTTAACCGAGATTTATAGATAAGATGAGGCTTGAAAATAAATAAAACTCAACTACATGTCAGAAAGAAGCATGTAGTGTAGAAGCTGAAGCCAAGAGAGATGATGTAACATGAGATCAACGTGTAAATATTTGATATCACGTCAAATTTGTAACAAGCCAACGAGAATGCTTGCATTTCGTCGATTGTCATGTATTTTATCGATTTCAATAATGATATCCACACTGCTCCACCGATTTGATTTTTGATTGATTTGTTACAAATTTGATATGGTATCATCATTGCTACGAATATTTACTCGAGATCAACAAAAAGACATGAAAGGTGGTGGTGTATAGCACCTCTTACAATACAGTCTTGAATTTTTATTTTACCGCATTGCGGCCCAACTATTTCTACGCTGTTTCTACGGTGATAGTTCCCACTGGTCATGCCTCGCCGCTTTGAGAAGCGAGACATTGGAGTGTTGGCATCATTCTCCGTCATCCTTTCGCTCAACAAAGAATCGACAGGTGCCATGTTGTTTGGCTCCCCAAAAACAAATGTTCCATGTTCTGCTCCCTGGTCCAGTAGGTGAAGAATTTGATGGTACTGTAGATAGAGAGTAGAGTTTGGCCAACAATTCTGATGTGGTCGTGGTAGGGGAGGCAAAAGGATAGATCATTTCCTCTGCCATTGGGACCCTTACACGAGTGAAAGGGTGGTTTCTATCAAAGGGCTGGCTTGGGATAGATATTTATGACAGGATCGTATTAGGTATTTTTTTTATCAGGGTCGAAATCAGATTGGATACCAGCACATCTATATTCATATTTATTTATCTGTAGAATATAAATATAAATATATATATTATTAGATATAAAATTCATATCTATATTTATTTTAAACGAATATGGATACAATTTGAATATTGAAAGTATGAATATAATGACAAATATAACTTACATAATAAAATTTTACTGCTACAGAATCAAAGATATTACTAAAAAAATGATAAATTGAGTTGATAACATGTTTACATAATTGTATATTTTTTTGAAAATTAATAAGTATCATATAAAATTATATAATGATACATGTAAATTCAAATATTCAGATATTGATGAAATAGTTGTATGTTTATATGCATATCTATTTTTCTTTAACAGATATTGATATAGATATAGATATTAATTGGATTTTCAAATTTATGCCTATATCAGAATTGATTCTTATACGAAAATGGATCCAAATGGATAATATCTATATCACTTTCACCTTTATTTTCTTTTTAGAACTAGGAGTGGTCAATCTCCATTTTATTTTTTTTTAAAAAAATTCTATTCTCACTCTATTCTCGGAGTTATCCGAAATCCAACCAGAATTGAACCAGTCTCCTGGTCCAGGTGGCAAGGGATGATATATACCGCCCAAGCAAGCACTTGGTGATGGGATCTAATTTAGTATTTCATGAGAAATTTAAATTGGTTTAGCACCAATTTGCTTTCATGATGGATTTGTTTGCTGGTCAATCTATATATTCCAAGCATTTGTTCTTTTTGAAAGCTGCAATATTATAGGTATTGAACTTAATTTGCTGTCTTGACAGAGCAAAAGGGTTTTCACTGAAACTTGGTGCACTGAAAGTGGGGCTTAAGGTCTCATATGATGTAATTGCAAGGTTGTTTACCATAACAAAGTTTGTTAAGGTAATGGATTCAGATAAAAGTTTGTGGTAATGGTGCTGCCGGCGGACTGCACACATTGGCAGGGGCAAAGGTTGTATCTTTCATGCGAAAGAAGAATTCTCATTCCTTCTCGCAAATATGCACCATTGGATCACGTAATGCTTGCATCGGGAAATGTACAACTGGTGCGATCCAATGGTCAAAGTTGTGAAAAAAGATCGATCATTCTTTGATGCCAAGGATACAATCCAAACCCCATTGATAGCTTGCATCTATTACTGGTATGCAATGCTGATTACTAGTGGCTTCTTATCTTGTCTCTTATCTCTTCCCTTCTCCTTTCATCCTCTGCTTAGCATCTAGGAATAGGGTGGTAGTGTGCCTTGGATCCAACTGTTGTCGATGTGGTCAGGCTGAGCGTGGGAGTTTGCAAAGTAGCCACCCTTGAAGGCACCATAAAGCCCTTCAAATTTTCTCCAATGGATGGTGGTTGCAGCTCCACCTACAATTGCATGCGGTTAAGCCCCATGATGCAATTTATGGGCAGCTACCCAGAAATTAAGACACATTTGTCTTCCTCGATACTGGACACCGACCCGCACCCCAAAAAACAGTGCCCAAAGGATCTCCAAATATGCTTTTTCTCTATATGTTATCCACTACTGTCTTTCAAATCTCCACTGTTTATCAAATTCTCTGCCCAACTTAGACACCGAAGGTTTCCATCGGATAAACGCTGATAAGTCGACTTCTTTTCATGTTTTTACATTAGACAGTCAGCACCAAGCAAGTTAATTCATCCAAACATAGCCATAGCCGATCACTCTCACTAGCCAATCTCTTTAGCTCGGAGCTTATCCGACCTCACTAAGGTCGGAGCTCGAATTTTGATGGCAACAAGTGGAATATTTCGCCATCCATCCCATGTTAGGGTTCGTGCAGCACCACTTGTGTCTATGCCTAGGAGGGGACCATATCTAGAATTTGTGTACGGTTTAGAATATGGTCAACTTTTGGAGGATGCTCATTCACATTGTACACGCACAAAATTTATCTAAACTATAGTTGCTGCTTTGTTATCATCACAATTGAATGACTATTGCTTGATATTGTTTCATCAAAATATTATTTAATTGGTTCAAATCTTCATCTTACTTTAAAATTATATTTTATTTAGAATATAAAATAGCTATAATCACTATCGGAATAGGGCACTGGTTAGATACTTTTATTTTAGAAATAAAATATCTATTATGGGCCATCACTTCAGTCTCAACCAATCTGATCCTTGGTCAATGGTGAGGCCTAGATGAGTCCGATCCTCGGAAAGCTCAGCTACGGCGGACCTGGAGAAGTTAAACATAATAGCTCAAATAAAACATGCTAACCAATCTAACAAGGAGCTCGTCTCTCATGGTTTTGGAAAAACTGGACCAGACCTTGGGCATGACTGAGGTAGGTGAAGGTTGATTACGGCCGGATAGAGGAAGTTGATCTAGATAAGACGATGATCCTATATTCAACAGGTCATCCTGAGCTAGAAAGAGGACCATTTTGAGAAGACAATCAGCCCATATTTGCAAAAATAGCAGATAAGGATGCTGTAACCATCAAGATCAGATCATGCCCACAAACAGCAACTATCGATTGGCCCCATGCTGTAAATGAGGAAACAATCGCTTTTAGCATGATCCACGTATGATACTCAGGGAGTAGCCACTCTCTCCAGCGTGCACAACTCTTACGCCCCTTTATAAATAGGGAGAGAATGGTGACCCTAGGATAAGCTCTTAAAAGAAGTCTCAGCTCTCTCTCTATTCTCCATCTCTCCATTGATTTAGTGTTGGAGGGTCTCCATCAAAGAATACTCCGGTCAAGGGCTTTTTTGTAGATCTTTCTCCAATTTCTGGAGTTCACCACCTTGGCACCTTAGTTTCAACCGAAGACCAACCCTCCTCATCTTCCGCTAAGGAGCCAAATAATTAGTTTCTGCCCGAGAAGATCATCTCCGACCTCAAGCTCGAGATTTGACAGCAACAATATCAATAATTACTATCTAATGATCAAAATAGTACATTATGCATTTATCCTTTTTAGCTTTGTCGGCATACCGAAAAATTTGTTGGCCGGTGGAGAAAGATAACAAATCTTATGGCTAAATGTGGGCATGCTACGAGCATTAGAGCTAGCAAAAAGATAATTATTGAAGGGAGGATAATGAGGATAGCATAAGTCTAGATGCTTTGATCTTTAAGAACTTTTGCCATCATCACACCATTATTCCAAAAAAAGATAGATTGGGATAGGATGTAGCTCAGACTATACACTACAAAAAATATGATTTTTTATGATAAATTTTAGTGATGAAAAAATTTTTCATCGCAAATAAGTATATTTTGTAACGAAAAATTTTTCGTTGTCAAAAATTAAATATTGTGATGAAAAAAAATTTTGTCACAAAAAATTGAGTCTTTTGCAAAAAATATTAATTTTTATTGTTAAAAGTGGATCTTTAACGATGAAAATTTTTTTCGTCACTCAAGTTTCTTTTTTTTTTTACGACGAAAAAAATTTTTATTGTCAAAAATTAAGTATTTGCGATGAATAAAATTTTCATCGCAAAAAATACTCTTTTGCGATCAAATTTTTTATTTTTGTGGCAAAAAATTTTTCATCGCTAAAGAGTTTTTTTTGTTGGAAAAAAAGGAGGGAAGAAGGATTTTTAGAGCAAAATTTTGCCCCAAAATACTTCACACGCCAACACCACCATCCCATTGCGCCCTCCCTCTCTCTTCATCTTTCTCACTCGCTCTCTCACTCTGTCGAGCCGCACCACTGGCTGACCGATTCAAGCCCTTTTTGATCATCGATCGACGTTGTCCCTCTGCACCACCGTCCCATCGTGTCGGTTGAATCGAGCCATCCCTCGTCATCGTCCTCCCTTCGCCACTACTGGCATCATCCTCCCGAGTTCTCCCTCTCCTCCCTCACTTTCTCTCTGTCTCTCTCCTCTTTATGGTTGTTTACTTCTCCTAGAGCCGCCAAGGTCCTCGTCACTCTGCCTCCACTACCGTCGTTGTTGCTCCGCCTCCGCCACCATCCCTCGTTGAAGTCCGTCGGGCCACGATCTCTCCCTCTCTCTCAAGATCTCTCAGGTACGGCCCTCTCTCTCTGTATGGCTCTCTCTCTCTCTCTCATGGTCCATCCTATAGGTTGTCGCCATCACTATCATTACACCGCCATCGCCATCGTTACATAGCCACCGCCGTTCGCATCCATCTCGGTACCCTCTTCTCTCTCTCCCTCTCTCTCTGAGATTTATGGGGAGAGTCAGAAGATTAGGGCATGATTTATTTAAATTTTATGATTGTTAAGTGGCTACACAAATCAAAACAATAACTTTGGCCATTCTCAGTGTTTTAAATTTTGTTCTTTTTTTAATTGATTTGAGTCATTAGATATAATTATGATTATTTGTTGATCTACTCCTTATATGAAGTATAGTTTGAGATATGAAAATAGTTTAAAATAAAAGTGGTTATAATAATAATATGTTAATCATAGTGTAACAAATCTATAAATCTTAGAATTTTCGTTCGAGGATAACGTGCATGAATCAATATTTATCCTTTAATGAAAAAATATTGATGTTGTACACACTATTCTCGAATTGTCCTTGTGGACAGTTTGGGCATGTGAGTGAATTTTATGTTACATACCATGTGCTTCTATATTGAAGAGTTTTATCAGTATTTTTTGTCATGTTCTCTGGATACATAGCATAATTTTAGTATTTGTGTATCTGGAGAACTGTGCCGAAATGCTATCAAAATTTTTTTGGCGTAAAAGATATGTATGGCAATGTTAAATTTTTACGTTTCTGAATGGAATAGGACCACCACCCTATAGATAGGGGATATAAGGCGTTAGTCAACTATTATTACATAAGATTGACTGTACGGTTTGCATCATAAATATATAAGCATGGATCGTAGTTGGATGTCATTACACGATAAGTTCTGTCCCGAGTATATTGCGGGTGTGACATCTTTCATGAACGTGACGTCCAATCACACTAAAAAAGATAGAAAAGCTCTTTGTCCATATCGTCGATGCAGAAATCTATTTTGATGTACCCTATCGAATATTCAGAATCATTTATACAAATATGATATAGATGTGACTTATAAGAGATGGACTTGTTATGGTAAAGATTTACCGACTGGCTCGAGTATATTGCCCAGAGTCTCACAAATGCATCATTAGTAGGTGGATCATCCAGTCATGAAAGGCAAACACTCGGTGCAGAAGATAGAAAAATTCTGGAGGATCTCCATCTAGAGTTATTTGAAGCAAATGTGAAAGCGGGATCAGAACATCAGCATCCCATCTCCAAGACAGTAACATGCCTGTGAATGATAGATTTGAGCATCTATTAAGAGATGTGCAAAATATCGTTTATCCTAATTGTAAGAAGTACTCTCCATTGTCCATCATAATAAAGTTATTACATATGAAGATACTTGGTAAGTGATCAAATAACTTATTTAATTGATTGCTCAAATTTTTGAAGGACTTGCTACCTAAGAAAGAGTTACTTCCGTCAAGTCATTACGAAGCCAAAAAATTGTTAAAAGGACTCAAATTGGGAGTCGATGACTTGGGCCTATGCTGCAAAAAGATACATGCATGTCCAAATGATTATATTCTATTTCGAAAGGACAAAAAAAGATCTACAAGCATATGCGATTTGTCATTCAAGTAGATGGAATGAAAGTCGTGGTAAGGATATAAAAAATACTATGAAAGATTTTGTGATATTTTTCGATTATGTCACAATTGCGTCGATTGTTCATGTTGAGGCATACTACCTGTGACATGCGATGGCATAAGGAGAAAACAACATCGACGACAATATCATAAGACATCTATCAGATGGAGATGCGTGAAAATATTTCGATCGTGAATATTTATGGCTTGCAGCTGATTCACGAAATATCATGCTAGGGTTGGCAACAGACAGATTTAATCCATATGATAATCTTAGCATTATATATAGTATGTAGCCCGTTATAGTGTTTCCTTATAATTTACCACCTTGAAAGTGCATGAAATCATCTTTAATCTACTGGCTTCATTAATCTTCGATCCCTATGCCCTTGGATGAGATATAGACATATTTTTAGAACCGTTGATCAAAGAGTTGCAATACTTGTGGAAAAAAGGGTGCAAAATGTATGATCATATCATAGGAGGTATCTTTCACATACATGCGGCACTGCTTTGGATAGTTAATGATTTTTTTGCATACGGTGATATTTTTGGATGGTGTACAAAAGAGTATAAAGCATGTCCAACTTGTAATGATGTTATTATATCGAACCGTATTCATGGAAAGATTTATTTCACTAGCCATCGATGTTCTTACCGGATGATCATAGATGGAGGAGAAGTCTTAAGTTCAATGGCAAGTATGAACGACGTGCCCAGCCAAAGTTCTGATCTATGGATAATATTTTAAATCAACTATTCGATCCACAAGATATCATATTTGGTAAGGATCCAGCCAGCCAAGTAGGCGTGCGAACAAATACCGAAATTGGAGAAAAAAGCAAGTTGTTCAATCTTCTATATTAGAAAATGCTTCTTCTTTGACACAATCTTGACGTTATGCACATTGAAAAGAACATATTTGATAATATATTTTATACCATCATCAATATCGAAGGAAGAATGAAGGATACCGTGAAAGCTCGTCTTGACTTGGAAGACATGCGGATTAGAAAGGAATTACATTTGATTCGATAGGAGAATAGGCTGGTCAAGCCATTGGCATGTTATATACTGAACTGAAGAGAGAGAAATTAATTTCTCACATATCTGAGATCAGTGAGGTTTTTCGATGGATATACCTCAAGCTTGAAATGATACATCAAGCTGAAAGATGGGAAGATCGTCAGGATGAAAATCATGATTGCTACGTGCTTCTACAACATGTGCTTCTAATTAGCTTGCGTGGATTGTTGTCGGATAATGTGTGTGATGCATTACTTGATCTGAAATTTATTTTTGGGACTTATGTACGAAGATATTGAGGTGAAGTCAAATCGACATATTAGAGAAGAAGATTATCATTACTCTCTATAAGCTCGAGAATATATTCCTCCTGCCTTCTTTGATATCATGGTGCATCTTTCAGTTCATCTTCTACATGAGGCTAGACTGGATGGGCCAGTACATACAAGATGGATGTATCTAATTGAAAGTAATTGCATGATATTGTAAAACTTATTATTCATTATTGTAAAACTTATTATGTATGTATATCAATTGATAATTTATTGGATAGGAAGATGCAAGAATATAAGAGTGCCATTGCTAACAAAGCACGATCCGAAGGTTCAATAGTGGAGGCACACATAATAAATGATGTCTGACATTCTACTCTATGTACCTTCAGAGAATGGAGATCAAATTTATGAGACCGCAATGGAATGTTGATGTTGACGACATTCTCACCAATGAATTGTCCGTGTTCTCCAATATTGTTCGACCATATGGTAAGATAGATTTTCGAATGTTGACACTATAGAAAATGGATGATATACATTGGTATGTGCTAAATAATTGCGAGGAGATGGAAGCGTACATGATATGAGTATACATATTTAATTTTTCAATATTGATATTGCATGAACGTACTCGTAGATTCTAATTAAATATATATGTTATTACTGTATTACTTCAGTGAGCACGAAAGTGAATTCAGAAGAATCAATCTTACATTGGCAGCGACATGACATAGGAATCAATTCGCATCATGGTTTGATGAACGAATAAGCTACGTTAATATTCACCATGACTCAAGGTTCGTTTATATAGTTTTATTTATCAAAATAATCTGCTTATTATTCTTTTAATTATAGTTAGCTCAGCTACGTATAGACAATCCCAACTGTGTCACTGATGACTTAGTTACACCTGCACAAAATTTAACAGACGTGCATCGATATATTCAACATTCATAGTCAATGGTGTGCGATTCTTAATAAAAATCATGATTGTGATCAAACCACACAAAATTATGAAATAAGCATGGAGGTGAGCATAAGGGTGAGATAATAGATTTTTTCGATGTTCTGCATGAGGTTATAGAGCTGAGGTATAGTGATCTTCGACGAATCATGTTATTCAAGTATCGATGGTATGATTTAGGATGACACAGGCCAATTATTGCAGACCCTCGGCTCGTCAGTGTCCACACCTATCACTTATGGTACGAAAGTGATCCTTCTATTTTTGCAAAGCAAGTGAGACTAGTATGGTATGTTGAGGACACCAAAATGAAAGAGTCTTAGCGAGTTGCAATAAGGGCTCAGTATAGACATTTGTTCGATCCCACACTTTTCACATGCCCGAATGATGAAGGTCTAAAAAATGAAGTTCGTGCAGTTATTGAAACAAAGCATATCAAATGCAAGCACCAGATAACATATTAGTACCAGATGATACGGTCGACAAAGGACAATTGCAATGAGATGACTATGAACCTGAGGATGTTCCTATTGTTGGAATGTTAGCACGGGCACGATTCAACAATAATTTGAGGTCACAATCATATGTAGATGATGACTTCATCAATGACGATGATGATAGCATTTCAGGATCGACGCCTTGTACGAGTCTTATTGAGGATGACTATATAGACACGAGTTCAGATTTTGAGAATAATAATTAATATAAATAAGTAATCTAAATTATTTTTTATTACATCATATAGTATTTGAGTTTTTTTGATTACGTGCTGATTTGAATTATCTTAATCATTACAGCATCATGGCTAGTCCTGGACGTGGACGTGGACGTTCGCGGGGTAGATAGCAGGCCTCACTTGATGATACACATTCTTACTTTAGTATTTTGCACGATGAGTCAAAGAACTTAGTGAGACTCAGTTGTTCGAGTTCGCGGAGCAAGCTAGTGCTCAGCCAGAGCCTGTCCAGTTGGAGGTCATGGCACCGCAGCATCATCCCCCTGTAGGTACACTTCTATCAAATTTATAAACTATATATATTTTTTTATTATATATATCTATTGATAGATGATATATGTTCATTTCATAAATTTTTATATGCAGAAACACAGCAGCGATGCACGGTGCATGGTCCTAGTAGGGGTCTCATTTTGGAGAAATACGTACATACGTACAATGAAAAATCGAAAGTATAGATATTTTGAGATTATCCGATTGGCACAGAGACTAGTATAGTCGTCAATGAGATCAGTTTGTACATATGAAATCATTTTTCATAGGCTGTCAAAAGTTTCAAACATGTCGCTCCTCGATATCACGATGCCCTTGTCTCTCACATCAATGTAAGAATTAACTTCGAATGTGTAGGATAATAAGAATGTCCTCATAAATAATAGATAATTCTATGTCTTGCATATCATTATATGATCCATATTATCTTTTTGTAGTCTCTTTGTTAGACTTCAAGGATGTTACATGGATAATTCTTTGTTATATAGATAATTCTATATCTTTGCTTCTTGTTATGATAAATATTCATATGTGCAAGATAATATTAACTTCAAAAATTACACCAACGAACAAGTGACAGTATGTATTCTCAAAATGGCTGCAAATAGGTACAGAAATTGGTGATGTAGGCTTCATACATATTGTCATCAACTATGGACGAAGGAGATGGACCCTGTGATCCAGCCTTACAGAAATTGGGCTGGGTCTAGTGATGATTGGCGGTAGTTATGCGAGCATTTTGAGAGTGAGGCATTTAAGACATATTTAGTATTTCAAATTATTTTGATATTATTATGTCCTTTATTAGTTATAACTGTATGTATTTTTTTAACGACGATCAGAGGCGAACAAGGTGAATAGGAGTAAGATTGATTCTATGCACATGCAAGAGAATATCTCATTTATACAAGAATAAAAAGGATGGTATGTAACTGCATTTGTAATTACGCGTTGTAAGTTCTTATTGAATATATAAATTATGTTGATGTCATTTTTCTTCTTTCTTTTGTTTGAATAGCGACAATCCGGGATCAATGCCTATGATAAATTCTATCAGAATAAGAGTGGCGAATTTGTGACCGAAGAGGTGAGACAGCATCATGTAAGTATGGTACTACATTTTGAATACTTTTAAAGCCTTTGAAACAAACTTATAGTGTTATTTGGTTTATTGTGAAGGAAAAAATATTACAATTGAGAGAGCAGGTGACGAGAGAGGTTGGATTTGACAGCGATGCTGGATCATAATCTGTTTGTTCGATGACAGATGATACGATCCTGGATGTCGTCCTCGGATGGCAGCTAGGGTTTGGGCACAGCATGCACTCAAAAAAATCTCGCAATTCACCGTCCGACTGGTCTGATAATGCCTCGGTGCCAGAGGCAGTCAGAACATTGATGAGCGTGATATAGGATAAAATTATTATTGGATGAATCACAGCCAAATGCTCGAGAAGATAGTGGCTATGATGGCGGGACAGCTCGGTATCGATGCCTCCGAGTTAGCACCTCTACAGCCGCATGATGCCGTCTTTGCATAGCCATCGCGACACACATCGGGCTAGAGATCGATGCCTATAGGAGAGAACGAGACCAATGACTGTGATGATGTATAATTTATAATTTTTTAATTTAAATGGTGTATGAACTCATACTTTTATATCTGATAATGATAGCTATGAAACTTATTATTACTTAAAATTTGAATATTTTTATTGTGTTCATTTGTTTCTATGTAAAATATACTTAATCTGATAAAAATTTATATTTAAATAGGTACTTTCATGGTAAAAATAATAAAAAATATTTTATTTCATCCTTAACTTAATTTAGCAATGAAATATTAATTTCATCGTAAAAAATAATTAAAAAATTTCATCTCCTATTTGAAATGAAAATTTTACTAGAAATTATGACGAATAATTTTCATCGCTAAAATAAAATTTTATCATAATTTTATTTATTTTTATTTTTTATTAGCAATGAAATTTTATATTTTGTCGCTAAATTTGTGACAAAAAAATTTCATCGCAAATTTAGCGATGAAATTTTATTCATTGCAAAATTTTATTTTCGTTGCTAAATTAGTGACGAAATTATTTTTTTCATCTCTAAAATTATGATGAAATTATTTTTTTTCATCGCTAAATTTATGATGAAATTTTTTTTCATCGTAAATTTTACGATAAAATTTTTTTCGTCACAAATTTAACAACAAAATTATTTTTTCATCACTAAATTAGCGATTAAAATTATTTTTCGTTGCTAAATTTTACGATGAAATTCTATTTTTCATTGCTAAAATTAAAAAAAATAAAAATAAAATTTGTAATGAATAATATTCATTTTTGGTGATGAAATAATTTTATCATAATTTTAATGATGAAAGTATAAGTTTTTGCGATGAAAAAGTTTTGTCACTAATGCTACGAATTTTTCCGTCAAGTCTTCTTTATAAATTTTTAGTCGCTAATAATTTTAGCGACGAAAATTTTATCTTTAATGATGAAAAAATTTTGTTATAAAAAATCAGATTTCTTGTTGTGTCGCGGTAGGAGAAATGTAATTTTATACCATTTCTAAAGTAAAAATCTTACATATAATAAAGTGCATGATAAAGTGAAGCTAATGCAAAGATAATAATAATAAATAAAATTGATCGATGTGTCCAAGGTTCCTCTTGGAGTGCAATTCCACTTCTTTATATTAAAAATAATAATATATTAACTACCAGCTATTATATACGATGGTGGCTTAAGTTCCTCTTCCACTACCGACGATTTTGGCAATTGACACCAACTATCCCGTCTCTTCTTCACGTCCATCAAAACGGTCTAATTTGTACTGCTCATCGAGCCAATAGTCATGCTTAATCAATTCAAATGTTTATTGAACCTCCATTCAGCCTCCCTTGTATTTTTGTATATTTGACCTCTAGTTGACTATCATCTTATACATGGTGTTCTTACTTTGATCTTAACTTTTGGGATATTATCTTCAGGTCTATTACACCTATCATATTCTGAACTTGCCAAGTTGCTGAACAAGCATGCACTTCTCATGTGCCATATTGAGTAAGGATATGATATAAATAATGCCCCCATGTCCCATCAGCTGTGAACCAAACATGAGGGATCGTCTTCACCTTCTCCATTACAATTTTCCTCCTCGGACTCTTCATCCTCTTCTTTGCAACTCATTTGCATCAATTATTGATTACATTAAAATATTACTTAGTTCATACATTATAATTGCCGATCAATGCCATATTCTCATGATAAAATGCAATTAAAATTTGAGGTATATTTATCAGATAAAATTACAGCTATTAATATCTCCTCTCATGTCTGTATCTTCCCTCCGCTGCGAGGCATGTGTCCACAGCAAGCTTCCAAAAGACCACGAACGTCTCCGTACACATTGGCTCTTTACACGCGCCTGCTATTTTGCCGGGCGGCCGAGCCACGTGCTCTTCCAGTCACATGGTGGGGTCCGACGTCTAAGCGATTGGGTGTGCAAGTGGGGCATTCCCAGTGTCGTCGTCTTCTCATTTCTCCCTAAAGATTCCGCAAAGCACCGAGGTGGGGAATGGCACAGCCATCGGCCGTTGTTGTGGATAAGGCCTTTTTTTTTTTCCAGCGGGAGGGAAATAATAAAAAGATTTTAAAAATAACTCCCACTCCCCGGTCAAACCGGTGTCGGTTCCGAACAAAAAAAAAAGCATTTATTGCAGCCATCGATCTGTAGAAATGGACGGTCTGGATGGCAGCCTTCCATTCCGGCCTTTGCCTTCGGGTGGGGGCAGCTGCGGCCGGCGAGCAGAAGAAACACCACAAAAAGATGATAATATTATCATCAATGAGAAGAAGACTATTAATTGCACCCACTCTATGTGTCTCTATCTGGCCCATTCATTGTACCGGATTCCACTGCACCAAATGGGTGGTCAAATAAACTAATTGCTTTTACACCAGTGCCCCCACTTCTTCGAACAAAACTACAATGCAGTCTCTGGTGACAAAACGAACACCGCACCTTTTTTTCGGCTATAGTTAAACAACGATTTTTTATTCTTGGATAAAAGGATGGGATTTGATTCCAAGTTCGGTCGGCGTTCCCTTAGGTCATCACAGGGTAGAATGGATATGGGTAGAAAGTAGAGATTAGTCCTTTCTAGATTCAAAAGGAAAGAAGCAAAGACTATAGTGGAGCAATGCTAGCATAAGTCAGGAGCAATGAAAAGCTGGATAGAGACTAAGTTCTAAAAAATAATATTCATTGGATGTAAGCTATGTTACCCCTTAAGGACTTTATGACTTACGAAATTATTTATTGCAGCTTTCGTGAAGAAATTCATTCTCAATTATTTATCTCCACTAATAACTTGCCTGACTTGAATCCAATTTCATTTGATTTTGGTTCAAATTTTAGATTAAAAATATATATATCTAAATCAAATTGAGTAGTGTTGGTTTGTCCCTCAAAACCCAAGCTTTCAAGATTTGGTTGAAATTGGGATTAAGCTTGGATGACTTGTAAGGTAAGGAGCCATCCAAATATCAACAATCAAGGATTGGATTCTACCAAATATTTACATAGATGTCATAAAATTAAAATATGCATCATTAATTTATGAAACAAAATTTGTACAAACCTTAGTAGGTAGATGCAACTAATTAGCTACTTGATCTAAGTTTATAGATTAAAAAAAAATGCTATACCTTGATACCTCTTCTTGTAGTAATATATAACGTAACTTATTGAAAACTGATAGTATTACTATGATCTAACTTGAAGATACAAATAAGTAATAAAAGATCAATCTTTGAGCAATGATACTACTTATGATTGCTACAATATCAACAATATATTCTTATTTTGGCATTTAATTATAATATTTCTAGATGGTTACTTCAAAATTCTCAAGCCAACTTTAATTTGAGCTATCTAACCTACTTTTTTATAGACCATATCACACAACTGATGTAAATTTTAGCCTAAAATAAATGCAAGGTCTAATATAGACTACTAGCCCTCGTTTAGTGAAAATCCTATATTGTGGGCTCATGGCAAATGGTCCATTTAACTTCCAGGTTATATACACGTTTCAAAATAATTCTCATTACATCGATTCTGAATGTCTTTTATCTTATGTTTATTTATAACAAATCAAAATACCAAACATTATTTCACCATTCCTCTAATTATGATAGGTATTATATAACATGAATAATGGTCGAGATAAAGACTGTTATTTAACATCTATACTATCTAAATTACAACATTTTTTGAAATGCAAACCTTTATATCCACTAAAAAAAACCTATTGTTTATTGAATTGCAATAAAAGTGAACAATGCTTTTATTCTTTTAAGTTGTTTGAGTGTTTTTTTTTTTTTCTTTCTGTTATAACAACTAATCACGGCTGTGGCTAATTTAATCTCAAACAATCTCAATCAAGTCAGATGATTAAAGATAATAAGTAGCGGATTTAAAAGGTGACCTCCATCAATAAAATGATGGAAAGCAGCTTCAGTGGCATTTCGATAAATCGTTTGGAAATGCAATGGCAAATGGTGATGGAGGAGTTAAGAGTAACGTGGGCGCTGCCTCCGTTCCCATCTTTATATCGCTGCCGAGCCCGACGCAGGAGGAGGCGAGCGCAGGGACCATCGAGAGATTCCTCTCCGCCATTATTGCTGCTGTCTGTCCGAATGAATCCATAAAAGACAAACAAACAAGAAGAGACGAGAGAAGAATTTCGGCAGCCCAACGAGGAAAGAAAGCAGAGAAGCTTGGCTTCTCCTCTCCCTCATCTTAAAGACCTCTTCGACGTCGGCCTTCATCTTCCGGCTGCTCTTCTTCCTTTTCTTGATCAAAGGTGAGGTTTTTTCGGAAGGGGTGAATGGTTGGGGAGAGAGGGAGGGGCGGAGATCTGTCGGTGGCGGCGGGCGGGTGGTGGTCCGACGAGATGAGTGGCCATGGATGCAGGCAGATGGAGGCCGAGTTCGTGCGTCGGTACCACCGCCACCAGCCGAGAGAGAACCAGTGCAGCTCCACTCTCGTCAAGCACATCAAGGCCCCCGTCCATCTCGTAAGTTTCCTCTCCCTCCTCGCTTTTTTTCCTTTTCTCTATTATATCACTCCTTCAGTGGATATGTTAAGAAAGGCGAGATCTTTCGTCGGTTCTCCATGGTTACTTTGAGGAATTTTAGGGATTTGATCTCTTAATGCAGTATTGTGGGGCCAGAAGCCATCGCAACAACCTAAGGTTGGGAGTTGTTTAGGAAATATGAGATATTACTCAACTGATTGGATCAATTTGTTTCTCTGTGCCTGCAAAATTGTGCATTTCATAAATTTGAAGAAAGAATCATTTTTTTTTTTTTTCAAAGATAAGAATCTTTCTCCAGTTTATTAGGGGTCTAGCAGCCTTACCCTTTTGGCCGTGTTCTTGGTATGCTTGTAGAATTGTGGCCTTCTTTGCTGTTTTAGTTATTGTGATCTTTGATTACTTTTTCTAATTCTTTGGTAATAGGTGTGGTCACTAGTGAGGAGATTTGATCAGCCGCAGAAATACAAACCCTTTGTGAGCAGATGTGTGGTGCAGGGTGATCTGGAGATTGGGAGCGTTCGAGAAGTCAATGTCAAGTCAGGGCTCCCGGCCACCACCAGCACCGAGCGTTTGGAACTCCTTGATGACAACGAACACATCCTTAGCATCAAGATTGTTGGAGGAGATCATAGACTCAGGGTTTGATTCTCTTCAATTGCTTCTTCTCTTACATCAATCTTGTTCATGTTTTCCTGCTCTTTTCTCCAGCTTAGCAGTAGTTAGTTTAGACGCCGTTCTTGGTAGCCTCAAAACATATTAAACAAAAGAAGTAGAATGGATCTAACACTAGGTTTGACATAGTGAAGAACATTATGGGATTTTAAAATGGCTGACTCGATTTGTTGTGATGGCCCTTTGATATTTGACTTAGCACCATCCACTGAAGCCAATTGTCTGCTCTATGCTCTGTGTTTTATTGGTAACTTTAGGCTGTTATTCAGTGTCTTACAAATTCAAAGCAATAAGATTGTTTTGATATTGAAATATCAGAATTTAAATCAGAGAAAAGCTCTGGAAATGATTTTGGCTCTAAAAGATCCAAATGCGGCCTTTGTTTCTTGTACCTCAAATTTATTCCAACTCTTACTTTAGATGCTTCCTTCATTATTTCACCAGT
Organism: Elaeis oleifera; assembly: GCA_000441515.1. Lineage (NCBI taxonomy): Eukaryota > Viridiplantae > Streptophyta > Magnoliopsida > Arecales > Arecaceae > Elaeis > Elaeis oleifera. Next base: position 479,268 of record KE504920.1, read on the forward strand.
AAAAGAGCATGTGGTCTTAAAGTTGGTTAATAGTGCAATCGATTTTGTGGTAGATTTGCTTCTTCTGTATAACCAGGTGATCAAATCGTACATGCACTTATGATTTTCTTTTCCTGGCTTCAGAAAATATTGAGGCCTTTTTAGCATCGTTATGGTAGATTTATGTACTAGATCATTTTAATTCATCCTCTCGGTGGATGGTATTACCAAACAAGCAACAATATTCTTTGTTCTTGTGGATAACACCCTTGCCTTTTGCAGCTTGATTCATAAACCAGCATATTCTCATTAACTAATCCATCAAATTTTTAAGAGTGCTACTCCTTGATCTTTCTTGTAGTCTGTTTATCAAACCATGGTTTTGCAATATAATCTCTTGAGCACTGTGGAAACCATGACAACTTCATATATGTCCAATAGCAATTATTCCAACTCAATTTGCCAAAAGATGATAATTGTTAATTGTATCATGCTAGTGTTGTTTATGTGTCTGTTCATTCCTTATTATCGGGGTAACTAGCAACTAAGAACAAATTACACAATGTAACAATGATCCTGTCCCATTCCTTTATATCAACACTGCTTTTGGATTTGCATACTCCATTTTGTGATTAATAGTGTACATGTAGGAAGTGGAAAATTAGAACATGGTGATAGATCAATTATCAGGAATTGCAACTTAACAATTATATTGGCTCAATCTTGGTATGAGCTGCAATTTATCCAATCCTCATATCAATTTGCTTGGCAGAATTACTCTTCTGTTATAACGGTCCACCCTGAGGTAATTGATGGGAGATCAGGGACTCTGGTAATCGAGTCGTTTGTGGTTGACGTGCCTGATGGGAACACCAAGGATGAGACGTGCTACTTTGTGGAGGCCTTGATCAAGTGCAACCTCAAATCTTTGGCCAATGTGTCCGAGCGACTGGCAGAACGCCACGGAAGCGGTTGACGATTATAAGTCGACTAGAGGTAGGTGGAGGAAATGTACATAGCTGCAGGCATGGATGCTTTGAGGCTGATCCAGTACTTCTTTAACCCTTTAAATTGGATGGTGGAGGGATTCCTTAGTGTTTTACTGGCTCAAGAACCTCTACTTTCTTGACCTCTTTATCTCCATCATCTGCCTAAACTGAAGGTTTGCAGTAGTAGGCCTCCCTGTTATCACTGGCTTTCCTGTATCAGGCTGTGGTGCTACGTGCAATATAATGTAGCTGAATTGGTCACTAGGTGCTTTTGGTAAAGGCCGTCTACACCGTGTCACAGAAGCTTAAATATGTTTCTGTAAAACGGGGAAGAGGACGGTTTTCTTGCGTGTTATTGTGCATTATGGAGGCATGTGGATGTATGCACTAGACTGTATTCTATTCTATTCTATGAACAGAAGAAACCTTCAGGACATGCTTTTGTTTGTTAGAGCTTTCCTTTCAGTAGCCATGATCCATTGGTTTAATTGCTTTTTGAATTGAATCACGGGGTTTTGGATGCCTTAGTGGTGTCGATGAGATAGATAAGCTTCGAGTGTCGGCAGTACGTCTCAATAGCACTTGAAGGCTGCTCCAAGTTCCTTTATGGAAGCTAAATTTGTATATGTTTTGGGGAGGCCAGATCAGTTGCGGATAAGATGGCCAACGGTCAATAATATTAGACAGACGGGGCTTCATGTGGTTTCGAACGATGCATATCCTGAAATGACACTGAACTGAGTGTATCTTGATGTCTGTGGCGCTGATGCCACTGCATGAAATAGTGGTCTGAAATTGATTTTTATTTTATCGGAGTGTGGGGGGCTGTTGCGGATGAGGACGAGGGGCAGGAGGGTTGTCGCTTAATCCATTTAATTTGTTTCAATTTATTGTAAATAATTAAATTATCTATTTAATAAATAATTAATTTTGATTCAGATTTTTTATCTATTTAATAAAGAGATTGAATTCGAATCGATAGATTTTTTATGTATCCTATATCATCCAATCTGATTCATAATTTGTTTGATCCGATCTGATTGCTATCCCTAGTCGGGGCCAAGTGAGCACAAATGGTGGTTGGAGATGGTTGTAGGTGCTACAATTGCAAAGCTTTTCAGCTAACAGATGTCTTTCGGCTGCACCTGCAAATAATTCTTATGAACTTGTAACTCTTTTTAATGGAAACTTAAGTGCAACTCAACCTGAAATTCTTGGCTAGGTACGTAAGAAGTTTTAAAAGGCCACAAATGGTGACCTAACAAAAAAATTTTCCATCTTGGTGACGGTTTATGACAGCCATGAATTTACTCTAGGTCCATCCAATCATTTTCCTCGCCAGTCTATCAAGAGAGTCAGATATCACGAAGAGACTTCTCTGTTTAAAACTGCATTTGCCATTTGGTTTGGAAATTAAAGAATAGAAAAAATAGAAGTTTTGCCTATAAAGATAGTTATACTATGAATTACATCGACTTTTTTGGCTCTATATTTGAGTATCAAAAATTACTTATTAAATGATTTTTTAAACGATAAATTTTGTCCACAAAATAATAAAAGTTTATATAAATATGTTTCTACATCAATGAATAGTTTATGATAGCTTCCTTTTGGAGTAGGTATGCCCGTAATAAATAAGTTTGACTAGTATAACTATTTCTTGATTATGCTACCTTTCCAAATACCGTATGATAACATTTATTTAAAATTTATATACATGTGCATAAACCAAACATATCCTAAAAAATTGTACCTAAAAAGTTGCTGTAATTACTTATAAAATCAATAGATAGCACCCAAGAAATATTCATTCTCACGGCCGTGGGTTGGATAGCCTACCGAGATAAGGCAAGGTATTCCCCAGCCTGTTTGACTAGCCGGCTCGGTTTGGGATATGCGCCACCCGGACTAAGGGTTTCTCTAAATTGCATAGACCCTGTACTCGTGGGAATTCCATTTAGGGCTTGAACATCTGCTGTGAGATAGCCGCACCAGGAGAAGCATTCCTTTCCAAAAAAAAATCAGGGAAAAGAGTTAGTGCTCATTGATCTTCTTTTGTTGTTCGAAGTCAATAAAATTTTTTTTATTGTTGAAAGCCCTCTTCCTATCTAAATATTATTACGATTGATCCGTTAGTACAAAACTCTCAAACTGAACAAGATCCAGGGTGTGACAAAAAGTTTAACTCAGGACAAAAGTTTTATTCGATCGAATTCAATCGGGTTGAAAAAATTTAATCTGTTGCGGATCATTTATCATGTATAAATCATTTGGAACCAAATGAATGGTTTGCAACGGGTTCGAATGGGTTGTGTCAGTTTGGACTTTAATATTGATCCAATGCTGATTTTAAGTCCAATATTGATTCACTTAAACATATTTTTTTTAATTAATATAAAAGATCTAAATTTTATGAGTTACAAATTTTGGACTTATTTTGAATCTATACAAATAAACAGAAAAAAAAAATTTACTCATCTAAAAGTAACTACATCTAAAAGCTTTTATTTTAAAATTATCTTAAATTGATGTACTTTCATCAACAATTCAACATTAATATTTCCATGAATCCAAATGAATGATAAAATATTTTTAGAATAAAGTATTTAAGTCTAAACAACGCCATTCCAAAATGAAAATAAGTTTGTGAAATACTACATCGGTTAGGTTCGATTTCATACGGATTAAAAATGTAAGAACTAAATTCGACCGTAAATAATCAATTTTTAACAAACCCCAACCCGATTCCATCCGATTTATATTTTTCAACCGACCGAAACCGATGTTTATTGGATCAGATGAGTGGTTTCTTCGGATTTCAGCCCTATCATCTACTTGGCTATAGAGTATACCCAATTCAATGCTGCTGGCTTATCCCTTGATGCCCTTGATCTTTGGAACTCCCATGCTGCTCTTGCAGCAATTAGAAGATTATTTTCATTTTTGGAAGCCCTCTCTTTCGAGGTTTGTCAAGATGAATTTTGATGACAGTTTCAGATATGGCAGAGATGGTGTAGGCTCTGTCATTCAAAATCCGAATGCCAGATTGCTGACAGCAAGGGCTCTTATTTTTTGAGCCTTCAATCTCAAGAGCTGCAGACGAAGAGGATTTTTATTAATAGAGATTTTACCATCATCATTGATTGGACCTGAAACAACATGAAGCAGTTAAAAACTCATTCGCTGCTCGGTAACATCTGGATTGCTCTTCGTCTTTCTGCTATAATGTCGATTCAATATATCAATTCAATATATCAATCGAAAGAAAATAAGATGATAGATTGAATCACATCTTATATGACAGAGCATTTCGAAGACTAGATCTAGACAAGATGAGACTTGCTCGCCGATTCTACGAGATATTTTGTACTCTGACTTTATGAGCTGCTCTCTTACTAGATTGATATGACTGCCCGCATATTTTATATATATATATATATATATAT
>KE504920.1:483701-511708 GCA_000441515.1 Elaeis oleifera
TATATTATATATATATATATATATATATATATATATATATATATTGATACGTATGATGTCATGGAAACATGCTTACGAAGTTTTTTCTCGTGTTACTATTCCCTCGCGGGAGTCACGCTCCACAAAGTTCATAGTGGACTCTTCAAACCAAAAAAAAAAGAAAGAAAGAAAGAAAGTTCATAGTGGACGCTGCATTAGTGAGGCTTTGATTGTTGGTGTTGATATTTTCAACTGCATTACTATTACCATTGTTTCCTATTTTCCACATTAGTATTATGTTCATAGCTGACCTCACCTTAATGAGTCAGCCTTGCAGCCATGGCCGTGCAGGTGAGGGACCACCTAGTGATATAACCTCTGAAATAAGAATTAGTTCATAGATTTATTCTCGCCCCACTCCCTCTTTTCTCATTTTCCCCGGGAGAAGGAATGATCGGCAACAATTATATCTTGTTGCGTTCAAACCACACAAAATTCATGATCTCTACTGTGTGTGCAACAACAGTGATGGTCAGATACACAAAATTTACTACCTAAACAAATCGGTAAGAGTAATAGCATTTTATTGTTGGAATCTAATACAATTATTTTTCCACTGTACCTTTGATCAAAATACCTAAATTGTTGCAGACGACCGCAGCTCTTCTCCAAAAGTTGCTTATTCCGTATTTGATTGCATCGGCTTTGATCAACAGAACTGAGATAAATTACAGTCCTTTGTGAGAATTATATTTCCCTCCGCTCCTTCTAAATGGAACGGAAGTTGAAAAGAACATGATACTTCCCTTATGCCTTTAGTAGCTACTTTAAAAAAAGGACGTCACAGAATTTCTAATAATTTACCTGTGATTGCATTACTGTACACAGCTTTACAGTGAGGCAAATCTAAGTCAATAAATGATAATTAGTCAAGTCAGTGCAAGCTCCTCTTGTTGCTCCAAAAGTTGGTCTTCTCGGTAAGGATTGAGGACTTGCTTGATTTCATCTGCAGTGAGTGTTTCATACTCAAGAAGCGCTTTTGCTAGTGCCTGTAATGCCGTTTCATGCTGAAAAAAATAACAAAAGCCATGTATATGGTAAGTGAGAGAGAGAGAGAGAGAGACTAATGCAGCTACAAGAGCATAGAAAAGTTGAGAGAAACTCAGCAGCCACTTACAAATGGCCGCTGTATCACATTATCAGAATACATTAATTACTATTCAAAAGATCTAAGTATTTAGTCAAGACTACGTCAATCATGAATAAATAATGATGACAGTTATTTATTGTGTAATTTACACACCCTAGTAACAGAGCAAAATAATGCTTTACCAATTTGAATCATTTTTTACTTCTGATTATGGTGTAAACAAAGTTCAATATATAAAGCTATCCTCACTGCTTACATCAGCAAAAGCACCACAAATATAAACTCTGCATGTTTGATTCCTGGTCTCTACTTCTTATGCTTAGATGTAAACAAGTTATCTAGGAATCCGTAAGATTGGCAACACACCCTATCTACTATTTATGTTCAATGACGATGCTTGTATAACTCAATCTGCAAGTAAATCAGAATGATGCATCATGAAGCAAAACAGGCTGCTTGTCATCCTGAAGTACTATGCAGCTTCTGAGAGGACCAGCATACAGAAACTGATACCAACCTTATATCTTCCTCACCAGTTCATAGAGAGATTCACATGTATGCTTCCATTATAGAGAACACTCCAACCATTAGTTAACTGAACTTTTGTGCATTTAGTTCTCACTATATGACATGAATTGCCCAATATTGTCTTCAAATTACAGCTAAGCTTCACATGATTTGAGGTGTACACCAGCTGTGCATCCTCATATGCTCATTCAAATTGGTCAGAGATATCTGTCCTTACCACTTCATCTTTCTTATCACATAACGAGGAAGCAAAAGTAATCACTTTTTCTAGCCTAACAATGATTAAATCTGAAGCTGCATCTATGAAATTAGTTATACAAGCATGTTCTATCTTGTATTGAAAATATAATGAAGAACAATAAATGCATGAAACCCCCTCTGGTAGGAACATGTTCATCTCTGTAACATGTAAAGCTCTCTTTCCCCGAAAACAATTAAAATTCTCACAGTTCTCGCTCCTCATAGATACCTGTATCGACTGCCTTTTGCAACCTTGATACAACCATATCAGCATGTTCCTAACTCTAACTTAATTTTTTGATGAGTAAAAGTTATCTCTAACTCACTGCTTTCCAAAATCCTAGTCTCTGGCTTTTATCATCCTTGAAACTTCATGCAGTCATCTCTCATACAGTGCAGAAAGAAGCATCCAAAGAATTTATATGTAATCGCATAGCATATCCTAATTCTCCCTGTAATACTTTGGAGCCGTCTGTTTCATTCTAATGCTAATATAACCACAAACCAAAGTAATTAATGCAATGAGGAGACCCACACCTCTGGTCTCATGGAATTGGAATGGTGAATATAACCTTGTAATCATACTAAAATCATTATGGGTCACAAGCAAATGCTTCATTTCCTAGTTCAAAAGTCATTCTGTATGGAATTATGCAAATAAATGAATGCATCTTATTGTAAAACTTCAGAAGTTTCAAATCAAGCAATAGACCTCGAGAAACAAACCTTCTTTAATAACTGCTTAACTCGGTCATAAGCATCTCTTAGGAGTTTGACAACCTGTAAATACATATAAAAAAGAAGTTTCTTACCAAAGTTTAATCGATAGACTTAGAAATGACCAAGTCTCGTAACACATACTTCTGCATCAATTCGTGATTGCATCTCTGAACTTGGTCGCTCTTTGACATACACAGGGCCAATTGCATCACTCATCCCACAGGTTGACACCTGAAAACCGACAAACTTGTGAGAAACTGATATTGGATAAAACAACACCAATACTGCTGGACTTAGAAAAGGATACCATGTACTGTGCAAGCTCAGTGGCGGTATGGAGATCATTGCTTGCACCGGTTGTGATATATTCTTCACCAAAGATGAGCTCTTCAGCAGCCCTCCCTCCCATACAAACATCAAGGCGTGCTAGTAACTGTTCTTGCTGATAGATGTCTCATCTTGAGAAGGAAGCTGTGTCACCATCCCCAAGGCAGATCCGCGTGGCATAATAGTTGCCTTATGAACAGGATGAGCACCATCGGTATTGAGTGCAACAATGGCATGACCACTCTCATGGTAAGCAGTGAGCTAACAAAAGATAATTATATTAACATTTATTTAATAAAAATCTCTCATGGATCTGATAAGTTTAGATCAGGCATTGAAAGATTATATTTTGCATACCAAGAAAGGACTAGCACTGCCATCATTAAAGATAAAAAGCACACAGCATGCATACCTTTTTTGATTCTTCTGTTATGAACATAGTCTTCCGCTCTGCACCCATAATTATCCTGTCCTTTGCAAACTCCAACTGTGCTGCAGTTAACCTGTCAGCACCTTCAACTGCAGCCTTAATGGCTGCAATATTTACCAAGTTTGCAAGATCTAACAAATAAGACAAATAAATAAATAAATAAATATGTAGTTTAATTGTCTTTTTTCCTATTAAAAAAAAAAACCCTAAGATGATTTAAGCAAATGCAAAATGATATGCTGTTGAAGGGTAAAAAAGCTGATAAAAACAAGGAATTAATAGGAAACAAGCTACTTGCTAATCTAAGTTTTTGGTGATTACGTGTTATTAGAGTAAAAAAATGTGGGTACACTTTTTTGGGTTAAAATAAACTAAGAAACAAACCTGCACCATTGAAGCCTGGAGTACCACGAGCAATTGCTTTAACATCTACATCATCAGCCAATGGCTTGTCCTGTAAATAAAGCTCCAGAATTTCTTGCCGGCCCGCACATCAGGATTTGGAACAACAATCTAGAAGCAGATTTTGTTAGAATTTATTGTGCCTCAAGCAGAAATCTAGTAGCAAGAACATCTAAACCAAAAGCATGCAAGCTCAGTGGTGTTTAGTGTGTATGCATTCTACTGCTTCTTTCTGCCTGTACAATTAATGCTTATATACTCATCCACAGATGCTCATAAAAGCGTTTGGAAATCAACAACAGGACAAAGGGAGCATATGCATCGCCCATGAGTTTAGCAAGTAATTGTTTTAGACAGGTAAAAGATTAAGTCCATAGTCCGTGCGGTCATACATTATGACTTACATCTTGTGACCTACTCAGAAAAACTCCTCCTATATACATGATAAATTCAGTTATTAGCAACTACAGAGATAAGTCTATTGACTAAACCCTCACATAAGGCATAGTGTTTCACCAGTTAAAGAACTCCTCCATACCATGAACGAATGCCTCAACAAATTTTTACCATATAATCCACCAGACTGAAATATTAGTAAGATTTCTAACATCTAAATCATAAACAAGTGCATCTATCAAAGTAAACAAAAATACTCACAAGCAAAACATGAACACAACCTCATGAAATTTCAGTTTCAACATGTTTGATTCACATTTCAATATTTATTCTTCAGTTTAAGGCTGTTGCTCATTAAAAACAGCTGTCTAATTTCAAACATCTTTGAAAGAATAATAATCGGCTTATTGAGCATTGTCCTTTCTGCTATTTCCAATAAATAATGCTTAACTATTAGGGATGCAAACAGAGTTTGTGCAGAATAGATATACGCAAAAATTCATATTCATAATTTGCATTATATAGCCATTTCCAAACATGAGATCGTTCAAATCTTCAAATAAATATCTGTTCTTGGTAAAGGCAAATGCAGATAGAAACTGGATATGAGCAACAAATGTACATGGTATCAAATATAAACACCACCAAACATAATCAGATTTGGCTAATAGCACATCCAGCATTACCAAATACTGATGGCTGAGGTATCAAATACACAGGTTACCAAGGTGTCCAGACTGCCTTTCTTGTGGGCCCATGCATCTGTAAAAAGTTGGCAGAAATAGTATATTGATTTAAAAGGAAACATATAAGCATATTTCGTCCATATAAGTATACATGGTAATCCATATTCAGATCTGAAAACTATACGCATATTAATACTCGTATCCAAATTTAGCTGAACTCTAAACCATGCACCCATGTCTAAACCTGAACTGATATTAAAAGCTTGGCTACGTTTGTGCTTGGTTCAAAATCATACGGAAATACCAAATTGAATCAGATATATCTATATCCAATAACATCTCCATTCACCACCTTTCATGGATACATTTCGTTTAACTAATTGCCAACTAATCGTTCATATGTAGCTTCCAGTATGTTCTATCATCATCATTCTTAAAACCTCCCTCTTTTCCCCTGCTACATAAGACCCATGATCCTTGCAACTATTATTATTCTCAACATCTTTAATGACAATGCACAATCAACAAAATCTTGAGAGCATTTCACAAGCAACCTTCAACCTGACATCAGCCATCAAAGGGATGTATAAGAGAACTGTGCCCCACTTTGGAGCACAGATTGGAAGCGAAATATCAAAATAAGAACATTCCTGTGTTGTCGATCTTGTATGGAGGAGCAATCCTTGTGTTTTCTGCAACCAAAAGCATTTCTCCCAGTTTCTTAAATTATTTTTTATGAAGATGAACCAACCAAAAGTTGCATCTTATACTTCAAATTTTGAAAGTTAAGCATCTTCATTTATCCACTCAGAACAATTGTCATGTTTTCTCCATCCATATAATAAATACTTCCATGTCAGTCATTACAACTGCAACTCAAATGCCGCCAAGTTTATTGCTCAAGATAGGAATATTTCTTCTTCAGGCCCAGTTGAACCAATCTGACCCAACCAACAATACCAATTCAAGATATGAGATCAAGGACTGGAATACAAACTGAATTTTGAAGATCATCATTAACATAAAGTTTTAAACGTGAACCCAGATCAATGCAGCTCTATCATCAGTTGTCATAATTCATAAAAATAATAAGTTTGATCAGAACTTGATAATAAATACTTGAAAGGAACCAATTAGCTCATAATTATCCTTCAGAAAACATTACTTTCTTCTAGATATATATGGTCTTACTTTCATAATTTTCTTCCATACTTGAGCTACGATCTAAGTTACAGTTTGTGGTTGAATAAGAAACATACAGTAATTTGCCACTAACTGTAAGTCAAAGCAGAAATTTGAATCTTTCTATTGATTCTTGCTAGTTCAAAAATGAAGATCAGGATAACTTTCAGAATATGCTTGGCCAGTCATTGATGGGATTAAATTTCCAGCTTGGTGAGTAACCAATAAACTAGAGCCATCTCCTCATAGGTAGACATTACAAAGTTCAAATTGTATCACAAGCAAAAAGATTGCAAGTGCTTCACTAATTAATGTTTAGCAAGTTTCTGAATCGAATAACTCATATAAGGGGCTTAAATATTTTGGCAAAAAAGAGTCCTCGTTTTCAAATATTGTAGCATCCAACTTGTTTTTTCTGCAGAAATCAATCAAATTTCCATTTTCAGTTTAGAAAACTAAAACATAAGAAAAGACTGCAGGAAAAATTAACAGAACTTACATGCCTGTCAAATCTACCAGGTCTTGTCAACGCTGGATCTAGAATATCAGGCAAATTTGTCGCAGCCATCAAAATAATACCCTGTATAAAATTATTAGAGCTGTTGGCACATACTAACATGTGACTTTGGAGAGTAGTACGGGCATAAGGTATAAAATACCTCATTCTGCTCAAAGCCATCCATTTCAACAAGTAGCTGATGCAACGTTTTCTTAGTATGCCCTTCCCATTGCTTTCTAGTGGATCCGACAGCATCTATTTCATCAATGAAAATGATGCAAGGTGCCTATGAATACAAAAGCAGATGCAGCAAATGGGTAATGAAGATTTGTTAGAGGATTAACATATCATTTAAAGCTAATGACAACAATTAAAATGAAAGAAACGTGTGCAAAACAATATTATTGATAAAGCCATAGAGATCATTGGGAGAGGATGGTCTTTATTAAATGATAAAAAGAGCAGGAGGCTTCATTGTCACCCATTGTCATGTAAGAGACATGAGATGGTTGGTTAGTCATCTGCTCTTCATTATAGTGAGATATTCAAATCTGACGTCATTTTAGCAGCGTAAGGCATGTAACCCGGCCTTCCATGAAAAAGTATAACAATCCAAGATATCTAAATTGATATTTGTGATTTATTTACAATAATAACTCTTCAATCTACCTTTCCTGTTTCGTTCTTAAGTTGAATGGAAAAGAAAGGAAAATATTACCTCACATCATTTCTAATATAATTATTTATACTACATGCTGCCTATAATATTAATCACAGCATCATGGTATAAAAATGAGAATTGTTACAACTGACTTGACATGCTAACAGTATGTAACACTTCAGTCATGAGTGCAATACTGTATAAACAAACAAATCAAACCATAGGTGCTAAAGAGAAGTGTACCTTTTCTTAGCAGCCTGAAATAAGGATCTTACTCGCCGAGCACCAACACCAACAAACCTGACATAAGAGATAAACAGTAAGAAAATTATATGAATACGAAGTGTTTAAAATTAAATTTTTATGATATCTCCAAAACTAGAATTATTCTCAAATCTTCACAATTGTAGCATAAAGTCATCTTAGAGGAGCAACCCATGAAAGGCATTCTAATCCAAGAATTGCAAACTCCTCTACATATTGAAAAGCCTCAAACGAGGAGAACATAATTTGGAGAACCGAGTGCTGTATGCTTTTGTGATGCAATGTGATGGAATAAAGAATTGATTCATATGGTCTATTCATGCTAGCCAATCCAGAATATAATTTTAAGGAGGGTCTATTAATGAGAGAGCACATGACGCCAGGATGCAATAATGCATGTTATTCACTTATGAGAAAATAGACCAATATATTGTACACACAATGCAATTATTTCACAATCCTAATGAAGCCCTACCACCACCAAAGGACAGGCACACACATCAGGGAGAAAGAAATCATCCACCAACCATACTCAAACTTAAGTTTGAGCCTACAAAGTCATGAGTAAAGGAAAGAGCAATGCTTGATATCATAGTTCATGAACAAATATGACAAATTAAGTAGCTGAAGGAGAGCACTTCGGAAAGGAAGTGATGATGCAGAAAAAAAAATCATCTTGACAGGTCTAGTTGCCCATGAGAACTGGAAGTACAGTGTTTTGAATAGCATTTGTAGTTGAGAGTTATATTTAGTCAAAACTGTAATGTACAGGTTTAGGAAAAGTCAGATTTACTAATCAAGATCTCTTTTTGTTATTTTGAATAAATAATTCCTGCTAGTAACAGAATTCCTATAGTGCAGTGCATTAAAAACCTACTCATATAATCATCTAGTCAGTCTTGCATCCAACACAATTTTAAACTGCAACAAAATCCTTAAAGTTATCCTCTTTAATATTTAAAAGAATAGTAGCCTTCTTCCTTTCTTGATAATGATTTTTCCGGACAGTTCTCAAGGTTTGTGGTCACCAAGACTCCATGTTAACCTTTTTTTTCTTTTTTTTTTTCATACTTTGCTTCATGCAAATATTCTAGAGGCCCATCAAGACCCTTAACTAACTAATCTCCTACCCAATTTTCTCATTGACCACCCCTATTGTCCAAACTAAACTGTATGCCAGAGTCCAGTAAATTCAAGTAGCATTAAAATTTAGTCTTTCGTTTTAGCATCCACACTTCTGAACATTTAGGCCCCGTCTACATTTAAACTTCAGGTCTTAAAATTAATAATTTAAATCCGGTCTTGCATCAGTATTTTTCACAGACAGAAACACCTTAAACTTCACATAATACAAATCAACAAGCTTCTATAGCACAGATCACAGGAAACCTAAACATAAGGCCAGTTATCAAGGAAAAACAAATAAGTAAATAACAAATTGAATATATAATAAATTGGACAGACTACGTTACGCAAGATATTAAGCACTGGATGCAGAGTGGCCAATAAACTTAACAAGTGCATTATGTTACAATTAATGACCATGGCAGAGCTTCCAAACATTGTCCTTTCATAGGATTTTGTAACTTAAATGTTAACTATTAGCAATACAGCAAATATGGATGTAAAATTTATTGCCACAAAAATAGTTGACTTACATTTCCTCAAATTCAGATCCAGCTCGATAGAAAAAGGAACACCAGCTTCTCCAGCAATAGCCTGCAGCAGATTAGCTCTGGTTGATAAACAGAATAATTATACTGCTAAGAAGAAAAAACAGAACCAACAAAACCTAGTGCGAGAACAATCACATAGGGAACAAAGGGACCTTTCATCTATAAGGATTTTACTTAGCTTTTCTTTCCATTTTTCATCTGTTGTTAGACTAGCCTTCAAGCTACCCATATGTTATAAGGTCTTATATACTAACCACCAAAGTCAGTATATGATATTTGCTTGAGGTGTTTACAATGAAGATGATGAAGCAACATAAGGTGTCCGCACCAATAACCATTCCCAAACAAGAATGGCATGCAGTGTTCATTATATAAGGTATATTTTATAGGCATAGGCAAAAACCACCTTCATGCAATAATATACCTATCATATGCCAAAACAAGTTCAAACATGTTTGAACATGTATTTCCACATTCCCTTCAAAAAAGAAGAATATCTCTTTTCTGCATAAACGAGGACCACCATAAAATTTTCAGTCTCCAAGTCCATGTTCCTTATCTTCATGCCAAAACTTAGTCCAGAAGATTAATTTCATTTCTATGTCCTTATTATATAGAAAAGGATATTATGTCCCTGCACTAATTGACTATCAAAATCAAGTGCCACTAAACATATATAAACAGTTATGAAACACCTAAAACAATTTCCAGGCGTTCTAGATCTTGTCATGAAGAAAATATTAATAGCAAAGAAGAGATGGACATCAGTTTCCAAAAAGGGTAAAAAAATACCCCCTGTATTTTAGGTCGATTTGCTAATACCTCTCTACAAGTCAAAATGCTGTAATGTCAATCTTTCATTTTACATATTGTTATAATATCACCCAGAGACATCGTGATTGGGGCCAAAGATGTCATCTGTGCCTACATGGCTAGTTATTGGCTGACATGATTGTTTCTTTTTTTTAAAGGGATAGAGAAGCTGACGTGGAGGTTTCGATTAATTTAAGAGAGTGGAGAGAGAAAGAAGAGAGAGAAGAGAGAGAGAGCAAGAAAGAGAGAAGAGGGAACGAGAGACGTGAAGCCTCTCTCTTCCTCACATCCTAGAAAGAAGAGGGCTGGTTCAAACAAGGCCATGGCCGATGGGTGGTTGCTCATGGTGACGTCCCATGGCAATAATGGCGGCAGCAATGGCGATGATTGGTGACTGGTCAGATGGAAGGAAAATAAGAAAATTCATGAAGAAATTGATCAAAAAAATAGATCATTCAAGGTTAGCTCTCTAGACCGACGACCGATGTCCAGTCATGCGAGCCCAGAGCACTCAAAACAGCGATAAAGGGAACCAACCGGCTGCCAGCAAAAGTTAACAGAGAAAAAAATTGAAACAGAGCACCCCTATTCAAAGATGAGTCCGGCGACTCACCAGCTCTAATTCGAGTGCGACGACAGCTATGAAATCAAAAAAAAATAGAGGAATCAAGGACTTAGGTCCTTAAGTCCGGTGAGGCCGGGAAGGTGATCTGGTGATCTATTCTGACAGAAAATCTAAGGATAAAATTGCAACAAAAAGCTCGAAATCAGTGGGAATTTCTCATAGTTTTTCGATGGTGGAGTCCATAGGAGGAGTCGTTAGGCTTTTATAGACAAGATCCTAGGGCTTTAGCTTGGTTTCGGCTTGCCCTAGGACTCGATTCCATCGAAATCAAGAAGGAAGAAGACTCCAATTAGGAGTCTTCTTCCTTTCACGTGCCAAGCACGCATGTGAGGGATGGGCCAAAATCTTTTTTTGGGGCTAGTTCAAACAAATCTGGATCTATACCAACTAGCCATGTCAACTTCTCTATTCCTTAAGAAAAAAGAAAACAACCATGTCAGCTAATAACTAGCCACATAGGCATGGATGACATCTTTGGCCCCATCGGGAGGTCTTTGGGTGACATTGCAACAATATATAAAATGAAAGGTCGACATTACAACATTTTGACATATAGAGGGATATTTGCAAATCAACTTAAAATGCAGGGGTTATTGTTTTATCCTAAAAAAAGCTACTCACCACTGCTAAATGATATCGATAATTAGCAAACTGGGAATTCCAAAGGCTCATAGTCATTCTTGAAAATTGCATCTGATGGTCAACCTACATGTCTTGACACATACCTTTGTTTGATATCCTCTATCTAATAAATAAAGGTGAATATATAATTTCTTGAAAAGCCAGCTTGAATAGGCAATGCAAGCACTAAGATTACACAAGGAATTATTCTATTTGTCATAGAAGCACCTAAGTTGTAATGCATATAAATATTCTCAAAGGCCAAATAACTTTTGAGGAGAAGTTGAACCTTGATAACAATGTGATTACACATACATGTGTGTCTGTGCATGTGTGTCCTTTTATGTGGATGATCTCACCTTAGCAAGCAGAGTCTTTCCAGTTCCAGGTGCACCAGTCAAAGAATTCCCTACAAACAATATGCATTAGGATCAATATCACACACATACACATGCACACACACACACGCGCACATGTGTGCATGCAAACACGCACATATATAAGAAAGAATAAAAGAGAAAGTACTTAGATCTCTCAAAAATTGAATGCTCATACATAACATGCCCGATAATCTAAACGAGATCATTGATAGATAGAGCACCTTACTGTACATAATACAATGCATTATCAAATAATATGTGTTATGAAGCAAAGACACCACAAGGATCACATATTACAAGACAGGTTTTTGCATGAGTTCTCAGATTGAAGGATGAAACTCCATTCAGTACCAACAAGTTCATTGTTGATTTTTGATGAATTATCTTTTTACATGAGCTTTAAATCATTAAATGTGAGAAACGATGAAATGATCAGTTATTCTAAGACATAAGATAGAAGTTTATAATCATATCATAGCTAAATATAAGTCTAATGAGTTCATAGCCATTCATGTCCTTAAGTCTCTTAAAAAATAACTGCCCTTGAAAAGGATTAATCTTTACAAAGCTATTAGCTTAAGTCCAAAAATCAACCTCCCACAGTCACATACACAGAGCATAGTGATCTCAAATACAGCTATCAGAATGTTAGCATCCAAAAGATAGCCCTTGAATGATGATTACCTGAACCTGAAGCATTACATTCTAACAATATATAGATATGCATGATTCGGAAAGATATAGGCTGATAGTGAAAGATTGAAATCTAAACGAACCTTCGGTAATTTCCCCCGAGGCGAGTGAACTTTGCTGGGTTTTTCAGATACTCCACTACTTCTTGAAGCTCTTGTTTTGCATCATCACACCCTTTGACATCTTTAAAGGTTTTCACATTCTACACATGATGTTACCAAAGATGCAGAACTTTTCATAAGTAAACTATAACAAAACATGAGATGCTTTGTAATTTCTTTATCTGCTCAAGTTAGGAACTGAGAAGCACATCAGCAAAGCAGTAAAGGATAAACAACTACAAGCTACAATTTGAGAATAAATATTTGAGATTCCCAAAATTTCATGTTTAGCAAATATTCATTTAAAATTGTGCCAAAGTAGGGTGAGGTCAAGATTTGTAAAGAAATGGTATCACTCATTTGATTAAGCATAACAGACAGGAATTAGTTGAAAGAAACTAGACCTGTAATTCAATCACTCGCAAGTGCATAGTAGATAGGTAGTTTGTTTAAATTATTGAGTTAAAATGAATAATGTTCCCTGACAACATACGAAGTAATTTACATAGAACAGTTCATGAAAATATCTTCCATCATAAGATACATGTTACCAATTTCTTCTATCATAAGATATAAATATGTTACCAAATGCTTCCAAGTGCAAAACTATTCCAGCTGAACAGCACAATCCAGAGTTCCCAAATTGCTTAAGGTACAAGATATTTCTACTTAAAAATAATTTCACTTATCTAGATGGATAGCATGGAGACCAAAGAATATTCAGAGTATGGTTCGCTGTACCACCGCATACCGCCCAGTATGGGGTGTGCTGTATCATACAGTACTGTATCGATACACTGTGTATCAACACTACAATAGTATTTTACTAGTATGGGGTTTGGTACCGAGATGGCAAACCTCGATTCAGAGTTTACTTTTGTCTATCAATTCTCCATAGTAAAAGGACATGTTGTTGCATTATTATTAGTTGGCAGTCAAATTTATTGCATTTGCTTGTATTCAAAAGTTTCTATGAACTTGCAATAATAGGATAGAGAAGCAATAATTTACAATAATATAGAGAACTCACGGGGGATTGTCTAAGAAGTTTATTACAATATTTTGAATCCACGCGCTTTTCTCAATCTATCCTGCACCTCCATGAGAAGGAACATGTATACGATCTCGATCACAAAAGGAGCCTCAGGACCAGCATTATTAACTGTTTTTGCTTGAAAAACAACTTTATATCTTGTGAATTTTGCAACTTTTATATTTCTGTTACCAAGCCTAAATCAGAATGCATTTAAACTATGTCATCAGGCCCTCTAAAATTTAAAATATAATACTTCAACTATAAATAGGATGAAACACGTCTCTTAAGAACAGCCTTATCTAGTCTTTTGCTGAATATGAACCAATCAAGGAACTCAAGCAACATTGAAACAAATTAGCTGATTATTTTGAAATGAAAAAACCAGAGCACTCTCATATCAGAACTTAGAAAACTAGTCAAACTTAATGCAAGAAAAACACACATGGGCACAGAAGAGCCACAATACCTTCTCTGGCATGATTTCTTTGTTTAACTCTTTTGACGAATATGTAGCACTCGAACCAACACCAGACGTACCTATACCACCTAAGCTACCGACATATTTTTGGAGTGCAGCTGCACCAATTGCCCTAGTAAGGAAACAATATACAAATAAAAGAACTATATAAACAAAGAATTCCAGTCAGGAAAGCTTTCCTCATTAACAGATAATATTCAAGTAAAAAAATTCCTATATATAAAATATGTAAGAAGCTTTAACAATCTGATTTTAGAAAATAAAACTACAAAGGAATTGAGTGACATAAATATGCGCAAAGTACTCTCATATAGCTGCAATAGTCCCATGCTCCTAAAAAGAAAAAGTGAACTATGATACATCAAAGAGAACATAATTCAATGCATACCCTTCTCTATAACAGCACAACTGAGGGAGGGGAACTTAATATACTTAATATAAATTAGCTGTTATGTGCCTTAAGGCCCTTAATGGTTAGCAAGAATTTGGGTTGCATTTTTGCTCATCCAGGTTTACCCTTTTCTATGATTTCTTTTAATTCTTTCTAAGAGTTAAATAACAAGAGGAGAAAAGTATTCTTCCACAATAACCAGGGAAAAGATTGAGCTTTTACACCAGAATGACATTGGGAAATCTTGCAATTGTGACAAAAGGGGAAAAAAAAAGGCATAAGTTACTTAACATAGGCACACCAAGGCCAACTTTGGGTCTCCAGGGAGTCAAAGCCCAATACAAAGCCAGCAAACAGTTGGAATACACAATGAACACCCAACAGAGATTTTGGTAGCATAGAAAATGGCATCATACACATGAAGGGTGTTATCAACTTCTTTACAACAGGACTAGATAGAAACAATACCAATTCATTGTAAGATAACTTCATTTAAGTACATTTAAATGTCATATGTTGGTTGACAC
Source organism: Elaeis oleifera (assembly GCA_000441515.1). Classification (NCBI taxonomy): domain Eukaryota; kingdom Viridiplantae; phylum Streptophyta; class Magnoliopsida; order Arecales; family Arecaceae; genus Elaeis; species Elaeis oleifera. The sequence continues at coordinate 498,507 of KE504920.1, forward strand.
ATGAATGAATCATCTTGGGTTCCATTGAGTTTCTTAGACTAGTTATAATGATCGAGGTCATATCCTTATCCTGATTAACTGAATTGCTTCTTATTTCTCTCTTAGTAAGCTCTTTAGTCTATATAAAGTGCAAAGTACAAGCTTTGACCTTTGTTGTGGTATTCTTTCAAGTTATCCTTAACCATCTTTGTGGTTAAGGAATCTCATACCATGTATTTCCTTAATTTCTTAGCACTCTTAGCTCTGCATCTACTATTTTCATGTTCCACAATTATAGATCTATTTGCATTAGTTTGAATGCTTTCTTCCATTAGCTTTCTAAATCTTATCCTCCCATCTTCATCCACAAGTACAGATACTCTTTAAAGACAAAAAAATACCTACTTATGGACTAAAATGTCAGGTGATCAGTAAAGAACATGGGCATAAGATGACTATAGCAAATATGAGATGCTGAGGCAAACTGTGGTAAACCATTAACTAGAAGAGTTAAAATTCAGTTTTTAAGGAAGGTTAGGATTGCAAACAACAAACAATGAAGTGGGGAAAACCATTTAAGATGGTTTCATAAGCATGTTTGCTGCAGAATGGAGATGGGAACGTAAAGAGAAGAGATGATTAAAATGAATGTAGTGATAAATCTATTGGCAAGATCTTCAATTTTATAGAAGGTGGCCTTCGGTATCAACTAATTTAAATTAGACCTAGTATAACCCATGTTAAATTGACAGAATTAGGCTTGCTGCAAATCTATATTTATCAAAGGATACAATCAATACATTTAAATATATCAACATGAGATCCAATGCATAGATGTTGTGGAAAGAAAGGATTAAAAAGTTAATCGGGACAAGGAAAAGTTATTGTATCATTCAAATATACTAGAAACACATCATATAGTTTGGTAACATTAATAAAACATACCACATCAGTCCAACAACAATAGTAAACAAGATGGTTGACAGAAGTTCTTGAGCAAACCATGTTGATTTGCTTGATGCTTTTGGGTCAACCTGATGAGCAACATATAGGACAGAAATTTAATGGCTGACTTGCAGAACATTAGTACGATACTAAAGGAGAGAGAAGAAAGTACAGCTAACATTTTTTACATTTTCTTTATACATCGAGCTAGGACCAAGCACACAGTCCAGAACCGAAAGGATTAACATGTTCTTACCATAACTACATGCAGTGGCTGTTTCTCCGATATTCCAGGGTTTAAAAATGGCTCATTACTATTTCCAGATGCACGCTGCTTCAACTCTTGCAACTACTGACATGAATATATTTTAAGAAAAGTCAAAAGTTGGCAGCAGCAATCCCCATATTGATAATGACTTCATATTGACTAAAATAATTCACATGACTGAAGCAAGTTAGATAATGACTTCAGATTCCAGTCAATTGAAATTCTAAAGATAATTAAGGACTTTTGGAAGATTGTTGGTGTTATCGATGTTCCTTCTTCTGTTTCCTCCCTGTATCGTCAAATTGTTGCAAAGAATATAGTTCAATGTTGTCACATTATATGTTTCTAAGAAGTATATTAACAATGTAGCAAGATTACAAGATCAAAACAAGTAGAAATTTTGAGGAGAACAGGAAGGGAATGCTAATAATCCACAGAACATGAATGATGCAATATGATCCAAAAAGAGGTGATCAACAAAGTGAATGTGTACATGATGCAACAAAATAGTAACACCGGATGAGCTTAACTACCAGTGATGGGAGACTAGAAGGCTTTCCAGATTGCTCATCTGGAAGATATTCTGCGATAGCATTGGTGACAATAAGAGCTCGAAGATATTCTGCAACTCCTTTACTATCTATTGCATGATTTCTTGCTCAAACCGTCTAATAACTGATTCAGGACTGCAAAAATCGAAAAGAAGAGATAAACTCATGATAATATCCAACATTCTGTTTGCTAACTAAAAAACATGGAAGAGCTACCTACATAAGCACTCACCATTGCTAGAATGAATGCAAAATATCAGGAAAGGAAATCATATTTGTGACATCCTACGAACTGAGCATGTCTGTTATAATAACAATTCAAAAGCAGAAACAAGGTTAAAAAATGAAAAGTGCTTGCTTCTTGCGTTGTTAGGATTAATTGTTGTTCAAGATGTTGATAAAGTATGCACTATGGAATAATAAAGCTCATAAGATCTTAATCCATGTGTACTTTTACCATTTATATTGGGGCACCTCCACAGACTAAGATACAATCTATGGAGGTTTGAGATAACCTACCATCAACCAATTTTGAATTTGTTATGATTTCCAACCAAAAACTCAAAGTGCAGTTTTCAGCCAGAAAGTGCCAATAGAGAAACCTAAATAAACAACAAATTCAGCAAAGGTGATATATAATAAAATGATATAACGTCTACATAGGGATATTGCCCAAAGAATGCTTGTTTTGGGTACAAAGACCTAAGAAAAGCACAGGGAGAAGAAGAAAGGAAGAAAAGCTCCAAAAAAAGGGTGGACTGAACCTGTGCTTGTTGAGTTCAGCAAGGAGAGCACTCTGCTTCGCAGCATCTCCAGGGTTTGCATCAGCTTCTGCAATGAGAAGCTCCAACCTCTTCTCCTGCCGCCAGAACGGCCACCAGCTCAGCCACTCCGACATCATCACAGCATCGAATCCCCTCCTCAGCGAAGCCATCACTCCAACCAAGAACGCCACCAGCGGCCACCTACTCCTCATCTCCTTCTTCTCCACCAACTGACGACCAGATTCCAGTTCTTCCACGGAACCACTATCTCCGACCACCCCGACCTCTCCGACAGCCTCAGTCTCCCCTTTTGACCCCTCCCCACCGGTACCTTGCGAAAGGTTGGAGCTTCGGCGGGTATCCGAGCCCAAGATCGATTCTTGGCTGGACAAAAAGGGTTCCCGCTCCGAATCCACATTCTCTGGCGGCAATGCGTGGGGCACGAGGGCGAAGCGGCGGATGGAGTGGGATATGGGGAGGGAAGGGAAGAAGAAGCCGCAGAGAAGTCGGGGCAGCGGAGGGTGCACGAAAGAGGGATAGAGGAGCGTTTGTAAGGGCGGAGGAGGGGCGGGAAGGCCGGAAAAGGAGGTAGGCCTGGAGGGCAGACATGGCAGAGGAGGCGACGGAGGAGATCGAAGGGAGTTGGAGCGGAGACGAGCGTGCTCTCGAGCTGCCCACCTCGCTCCCCTCCGGAATATGGTCGGGGATTGGAGCGAGAGCGAGGGAATTCGAGGGAGAGGAGGAGGGCTCGGGAATTATTAGCCACGGGATCGAAAAGGCGAGAGGATAGAGAGAGAGGAGAGAGACTCGGGGTGGAGTCGTAGAGATCTTATCTCGAGCGGCGCGGCCGCGTGGTTGTCCCCCTCTCGCTACCTTCGCTCTTTTCTTTCTTGACTCGTCGCGCAAGTGGGAATCGGTTGGGATACTTCCTTGGTCTGGCTGAAATCGGTGCTTTGTGCCGATTTTCATGTGATCCGGGTCAGACCTGTTGAGAGAAAGATGCCATTAACACTTTGCTGCAACCTAACGGCAAATTATACCCTATATAATTGCTGCATCAGCTCGCAGACATGTATCATGTCATCAGCCCGCACCGCAGGAGAAACGAGGTCTTTAGGAAAGAGAGAGGGGATTGATGTGATGCATGGCTGCATGGTGCATAGGGGATATAAATTTCTCATTTGAATAAATACATTCAAATATTTAGTAGCCCAGATATTGACTTAAGGCAGATAATGCTATGAGAAGCCAATTCTGTGTGTCTCTCTGCGTGTGTGTGTGTGTGTGTATGTAAATGGAGGCATTAACCTTCGCTCGCCATGTGTTAGCCTTCTTCGTGTGACATGTGTATGTTAAGGACGTGGAGGATGAGACTGCGCTTCTCGTTGCGGTCATTTTTTGGGTCACGTGTTGCGCCATCTACAGACTACGGTTGATGTGGGCTCACCTACATGTTTGGGCCTGCCAGTTGGTTTTGGTTGGGCACCTACCACCCTTTGAAGCCACATGTGAGAGCCTATTCAAATAGATCCTTTAATCGGTGAAGGATGATTTTTTCGAGGAAACACCTTTAGGTAGGAACTAGGACGTAAAAAGATAGTGGTTGAAACAAAATAATAGATATTGAAGACATTCATAATTTAGAAGCACCAATTGTTAGGAAATTGCATGACTCAAAAAGTTTTGGAGATGCTAGGACAAGAAAGAAAGCCAATTCATTGTTCATCCTCTGCAAAAATAAGAGAAAAAATATGACAACATCATGATATTAGGTAACTCAAAAATGCCCAATCGTGAGAAATAAGAATATTAGTTTTGTGAACTAAAAAATTAGAGGGGTGAGAGTTTCGGATATATGATATCAACTCAACAATCTAAGGGTATATTAAAAAGGAGAAAAAAAAATCTTAAGTTTAGAAAAAAAAATAAATAATTTATAAATAACTTATAATTATATTATATATAAAATATAATTTTATTATTTAATTATTTTAATAATATATAATAGATATTAATAAATTAATAAAATAAAATATTTTTCAAGAAAAAATCACATCCCGCACACAGCACGGTGTTGTAAGCTAGTACATAGAATATTTATTCTGCCTCCTGACTCAAGGAGATTGGTATAACTAATAGGAATTAGTGTGATATAGAGGGGTGATCAATTGTTGCGATTAGTGCATCCTGGCAACTTCTTTTCTTAAATCAAGTTAGGTATTTCTTTGGATTGATCTGTGCTCATTGCCGGGCCTGGTTAAGTTTTATAATAGTTTCAAATATATCTGGCATTGGTGCATCTGAGCAACTTCTTTTTTTCCAATTGAGTTTTGGTTTCTTTTGGATTAAGCTGACCTCATTGTTCGGCGTAGTTAAATTTTCTAAGATTCCAAGAACGCATCTAGGCCAGAACTCCTCTGGACTCGTCGATTTGAGCTCCATTGGCCCAGCCTGATATATGAGCCTAATTGATGAAACCAAGCCCATTTATGGTCTTTGGTAGGGTTGGTCCTGCCCGACCCATTGACATCGATTTCTCTGCATCAATTCATTCTCCTGGTAGTAAAACGTGCGCATAAGATGCAAGTGTCCTAATGAAAGTTTTTGACCGAGACTGGAAATGGCATGATAAAATCTGAATTTATAAAGATTGCCGCGAGGCATGTTCACCACTCGTGTTACATGGGCAAATAATGAAGTCTTTTAGTTTGATGTACCATACGTGCTACATCTATCTAAAAATATTTAAGACACGGACCGAAAGAGGTGCAATTTTAAGAAACAACATTTGTGCGTGTACATACATAATATATATAACATCTTCGTGAAGATGACATGTCTGGAAAATTGATGGTGCTTTCTGTAGATTCTGGGAGTAAGAAGCCTTTGTTAAATTCTGAGCGTAATATCTTATATTTTTTAAAGGCTATCAAATCTAGGGATGCGGGTGAGCCAAGCAACTGACAAGCTATTTAAACTCAACTTGATTTGATTATTACGAGCGTAGGTAAAATATTCGATTTGAAACTCATGGACCTAATTAAGTGTGTATATATATATAGAGAATTATATAATTATATATTTAAAAATATTTTATATTTATTTAATTTATTTTCTTAAATTTTGATAAAAACTCAAATTTGAACTCAAACTCGTGTGCAAGTAAGATTCAACTGGTATGCAAGTTGATTTGAGTTGTTTTCAAATATTTTTCTGATCAAATCAAATTTAAAATAAATATTTTAAAATATTATAATATTTTTTATTAATCGAACTATTCTGGTCAATAATTTTACTCTAAGCCGACAATCTGCTGAATGCGCTTCATTCTTGAGGCCCCCAAACGCCACATTCGCCGTCTTCCTGTGAACAGGCTGTTGGTTGGTCGCACCCAAAGATTGCGTGCTAAAAGATGCTCAGGAACAGTGGCTAAAGGCCAAATCTATCATTTTATCGTATTATCCACTCTCCAGGGCTCTTGGTGGGGATTTGATATTATTAATTTTACTATTTTCATTCGCTATATTCAAGATTTCATTTCAATAACCCTAGAGACCCGAGGCATTTTGTTATTATAATAAAAGTAATGACAATTATCTATTGTTTTGGTTTTTTTACATCTTCTTTGAGAAGGTGCCAATCTACTTATTTACCCCCCAAAAAAATGTTGGCATACTTTCATAGTATTTATACCATAATTATACATCAAGGACTTGTTTGGTTCACAAGAAGTGGAGTGAGAAATAGCAATTTTTAAAAGTAAAGGAGAATCCTCTTATTTGGTTGAAGTTTTAAGAAAAGAGAAAATAGAAAAAGATCTTTTCATGGAAAGATACTATCCATATTTTATGAAAAGTGAAACTCATGGGAGAGATAGGTTTTGGAACTTTTCATAGGATGAAATTTAATGATCCTTTTTCTTCCAAAAATATCCTTTTAAGATCTATGACCGAAATTTTATAAAATATCAATAGATGATTAAGATGAAATACTGAAAAATAATATATGCCAATGTTTCTATTTTTCTCTTCTTGCAAAATTAATATAATATTATATTAATATTATCTTAATATTTATATTAATATAATATAATATTATTTAATATATATTATAATATTTATAATATTTTGATATTATTTTGATATTTATACTAATATAAATATTTTTATAAATATTAATATAGTATTTATATTAATATATTAATATTATATTAATATAATATTACTATATATTAGTATTATATTAATATAATAAATTATTATGATCTAATATTATATTATATTATTATTATATTTATTTTAATATAATATTATATTATTATTTACATAAAGTTTATGAGCAAAAGATATGGTCTTATATTTATTAGGATATAATAGTTATTTATATTTTAAAAAAATAGATGTTCAACCAAACATAAGTTACTCTAAACAAATCATTTTTCTATAGCCAACCAAATATGCCAAAATCATATTTCTAGAAAGTAACTCCCTGAAAAGTTGATTTTTAGGAAGAAAATTCTTTCCATAAACCAAATGAATCCTAAAATTTGATTTAACTTCACTGTTTCATTAAAAATAAAATGATTATAATAATTATTATTATTTTAAATCATGATAAAATAGTATATTAAAGAAAATAATAATGATGTTATTTACAAACAACTATCAGATATAATATTTTTTTTTGAATGAAGATTTACATTTATATCACTTTGTTACGAAAATAAATGTATATAATTTTATTATTTAATATTTACGATAATGATTATAATAAAATATAAAAATATAATTTAAATATATAACTTAATTAGTGGCTTTCGATATTGTTATAATAGTTATTACTTTCCTCCATGCTTCAAAGATGCTCCTTCGCACTTATTTCTAAAACAAAAGGCTAAGTAATATGATCCACACATTTACCCTCTTGGTAAGTAAATAAACAACTAGAAACAGATAAAGACCAAGAAAAGAATCCAACCACGATCTATCATAGGGTTGCAAATATGTTGGACAATATTCAACATCATCCAATTTCATTGTCAATTCCAATCAAATTCGAATAAAATTCTAGTATCTAATGGATCCTACCTACTCATAAATATTATAGTAAATTATACTAAAAATTATCTTCAAATGAGTTTGCTTTCTCTCTTTATAGATGAAACTTCACATCAATAATAAAGCACTTAGTCACCCGACTATAACATTCCATTATATTTTACAATTATGGTTTGTTTACTTAATTAATCTTTCCATAATTAAAATAAAAATAAATATACATCATTTATTTTATGATATTCTAAAATTATTTTAAAATATTTACAATATTAATAATTTTTACATTTATCTATTCTTTTTTTTACAAGCTCTTTTAGAAATAGATAATTCATGATTATCTGTTATATATGCTGTAATTAAAGGATAATATTTGAGATGAAAATTATTAGTTTAATATCTTAACATAAATTTAGTAGAACTAGTGATCCAAATCGTTAGACAGGAAAATCTATGTATGGTCTCAAACATTTACCTAGCTATCCATGCATCCTTTTTCTATTATCATTATTGATCAACATAATGTTTACTAACATTATTAAATCTTGCTCAAGATCCCATTTATATCTGAATAATACTTAATTTATACTATATTTGGGTTAAAAATGGGATTTATATTCGGTTAGAACAGATATAAACATTTTTTTTTGGTAAAGAAGACTGAAATTATATTAGAGCAAAGAAACATAGACAAAGTATGGGCTTACAAATAGTCCCAAAAGGACTAACGAACCACAGAATAGATCTGGACAGTAATCACCTGTTACATGCAGATAAGTGGGAAGTAGGAATAAACATCTATGTGTATGTGTGTGTATATATATATATATATCTCCTGGCACCAGAATTTTCAGATGCTTAAACCCTTTGATAGTGCCTCCTTAATTAGAACACTTTTGATAAACAAAAGCAAGTGTAGTCCAATAAAAAACCTGCCATATACTTTGACAGCAGCTAGCATCTGAATCATCTTCATTATCAAATCCAAAAGTACATATAAGAATGTTGAAGCTGAGGTGCGACGAGAAGGGTATTTATAGGCTAACTGAATCTACTGTGAGGTGGTCCAGGTGGAGTAGTCTATCTTGTGTGTTGAAAACCATATAGTGAAGATAGTCATTTGTTTCCTGTGCAGTTGCAAGCTTGGACGTATAGTGAAACCAGTAACATGTTAACCAGTCTATGATTGAATTCGGATGAGAAGCTCGCGGATGCAATAAGGAGTACTGACTGAACAGTGGCAATGAGACCAAAATACTGTTGAAGTTCGAAAAGAGTCCCTAATGATCCAGCCAAAGAGACCCTTGGAGTAGAGGTGTTTGAACATATAGTTGACATGAGAAGTCCAGAAAAGGAAATGAAGTCTATTCTTGTGATTGTAACAGAGGCTAGAGAACAACGTAGTATCCAAACTATAGCATCCCTGCTTATAGGTGAATCTGAAACAGTAGACCTGCATATAAAATAACAAAAACATGTTAACAAAATCCTCATTGCTCTCCCCTCTATTTTTTAATGATGTTCCTCATCTTTCTTTTGCCTCCCGTTTTTCTCTCTCTCAAGTTTTTCTATTTATTTTTGGGCCTATAATTTTTCCTGTGTCATTTGCCCTTTTACTTTTTTCTCGGCAAATAACAGTTTTATGGATCACAGAATTCTAATAAAGAAGCATGCATTTCATCTGAATCCCATCTTTGTAATAGTAACGTACATCAGCCCAAACAAAAAACCTCCAAAATGTGGATATTTTGTCTGGCACAATAGTCCATCCCAAATGATACAAAGGATTTTGCAAGCAACCCTCGTTACCATGCCATAATTTTGCACAGAGTCTTGAAATATAAGAAACATGTTGCATACATAATCTGTGTCCCAGTCCTCTTGATTTCCAATTTATATAAACTCTGTAGAGGAATCTTGGCTGTATATACTATTATGATGATATGAATATTCTCCAAGTTAAGATAATTGTATAGAACAAAACCTGCTATGACCAACAAACGACCAGCTCCAAGATTGTAGATTAGCATTGATCTTAGAAAGATAAAGAGGCTGAGTATGATGTGTTAAGAGGCTCCATCCGACTTGCATATAAAAACCAAACGTAAGTTAGAGATTTCCTCACAACTCTCCCCTCTCTGTTTTTAAAATACCACTCAATTTTTCCTTCTGTGCGAATTTTTTCCATTCCATTCTGGACCGATAAATCTTCCATGAAACATTCACCCTTTTCTCATTTTATCACACATATCACTTTTGTACCCCATAGAATGGAAGACTATCATTTGTTCCCTCTGGATAAGAACAGCAAGATATAGATATACATCAGCCAGCATAATGAATCACTTCTTGCCAATGAACAGAGTAGAGCACCAGGTCGTCCAGATAAACTCTAGTGTTTCCTTGAATACCAGCTCCTTGGTGTGCCATAGATATAAACATATTTAATATCCAGTTTCTGCGCTTATCGTTTTCAATGAAGATGAATATTAATGGTATCTATATTCAAAAAAATGTAGATAGAAACATAGATACGCTTGAGATTCTTTCCGCTTCTCAGCCGTCTTCATTTGCAAAGTTTAATTACTACACAAGACAACAAAACCCCGAGCGCTGCCGCCTAGACATTCCTCACCCCTTTCTACGTCCGCTGCTCGGCCGAGATCTTCTGTTTCACCTGAGGCCATTAAAAAACTCACAGTTTGAGGCTTCTCGGCGACCACTGTCCGACAAACCTCTCCTTCCTTCCCCTGTTTCCAGGTCTCTTAAGCGGTACCAACTCTCTCCATCACTCCCTCCTCTTCTATATTTCTTTCCCCTTTGGTTCCTTCTTCTTCTCAAATTAATCCATTTCTTTAGACTGCTTCTTTGTTGGATCAAGGACACTTCCATTGCTCCTAATTATCTGTATCTAATCAAATCCATATAAAAATCCATTTTTCCTCATCAAAGGCTCACGTCCATAGAAGAAACCAATTTTCTCCATTAAAAGCTCAATTCCAAATTAAACATTTTTTTTCCCAAAAAATCTTTTCTTGGAGTTTTCTCTGTGGTGTTTCGTTCTGAAATCGCTGATACCGACAGCATACCTCTTTTCCAATCAAATCCATGTAGAAACCATTCTTATTAAAAAGCTTATTTTGGAACTTTTCTGTTCGGAGTTTCGTGGTGGAATCGCTTCTTCACTTCTGTCGACGAAACCCCAACTTTTCCTGCTTTTCTTCTTTAGGATGGCGTCATGGCCAGCGGTGGCGCTGGTACTGATAGCGGCGGTCCTTCTCTTGGTGGAATGGGACTCGCGGGCGGTGGCAGCGGAGGGGAGGAGACGTGCTCGGGGATAGTTCCCATGAAGAGTCGGGGTTCGGCGGTATCGGTGGCCGATTTCGGCGGGTGGCGGATGGCCGGACTCTCAATACGGCGGCGTTCCAGAGGGCCGTGGCGGAGATAGAGCGGCGACGGGCGGCCAATGGCACCCTCCTCTACGTCCCGCCGGGGTCTGGCTCACGGGGCCCTACAATCTCACCAGCCACATGACCCTCTTCCTCGCCAAGGGCGCCGTCATCAAGTCCACCCAGGTTTAATCTATATCTCCCTCTACGTTTGTGTTTTTGATAAAAGATCCTTGTTTTTATTACTCCCACCCCAAGAAGAAGAAAGAAAGAAAGGAAAAGAGATCCTTCTTTTCACCTAATCCTGATACCAATAAATATAAGTACACTGCCTGGCCAGTAGGCTCAGCTCACTGTTCTTTCTGTGCGCTCTTCGGACGTACGTATTCGCGATGAACATAGGCAATCATGGAGAAGGTTTCGCCTTCTTCTTCTTGGCATTCATCTAGTCTAAGATCTTATTCCGAGTCTCGGTGTTTTGGGCCAGATAGATGGGTGATGAGTGTATAAGTTTGGTTGTAAACTTTTTAAGCATTTTCCATTTGTTTTCCTTCTATTGGATGGTGCAGGATACATCAAGCTGGCCTTTGATCGATCCTCTGCCATCATATGGGAGAGGTCGCGAGCTACCGGGTGGCAGATATATGAGTCTGATTCATGGGAACGGGATTCAAGATGTGATAATAACAGGTGCATCTTTTTTCCATTGCTGCTTTTGCAACAATACTTGCACCGCTTTGTTGCTTTCTGCTCTGAAGAATTATTTAGTTAATTTAAAGGTCAGAAATAACATTGTCAAAATCCATTTCTTAACCCTGTTGGGAACAAGAACCATGGTATGCATTATCATGGAAAGACTTGGATAATTTTAGCGTTCTAAGCTTTGACATATACTGATCTGGTTTGTGTCGAATGATTGGATGGTGTGAAAAGGATCATTCTGATTTTGTCAAGTTTGAATCACTCCTTCTGCCCCTCCTTTTACTATCCTGTTCATTTTAAAACAACTGTTATAAGCAACTGAATCATTTATATTTCTATAAATATATTTAACACTGCATGGTTTATTTGATTTGACACAGCTACTATATCAGGATGCTCTGCAAATAAAACACAAAATAAAGAAGAAAAGAAAAGAAGCATGCATTATCTGTAGCAGAGACATACAACTAGCCTGGACAGCATTTGAAAACCTGGAAATCTAAAGATAGTGATCAATACTATCACTTGTGTGAGATGTTCAAACTTTATAAGAAGTCCTGTAATGTGGGGTGCTGCAGCGCTAGTATTTTAACTTAATGTCCACCTTTGGTGGGCCAAAGTAATAAGAGATTCTGAAAGATGCCAATCTGCTTAAGCACAATAGGTGGGAGAGGACTGTTACATTTGCATGACCACTTCCATGTGTTTTTAGACTAATATTATTGAAGAATTTCATGGTCATGAAGCCAGAGCAATCTCTCTTCTTGAAAGTTCAGATGTTCTCTAGAATTTGTGGGTGGATCAAGCATTCAAGCTCGATCGAGGAAAACATCAACAACCTTATTGGCTGGATGGGTGAAGCAAAAAACTTTTTTTTGACTTTGTCTTACATGCTAGGAGTGCCTCAACTTTGGGAAAGCCTAAAGAATCTGACTTCAAAGATGACAAATAGAAGCAAACGCTATTCTGTTTATTATTATTATTATTATTTAATCTGGAAGATAGTTGTCACAAAGGCAAACTTTTCTGAGTAGGCTAGAAATTAACTACCCAAGTTAACTGGAACTCATCCTTTTATTCTTACTTTAACTGCATTGCATTTATGTTCTCTGCATAATAATTTTCTTTACTAAATGATGGTCCTGTCTATACTTGTAACCTGATCATGCATTTGAATGCGTTGTTCTGTTTACATATAATTACTATGTGATGTAAAACCTCTGGTATGTATGTAGTGCATATATATGTTTGCACGCATGGATGTATGTATTTATATCTATTTTGTTCCTTAATTTATTTCAATGCATACTGTTGCGGCCAATCCCCTCGCCGCGCCGCGCCTGGTCGCCGGGAGCGAGCACCTACACGGGAAAGTCCTCACAGACCGGGGGCGACTCCGGTCGGGAACCCTCCGACGGTCAAGTCAGAGAGGAGAACGGGCAACAGTGTAAAGGAGAAAACCAGAGGGCTCAAGGGCGGTGGAGAGGGTTTCAGGGAGCTTACCCAGCCTTGCCTTTCGGGTTACTGTTGCCTTACCCTTTATAGTAGGA
>KE504920.1:529761-544677 GCA_000441515.1 Elaeis oleifera
ATATATATATATATATATATATAAAGATTTTTTTGGCAACTCATAACAAAATAGTTAAAAAAAAATAAAAAACAAACAAAATTCGTAGGTTCACCGTGTGAAACAACCCTGTTTTTTTATCAAGAATTCAATTATTTTGAAGTTTAACTTGACCCAGTTTCGAGCTATCAAACTGGGACTGGCGTGCGGCATAGCTTTCAGTTGATGTACCACGGAAATCGGGATGGTGAGATGTGCGTAGAGCACGAGGAGATACGTAACGAAGCAATTTAGGAACCGTCGCATGGCACGAGGGCTGTAAAGCAGCCAGGAAGGCTCAGCAGTCTTTAAAAATTCATACATTTTCTTTAGCTTCTTTTATTTATTATTTTAGCTCCTCCCTATACATTGCTTTCCTCTTTTACGTTTTATTTCCGAGCCCATTTCCAAACGAGTCAAGGCATACAAAGATTCAGTTTAAGACTCACCTTCCTCTAAATTTTAGCATTTAGTGTTTTTGATGTGTCAATGCGTTTTTGAAGACACTTTCAGGCACTTGCAGGGAAATCTATATGCGACCACCCTATGAGCCACTTCCACTGCTTTCTAAACTCATCCAAAAACACCTAACATGAAGGCAAACTGCAGAAAGGCATCTGCGAGGCAACAGGGGTGGCAGAAACTTCACTAAAACGTATTTTTACCCACTGCTTCCCCATGTTCCATTGTATGAGATATCATAGGAAAGTTAAACCTAGAACAACCATAATCTGGCAACAGGGACTTTATTCACTAATTTTTCTACAAAGCGAAACAGAAGAGATTAAATGATTACCTGAAGCAATGTTTCCCAAACTAATCCACAGGCAAAGCATAACACAACCCGCACTTTTGCCAAGCAACCTGTCCTGTTTTCTATCTGCTCAAAGTTGTCACATTCCATACTCCTCTTCACAAAAGTTTACAAAGTTCGATGAAATATGAGCAAGCAACACAGTGTCTTGAAAAATATAATAGCAAGTGATCTATAACTTGATAAAAGATCAGTTTTAGACTTTCACAATTTAAGCTTCTCATAATTACATCATAAGTTTTGAGCACGCCCTTGTATTACAGTTCAATGTATCCATCTCGAGCCACATGGGACACATTCATATTCAGCGGGCTGAGAAGGAATGCACGACATTAAAAACGAAAATTACAGGACAATAAAAAGATGTCTGGTGAGTAACAGCTGAGATGGAAAGAACGGGCAATGGTTGAGTACGGAACACTGCAAAGGTTGCCTAACGACCGTAAGGCAGTGAGAATGGCATAGGGAACTGTTGGCCTCCTTGATCAGGAAACTGCATCATCTGTGTACTCATACCTGGAGGCATGGCCCTCTGTTGACTCCCTTGACCAGGCAACTGCATCATCCGAGTCTGAGGACCCATACCTGGCATGGTCCCTTGTTGGCTTCCTTGACCAGGCAATGGCACCACCTGAGGACTCATACCAGGCGGTGGCGGCCCCAATTGGCTTCCTTGACCAGGCAAGGGCATCATCTGAGGACCAACACCAGGAGGCATAGCCCCTTGATGCATGTACATTTGATTCTGTAGTTGGGCAGGTAAAGGAGATACTGTGCCAGCTCCTGTATCCCAGCTTGCTCCAGGCTGAGGCTCCATCATTGCATTAGGGGTGGATATGGAACACTGTTGTATGGAGCCGTCCCACCAAGCCCTGGGATCGGCTGAGGACCAAGAATTGATGGCTGGTTGCTCATCGTGGCAGTGTTTCCTCCAGTATAGTCTCTGCCTCGATCATTGTTAATCTGAATCAAGCCATGTCCATCATATATGTTAATGTTTCCTTTCCGCAAGAGACACTTTACGAGCTTGATATTTAAATCAACTCAAGTAAAAGCATAAACCGTAATCTACAAAGGATATCACCACCAGCTGAATACTTAGTGCACGTGCAAAACAATTAAATCATGAGTTTCATGAAAAAATGCCATATACGAATTAAATTCTAGCCATGTGTTTCACAGGTGTACTGCACATTCATCTTAACATAAAACTACTATGCAACATAGGAGACATAGGTATAGATATTGATGTACTAAGAGGGAAAGATATTGATGAACATAATCATATACCTGGCAACCACAACCTAAGCGGGCCACCAGTAATTAATTGTCTAGTTGTGCAAAATTACCCAGATATGCTCTTAAATTTTAGATACAACTCAAAGTAATCTGAAGGGAAATGAATGTCAGCTGGTACCAAATCTTGCAGGCAGGATGCTAGGACTACCTTTGGCACAATAGCCAAAACATAAACCAAGGCAAAATAAGAGCTGTGTAACAGTCTCAACATGCATGTATCTGCTTCTGGATTCCACTGACATGACTAAGTGCATAGTCTTGCTCATGCATGCAGACATGCCCCACATGTATGCATGCACGCACAAACATGTACATAAACATGGCAAATAACCAGATATTCCTCAAAATAATATGAACCAAAGCAACCAAACTCCTTTTATATATCCTATAAATAATACTGGAGAATGTGCAGCACTTCACTAACCCCACATACCAGCTAGAGATGCAGCAACTTCCCTAATATCTTCATAAACAATGAACAAAAAACTATTGCTCCTATAATTTCAACTTATGACCAAGTAACACTGGTAAATGTTATACAGTGGAAAGAATATTGTGATGGTTTCTCAGCTAATGGGATTAAGGTTGTAATTAACAGCTGTGCTCAACCATATACTTTACAAGTTATAGAGACCGTTCAACAACCTTACGGCTGCAATTGCATATTTTACCTTTACATTCAGATTGGTATGATGTGAATATGTCAGATGAAGCTTGCAAAAACCACCACCATAGATACAGTGTCCTTCTAGGGATTCCTTGGCGGTTCGAGCAGTCCGAATGTCTGCGATGAAAGCATGTGACTAATAAATGACAGAGAAAGAATCACTCACATCCATTAACATGCACACATTAACAAAATATTTTCAAATAACGTTTAGTTCCATGTATGAATAAAAACAGGGAAAGGACAAATGGTGTTCAGTAGCTGAACAATTTATAAAGGCAATATTTCTAATCACGAAATATGTTAGAGTTTGGCAAAACAAGAAACAGTAATGTAGCCAGTATTTGAAAATAAGAAATTATTATATACATGAAACACATTTAATGATTGCAAACAGCTAAGAAGCAAGATTAACAAAAACACGTAACATGTTAAGAAGCAAAGCATCTAGTTATCTAGGCTTCACCTCAATTTATAAGATAAAATCAAAAAACAGATGGGACCAAAAAACAGCATAAGCATTAGTAACAACATTTGTTCCAGTCAAAGACTGCAGGGTTTTCAGCTTCTGGATAAGATCAAGTTCTGGGACCTCTTGCAAAGCCCAGATGTTGTACCAATAGATGAACAACCTCTCAAGAAGCATGCATAAATTTTTAAACAATTATATTCATTTGTTGCGAAACATAATGAAAGGAGGAAAAGTCTTACCTACAATCATACAGTTCTTTATGCCCAATGAACTTTGCCACATTTGATAGATTAGGAGAATTTAACATGACTTTACAAAGGCCACTTAAGAATAATTAGAACCTTTCATGCTTGTGCATCAATTTGAGGTCTCAGCCGGCAAATTAAATATGACTCACGCCAATAATTGATATCAAAACATTTTGGCCAATAAATCTAGTCGCCAAATATTGGGATGTTATTCAATGTAGACAAGCAGGTCACTTCACATGCGATCGATGAAGCATACATTATTTCACCTCCTGAGGATTCCAAAATGAGGGAGATAGCATTTTACTTTAGCTGCACAAAGATTTCCTATTATTGCAAAGTAGATGGCATGATTAATGATGATTATATTACAGATGGATTGTTCGGAAGATTATTTACGTAACATCACATGGCATACAATTAAGAATAGCATGTTGTTCATCAATCAAAAGCAAACAGAATATTATTATTGAAATGCAATACTTCCATGCATGCTTACAAGAAAACAGAAAGAAGGCCCACATAGAACATTATATCACTGGAGGTCATGTTTAACAGACTACATACACAACAAAGAACATCGGTCATGTAGTGTAACTCTAAGATACATTCCCAATGAAACAAATGCTACAATTTACCAGTCCAAGAAATCCTACAGAAATACAAAGCATAAGAGCCCATTGTCGGAGTTGCTTCTTGATATTTACCAGGGTACTGAATTAGGGCCTGAAATCCAGCATTCTTCTCAAAAATAGCAATCTTCTGAACAGTGCCAAATGCAGAAAAGACCTGTCAATTTTTTTTCAAAAAAAAAAAAAACAGAAATTAGTGGGAGTTGCATTTCAGCATTCTTAATTTGATGAGCAGATGGAAGTGAATGAGTTACCATGTAAAGAACATCAATAGTAATAGCATACTGCATATTTTCAACTGTTGCAAGAATAACATTGCTCTCTGGTTCTTGCTTCATACCATCCTGACCAAAACCAAGCTGCATTGATGATAGAGAAATATAAGATGACAATGTTTGGCATCAATCATGGTGTTATTTAAATGAAAATAGATCACCTACTGCCAGTTGACTTGCCTGTCCACTACCATCAATAGCTGATGGAGCAACGGGAAGGAAAGGATTTGTGTAGTCCCTGATGAAATGGCATCAGCAACCACAAGTGAAAAGGGCAACATACTAAAATTCATATGGTACAAAGCTTAAAGGAGGGAGAGAGCTATTGGTATGTGACCGCATCTACATTTATATGTCGATTCCTAGAACCAAAGGAGAAACATAGAAAAAAAATTCTTTTCTGAAATAAGCCCTTTGTGTGGCATTAGATTGGAAAAAAAAAAAAACCTAATATCTACAACTAGCATGCAGAATTTATGGTGTTAAATGTTGATAGAATAATTGTGCATGGAAGCTAGACCTTGACTTGCCAAAGAAGAAAAAATTGCAATGCTTAAAGGGCTTGGATAACCATATTTATTGTACCAGAAATAGAGATACTTTTTGCATAACAAGTCTGGACTAGCGTTTTAATTGTGAAAATATAGGAAACTACCACATTTGAAATATGTGCCAAATAACCTCATATAGCACTAATATGAAGCACACCTATCTCCAAGGCCTTCTAATGGATCAAGTTCTAGGGCTTTGATTGAAAAGTTTCACTTTTCCCATATGCAGTCAGCTAAATAAATGTTCAATAAGGAATATATCACTTGACACATCATTCATTTCACCAAATTTCTCAAAAATACAACATCTAATGGAATTCTAATTGAATTTTTGATGCACTTGTTTACAGAATCAAAGTTTTTACTCATGCAAGTAAAAGATTTTACAAATCTATCTGATTAGTTAAATGTAGGAATGGCAGTTACAGGTGCACAGAGTGCATGGTTATATGCCAATTTAGAAACGAACAAATAAGGAAAAAAATGAATGTTGTATGATCAGCGGTAGAAGTCCAAAATATCACTATTCTGATGAAGACTGATGTCTCGATATCAACACAAAATGGCTCATGTTGCCAATATAAAACCGAACCTCGAATCTGTGCAGTTGGCAAATACTAAATGAGAAGATAAGGGGTTGGTCCTTTTTTTTCTTTCCTTTTTATAGTTTGGGGGGGGGGTGAGGGAGAGCTTTTTTGGGGTCATTACCAAACACAGACTTTGCATTCCAACAAAATGAGATACGATATTTCACATACCCAAAGGCATGAAATTAAGTTGATGATCTCAGCATTAGCCCACCAGGACAAAAAGAACTTGATATGTTTAAAGAACTGCATGCTTCAAAATCAAAATTTCAACATTAAATCTAGCTCATCTGGTTCGTAAAGGCACTTCAAATGGAAAGGCCTTGCTTGAAGAAATTTGTGCAAAATTTTCCTAAATGTTCTCTCAAAGAATCAACAAGGTGTTAATTTCAGTTACCTGCTCCTGTGACTCTGAAACTTCACATTCAAATCTGTATGTGCAGAAAAAGTTATCCTCAGGGTGCAAGGCCCAACATGCTCTTGAAGCAAGTATCTGCATGTAAAACATGAGGATTTGTTTTAAAACCTTTTTTTTCCCTAAGGAAAGCATTTCTAATATAATATTGCCTACGCCACCTAGGAATACTCCTTCCATCCAGGCATTTTTTGCTGTAGATGCAGTTTCAGAATCAGAAAATTGAACTAGCGCCTGTATGCAAGAGAATACATCCATTATAAGATAAAAAGAAAGCACATTCTAATATAGTCATGGATAGGATAGGCTGGAAACAGTACCTGGAAACCTGCTGTTTTTTCAAAGGTAGCAATCTTATTAACAAACCCAAAAGCCGAGAAAACCTACAATGCAACATTTTTTAAATCATATCAAAAGGACTCAGTAGATGACTTTGTAAAAGGTTAAAAAAGAAGTTTCTTTCCCTAACTTCACAAAAAGGGTCAGCACATATTTACAGAAAAAATGGGCTGTACAAAACTTAATGTGTACATAGACATTAGTATGGAAGTGCAGGCAGCAGTGATGTAAGATTCAGCCAAAGCAGCACATCAATGGGAGAAATGAAATAAAAAATAAGTACATGGATGCCTTATAAGAGTGATGAGTATGGTACACGCACAACAAGAAAGATTTCCCTCACAAGCTGATACTTTAAAAAAAATATTGATCTAGCATACATCTTCATAACTTGTGGTTCGAGACTCATATTTCCTTGCAACTATAATCATATTTGCTCTTCTTATTTGTTCCTGATATCATAGATCTTTTTGATTTTCAAGGGCATGACAGCAACAAGCCGCATATAATTATCAAATGAGCACTAGCCAACTTCTTCTAAGAAGAAGAGAAAATGTACAAGATAAATTTACCAAAATAGTCTTTATGTGGACAGGAGATGTAAGAAACTCTTTGAGATTGAAAGGCAATGCAAACAACTTATAACTAAGGGTTGTAGGAACTTCAACAACCAACCTATATCAAGCTTTGTCAGGGCATGAGGTTTCCATTTCATTGAGAGTCAAATCTTAAAAACAGATCTTTCAATGCCCTTAATATATAGCTTAGGTTTCAACACAAAGTACATTGTTGCTTTTCGATTTTGCTTTTGGGGGAGGATACTCTTGTTATATCAAAGTCCATCTTTGTGTTATTTGGTCATGGTTTCCAACACATCTGCTGACCAGTTTTATAACTCTTTGTTCTCCATCCAGCTCTTTGTTGGTGCCAGCTTAACTCAATAGAAGTATCCAGATACAACCAACATATCTCCAACAATAGTCAGCACAACTAAAATTTTGCATTCAACCACTAACCTCACATCAGTTGTGCCATGGGGGCATTATGCATACATACACAACATTTCAGGCCATAGGGTTGGCATTTTTCCGTGTCCACACTCAACTGACCATGTGTCTTGAAGCCAACTCATCTTCTGATTTTCTTGCCTTCCCACTCTCGCATCACCAGCTACAAAATATTTCACGATTTGATATTTTGTTACATTATCTCATGCGATTGATAGACCTCACACATAGACACCTGCTAATAAGGAACAAAAAGGGCTCTCAACACTTTCTTTATATCCTTGGTGATTCAAATTTGATTTAGTTTTATGAGTTTCAAAATCAAAATTAACTATAAAACACATTATAGTCAATTGAAATTTGGAGTTGTTTATATTGGAACAAACATTGTGAAGGTCCATATCTGCATTATAAATTCATATGGACAAATTAGTTTAGTTGGCCGTTGTCTACAGCAAATCTAAAAAGGCTAAAAATACATGTGCATCATCTACTTTTACAACTGTTGCCTAATGCTAATGTGAATATACAATTTAACTGCTTGAATGATAAAATGAGTATTCACAGTTAATATATGCTACATTAGACCAAAAGGTTAGAAAACAACAAAAAATGATTAGCACATATGTTTTCCTAAGGAAGAAACAAAAGCTTATTGTTAGAGGCATGAGAATAAGATTACTTAATTGCACCAATTCTACTAAGAAGAATCAAAGTTGTATATATAGCATGTAAAACAGAGGAAATCATTGTCAATGGAAAAAAAAAAAGTTTAATGTTGCTAAAAACAGGGATGTCTAAAAAAAGGGTCTGGAGAAGGATGAGGGATAGGGAGGAGAGAAGAAAGCAAACAGCCTAAAACTACAGAAGGGAAGGAAGAGGAGAAGGGTGAAGGGGCAGTCGTAAGCAAGGGAGAGGAGACAAACACACATGCGCTTTCTCCCAATGCAGTAGGCTGTCATCGAAGATGATTCCCTGACATAGGCCTGCTGATCCATTTAGATTGGTGTCAAAGAACAATCATAAGCTACTCATAGAGAACTCTATCATAATCATTATCATCCTGTGAATGAAAATGAGCTTTTTATAAACAATTAAGCCCTTTGCCCCTCATAACAAGAAAGGTCATGATTTCTTACCACATGTAGAACATCAATGCTGACATCACCTGCTTCAACACCCTCAATTGTAACTAGCAACACATTGCTTGGAACATCCCCTGTAGTTTTGTTATTGACGATTTCTTGCCTGTTGGAGTATTGAAGGTAGACGGTTTTTCCACGTAGCTGTGCCGGTTCTGCTGATGAAGCATAATATGAAATCATTGCGATCGCTTGATTTAAATCTGCCTGCAAGAAGAAAATATGAGCACAGCAGGAAAATTCACAAACTGACCAAACAAGAAGATCGCAGAATGGTGATAACTGCACAACACTCACAAATTCAATAAACGCCTGATTCCGGTTAGCTCCGACATTGCACTTTGTATTTACAATCTTACCAAATGGCTTTCCTAATTCAATTAGTTCTTCCTCAATACACTCCCATGGTAGGTTTCTCAGATGAATTACTTTAGATGGTGGTTGCGTGTTGCGGAACTGGGGCTGACTGGAGGCAGAAGCCATCATGCCTCTGCTGCAAACAATGAAACTGTAATTATTCAGCAAAAACAAACTGATATTAATGCTTCTATGCATGGGCTTTCCTCCACAGATATCTCAAAAAGCTTACTAGATAATACATAAAACTGGCTTTTCATCACAAAAGAGCAAAGAAAATAGAACATTATAAATGAAGATCATATCATAATCATCTAAAACATAAAAGGTCAATGGCAATATTGCTCATTTGCAATCTGTCATAAGACAAATTACTTCACAAAATTGATTGTCACTGATGTTTCTCAGTATGTGTATACGTTAATGACAATAAGGATTTGTAGGACTCATCTATTGTGTAATTAAGACAGGTAAATTGGATAAAATAGAATCACAATTATAATTAATATCTGTCAATTATGTTGTGTATCATGCCGTTATCTGAGAACAGAAAAGATCATTTGTAGTAGTTTTTGAAAAAGGTTGAGGGATGAAAAGGCAAGGGATAGAACAGAGTGGTGCTATTAGGGAGATCAACAACAAAAATTCCCAGGAATGCAGGGATGCCCAAGAACTGCCATTTAAAAGGATCTGACCTCCTACTTTTTCAGGATACAGAGTGACTTGGCCACCTCTAACTGAACAACTTCGTTCTTTACCTGTATGTATGCTCCTTCTCACCTTTGGTTTGTGCCAAGGATAACTTCTGGAAATGACATGCAGACAAACTGACAAGTCCATACATTATTGGAACAAAAATTTCTTATCATTGCTGCTAAAAATGAATTGCTTTTTCCACCATCAGACCATTACAACAATTCTTATAAGATATACCTCACCTCTTTGCATAACATTTTCAAGAATGAGCTCATCAAGAAGTTCCATGCCTATTCTTACTTAAATCATGCTATGAGCACACAAATAAGCATGAGAACAGCAGATCAAAAGTATCAAAAAAATTCTAAGAATTGGCCCTTCAAAACACCGTAAAAACTTTGGGCACAAAAGCACACTTGTTGTTACTCCCAAGAGACATTCACAAATTTTGTCTTTTTACATTCAGAATCATTCAATAGGAAGCTAGCTGCTTAAACTCAGACTTCAGCTGTGTTATCCGGACACTTCAAATTTTAGGTTCTTTGATGTGCTGGACACTTGGGACTGCTGAACTATCCTGAATCGATTGGTTTGAGGCATGCTGAACTGTACTAGCAGCTGGCCAGCACAATTCCAACGTAAAAAATGGTACATCGATGAGGAGGGAGAAGAAAAGAGAGGAAAAGAGAGAGGGGGGAGAGAAGGAGAGGAAGGGTCGGATAGGCCATCGGAGGCCGTTGGAGGCCTGCCGAGGCCTTCGGAGCTCCACCCTCCTCTGTAGAGAGAAAATGGAGAGAGAGAGAGATAGAGAGAGAGGGAGAGAGAGAGGAACAGAGGGAGGGGTTGTCGGAGATGCTGATGGTGGCTGTCGGAGGACTGCGGAGGCCGTTAGAGGTCAGGATCCTCCTCCCCGACCTCCATCAGGTCGAAACAGGGCGACCACCCCATTTCGATCATGATTTTTATTTTTTTATTGATCCCTAGTGAAGTCGGCACCATCGTTGGAGGGCCGTGGAGGCCCCCTCCCTCCATTCATCTCTCTCCCTCCTTTCTCTCTATCTCTCTTTGGTTCTTCCCCTCTCCCGCTTACTTTACCATGTCGGTTCGGGCCCAATATAGGGATGTACCAAACTGCACTACCGGCCAACCAGCATGGGGTCTGCTTTTGGCATAGCGAACCTTGTCATCACACTCTCTAACACTTCCTACCATCAAATCATTATGTTATCGTCACTACATATCCACTTTAGAGAGGTATCAATTCTAATGTAACAATTACTAATTGTTTTATCAAATTTTATGAACCTAACAAACATAGGTCTAGCTCACTATTAATCATATGTTACAACAATATATATTTAGAGATACATATGTATAAGACATAGACATGTCCCCATGTCCGATTTTAAAAGATTCCTATGTTGGATTATTCTCATTCTTAGACCTAAACACCTGGCACCCTTTCTAAGTAAAATTGGACCTCAGTCCACAATTGACCTTTCTAGTTGCCAACATAGTAAAATATGTCAATACTAACTATATAGACTCTTAAAATTTTATTTATTAACACTCAAAACTACTCTAGCCCAAGTCCGTAAAAATAGTCCACCAGATCATTTGAACTTATCTTTCTTATATATCACAGATCCCTCTATTCACTATGGTCCATTTCCCAAGCAAATCTCGTTCCTTTTCTCATCCTCTAGCTCCCAACCTCTCTTCTATTTACCTGGAGAGACTTGTGTGCCAATTAACAGATATATGATTATATCAAGATTATACAAAAAATGCATATATTAATAGGTTAGTATAGAAATCAGCTTTCATATATGTATGCAGAAGCTATGATTAAGACACGTACACTTGCAAGGAAGATGACATTTGAACAATGACGGGCACAATCATCATTGCTCCTCCAATAACGGCAAAAGTTTGATGAAATTTCACAAATATAAAATATTTATCCTTTTATGTTTAGTGCATGAACATCAGCCAAGCCCTCGCTTAAATTCTCATATAAGCTCCTATCAGAATCGAACTTCAATTGTTGATCCTATCAAATCAGGGCATAATGGGAAGGGTTAATGGGACGCTATGTAACATAAACCAGACGTTCAATCTTTCCGGGTCTTAGCTAAGAAATAGTTTATTCCTTAAGGCCTAAGTAATTCTTCAATAAAATGCATTAACCAGTTACTGGCATATTTCACAAAAGTTTTTTTCTCTCCTTTTTTTTCCTTTTCCTTTTCCTCTCCTCGCTCGATCTCCAGAATCTTGACGCGGATTATCTCATATACAGCAGCAGCATCTAAAAAACTAAAAAAGGATAGGCAAAAGAGGGGGGAACCCAATCTTGTCAATACAGCGATATTGAGGGTCCCGTGAAGAACGATGTGCATAAATAATTTCAGATATAAAAGCTCTATTACAAAATCCATGGTACCACCAGAAATATAAAAAGAAGAGAACAAATTAAAAAATAATGCATGAAAAAAATTCTCCCACCGGTGTCAAGATCCAATTGGAAGAATGATAAAGAGAATTCGAAGAAAAACACCAGAAATAAGGCAGATTAAAGTGCAAAGTAAGGAATAAGGGATACCTCAAGCAAATTTACGGCCGGCTTCGAGAGAGAGAGAGCGATCGGGAGAACGACGGAAGAGTGGATGAGAGATTCTTGAGACCGCCTTCGTTCTTGGTCCGGTTACCGAAGGGCTAGGTTTAGGGTTTATTTTTATAATTTTTTAGACGGGGTTATAATATGGCCGCAAAAATGCAGCCGCGACAGTGGCGGAAACGATGACGTGGCAACTTCGGCACGCTGGTCTCGAATCGTTTTGAGACGGCGTAGCGGTCCAGAGGACCCGAGATTGAACCCAAAGTGGGCTCATGCTGTCCAACTAAGTCGACCAAAAAAATAATTTTATCGAACTATATAATTATTATTTTTAATATATATTTAATATCTATAATTTTATTTTTATTTAAATTTAATAATAAAATATTTTTTTAAAAAATTATGATATTCTATGATCATATTAGGACGTCTTACGGTCAAATTATGACTTCCTACACAACAGAAAGTAAAATACAAATGAATCAGGTTGACCCATGATCCGATTCGATCCGATCCGCATAGATCTGACCCGAACTATTTTAAAAGACTAGTAGATTCGGATGGGGTTCTAAAATAGGGCCCGTTTAATTTTTGAGTCAAATCTAGATTTATTGAATTTTGACCCGACCCAACCCATGAAGACTTTGAATTGATTTGGATCTTGAAATAAATGACCCAGCCAGACCCAACCGAACCCAATACAAGACCTTACCATGATTACTTACTTTGGTTTCATTCTCTTCTATTTATTAAATTTCAAATCTCTACTCCTTTTGTTTTTTTTATTTCTTCGTTTGTTTTCATAATTACAATCCTTCGGTTCCTCAGAAATGATCTTTTTAAACTCATATTTCTACTACTCCATCAATCCCATTCAAATTTTAATATATGTCAAAAAGAATATGATGGAAGTAGAATTAGATATTTATTCATCTAATATTACAAAATGATAGAAGCATACTAATTTAAAATAGATAAAATAGAACTCCATGACTTCCTCCTATCTTCATTTGCCTAGACTTTCCATACAGATTGGAAAAGAACCAAGATTCTATTAATCAAAGATTATTGGCTATCATCACTAGCTTTTCAAATTATGCAAACATCTTGGTATTTATTTTTACATGCTCTTTAATTAGGCCTTGATTCTTATTTAACTTCATAGGCTTCATCGTAAACATCAACAAGAATAAGAATATAAGTAGAACTAGATATAGGTTAAAAATAAGTAATAGATTTAGCATTTAAATGATAGTCTGAAAATTGGTGCATAAGCTAACAATAAAAAGCACATACGAAAGAAAAGCAAGTCCTCAAGTGGTGTTACTACATAAAACAGTGCCATGACAATCCTTATTTGATACTTATTGAGCTTGTTATTTATAACTTAGATCCAAACCCACCCAAATCCAGACTGAACTGGACCCATATTTAATGGATTGAGACTCGGATTATATATAGATCTGATCCAACCCGAATGATCCGTTGGATTAAGAAATTTGATCATAGATCCGACTCGATCTGATCTTCTATTAGGCTGAGTTTGGGTCCAATATTCAGACCCAATCAAGGAACCAGATAGGATCGGGATCATTCATGATCCGACCCAACCCGACCTATTTGCACCCTTATTAGAAAGTCATAAATTTTTTTCAAAAGTCATAAAGAGAGAAGGATATTTTCATCATTAAAATTTATGAAATTTTTAAATAATGAAAGTGCTCCTCTCTTTCTTATGACATCATGTGGCCAAATTATAACTTACTGTCATGCAAGAAGTTATAATTTGATCGTAGGATGCTATAATATGGCTATAGGATATCATAATTTCTTTTCAAAAGAGAAAGAATATTTTGTTAATTAAAATTTTAAATAAAAAAATAGAACTGCAGATATTAAATATGTGTTAGAAAGTGGTGGCTGCGTAATTGGGATAGTGTATTTTACTGCACCGCATGTGGTGAATAAAGATTTTCTCCAACCGGATAGATCCGTTAAATTGAAGGTGCATCTGGGTGCGGCCCACCAGGTCCAAATATTAAATCAGAACTAATAGGCCAAGAAAAAAAGTGTAGTGATTGGATCGATTAGTATCGGCTCTAAATTTGGACATGGAGTTGGTTTAGTCAAAAGACTCAAAATGGTAAAGATATATGAGAGTAATTTCTTGTACACCGCATATGATGTACAAAAAATATACTGCTCTATCTAATTGGGCCACGTAGTCATTATTTTCAATATGCATTTAATGCTTGTAGTTCTGCTTTTTCGTTAAAATTTTGAATGATGAAAACGTCTATTCTCTTCAGAAAAAATTATGACATCTCATGTTATAACATTCTACAGTCAAATTATGACTTCGTATTCATAATTTGACTACACGATGTCATAAGGAAGGGATGGGCATTTTCATCATTTAAAAATTTCATAAATTTTCAATGATGAAATATCCTTCTTCTTTATATCTTTTAGAAAAAAATTATTACTTTCTGTATGCAGTAAGTCATAAATTGGCCTTAGGATGACATAATATAGCCACCACATGTCATAATTTTTTTAAAAAAAAAATATTTTTGTCATTCAAAATTTTAAATGAAAAAATAGAACTGTAGGAATTAAATGCATATTGGAAAGCGACGACTATATGTAGGCCTGCAAATGGGTCGGGTCGGATCGGGTCTTGAGTGATCCCGACCCGACTCGGTTTCTTGATCGGGTCTTGATATTGGACCCATACCCATCCCAATAAAAAATCGGGTCGGGTCGGGTCGGGTCCATGA
>KE504920.1:562149-573835 GCA_000441515.1 Elaeis oleifera
TTCTTAACAATAAGCTTTATTGTGCTTAGACAAAAAAATTATGGATGTTGGAATAAGTAAGAGGGCAGGAATTAGAGCAATATCATCAACATGGCCATGTAGAACAGAAAGAGATTACTTTACGGGTTGGTACTTGCTGACTAAGGAAATGGCAATGCATGTCATTCAGAACATGGAGATTGGTGTGACACCATGGTCCCATACATCCTGAAGCCTTATCCGAAGAAACATGGATCCTGCTCCATTGTCCACAAGGTGACGGTAGTTGCTTGCATAAGGCTGCAATAGATGGCAGACTAAAAGATTATGGGTAATAAGGTGGTCACACCATCATTAGAAAGTGATCAAAGTTTGTTGCCTGATTACTAGCTAGAGTTTGGAATGGAAAAACAAAAGCTTCCATTAATAAAGTGGACCTAACTTGCAGCACCTTGTAGGAGGAACTTCATGATTTGATGGGTCATCGTTCGACATATGTACTACATAAACTGCTTAAACAAAGACTCTTATAAGCAACAACCATGTATTATTCTACTACAAGGTGCTTGAATTGCTTTCTTGAATTTAAAAAAAAATGTTAGGGTAATTTGTTCTTACTTGATTGTGGTCAATAAAGTGTTATTCCCCTAACTAGCATGAAAGGTCGGATATGCGCGGTCTGACATTTATGTCTTCTTCAAATTTTAAGACAATTAACTAATTCACACATTTTCTTCTACAAGAGTGAATTTAATTAGCGGTAACCATCAAGTGAACAAACGAATAATTAGATTCACTTGCAATGTATGTTCTATGATTCTATCCTATTCAACCTCCAAAAACTTATTGGTATTTACAACTTGTAAGCATGGCTGGACTTACTAATGGGCTTAAGAATTGTGTTCTCAAGTGTTTGTTAAACTCTTTGTCAGCCCAATATGATTACCTTGGTCCAGCCCATTCTAAAGCGTGCCATCAGTTCTTCACTGCACATGCTTCTTGCTGATTCTTATTCTGGTGCCCATGTTCGTGCTCACAAAATCTTCCAAGGCATCAATTCTTGTGGGAATGATTTCATTCTTTCAGAAGGTAAGCGTGCAGCCTAGAATTGATTTCTAACAGTAGGTGCTGGATGCCCTTTGGAGTGTTGCTTGTGTGTTTAGCCAGATTGTAGCATGTTCTGTTTGTGATAAAATTTTTGAACCTATTTGTGGGGCTGCAAATGAACTGAGCTTTTCAAGAACAACTCATGCTCAGCTCAGTAAGGGCTTGTCCGAGCTTGATTTGGCTACAAACAAACTGAACTTGGATATTTTAAAGCTTGACTCATTAACTGACCGAGGTTGAATATGCTAGGTTTGCAAAAAATAAGGAGCTCCACTTGGCTTGACAAGAAGCTTGTTCAAGCTTTGTTACACCTTTCATACAATGAGCCGAGGCAGAGCAGCCCGGCAAATGACAAAGGAGTCAATCTTGAAACTTAGCTGGAGCTTCATTATTTATTTCATGTAACAGAACGACTGGAGCAGCCTCGCCACTCGGGTCAGCTACTTTGCACCCCTACTACCCCTTTAGTTGGAAAATAGTTGCGGTGGGTTTAAGAATAACTTGAGGTGAAAAAATGAGGTTTGAAATGAGATAATTATATCCTTCCTTTTCATATAATCTTATCCGGTCTTTAAGAGGTAAGTGCCCAAAAATTCCTCCAGAATCCCTATTTACCTGTCAAGAATTAAGAAACCTAAAGGGGTGTTTGGCAGGATTTTGTCCTGCATTTGATCACAGCTTCGATATTTTGATTACATAATGGACACAACTTTAGTTCTGAGTATCTTGCACCATCCATCATCAATCATTCACTGGTCTTATACCAGGCAGATTGATAACCTGACAATTTCTACGGTAGCTTGAGCTGAGATTTTTTGCATAAGTATATAGTTATTTGCTCACTGTAGACAATTCGAGTATATTGGCAACATATGTAATGTCAGTGACAATTCGAGTATATTCACTGGTCCACTTGTGGAAGTCAGTTTTGAGCTCTGCAGTCAAATTGTGATTTTGTGAATAGACTACCAGTTCTGAATTATGCAATGTCTTGATCACCATCCTGTCTTGTTTGCATTCCAACAGGAAATTTTCATTCCATCACATTATAAATAAAGTTATCATTCACTTGCGCTATGCACTTGTCATCATCATTTGTATTGTAGGTTTAGGTGTTGGAGCTTTCAGTGGGAGGACAAAAGTGCTGAGATGGATCAGCAGCAGATTCTACAGTATGCAAGGATCTGTCAGAGCATTCATAGTGAAGATATTGAAGAGCTACATCACAATATGAGGCATGCCATATTTTACCCATCCTTGATGTCGGTTCTGTGCGGCTGGATAAAACTCAAGATTGTGGTGCTGGCCTTTCAATTTGGGAAATTGGACAAGGCTTAGATTACTTTTTTGATCTTCTCTAATCTCAGCCAATCCTCATCTCTGTTAATTCTTGGCAGCAGAAGTGTAGTGCACATAAATTTTAAGGAATACTAGTTCTCTTTTCTTAATAATGTGCTCTGTAACGTAGTTTAATGACTGGGAGGCCTAGCTGTTTACATGATGTCCTAGTCGAATTCATTTTTATGGTCCGTGGGAGACTTGGCTAAGCAAGCTCAACGAGGTTCTTATCGAGCCAAGCCTGGGTTTCTAGTTATTTCTGCACTCAAATGAGGTAAGCTCCAGATAAGATTTAGGTTGACTTGTTTTCCAAATTAAGCGAGCTCAATCTAGAATGGTTGTGTCCATGAGAGATCAAATCCGCTGGTGATCCAGGATCATGTTTATGTTGTTGGATGGAAAACGTGCCTCCTCGACGGAGGCCAAGTCGAGACCTCTTGCGTCATGACGGGAGATAAAAATGGCAACGAAACTCGCGGCTTCTCTCGTTCGCGTACTGGGTATCATGTCTATCAAACCTCGTCTCTTCCGACATTATAATCCTAAACTCCTATCCGCCTTTCACCATGGTGCCATATCCCCTCTCCCAAAGGCCATCTCTCTTAACGTGCAACTTAGCTACTGCATCGACAAAGGCGATTTAATCTCCGCCCGCCAACTTTTCGACGCAATGCCCAACGGACCGTTGTCTCCTGGAACGCCATGATCTCCGGTTTCGCCAAATGGGGAAGAACCGAAGAAGCTCTCACCACGGCCTCCGCTATGCACTGGAGCGGCATGAAGCTCAACGAGACCACCTTCTCCTCCCTCCTCTCCGCCTGTGCTCGCTCCGGCTCTATCCATCTTGGCAAACAGACCCACTGCCTAGTCTTAAAATCTGGTTCCGAGGACTTTGAGCTGGTAGGCAGTGCTATGCTTAACTTCTACACTTCGTGCTTTGACATCCATGCTGCATGTCAGCTTTTTGACGCGTTGCATGGCCGGAATCCTTTGTTGTGGAGTTTGATGCTGGTTGGCTTCGTGAGGTGCAATTTATTAAGTGATGCTATGGATTTGTTCGACAGGATGCCAATCCGTGATGTTGTTCCTGGACTGCTCTGATATCAGGCTACTCCCACAGCGACGGAGAGTGTGGCGAGGCTTTGGAGCTGTTTCTCAGGATGAAAGGAAGTGGTCAAGTGGTGCCAAATGAGTTCACTTATGATAGTGTTCTGAGAGCTTGTGCAAAGTTGAGATCTTTGGATTGTGGGAAGATGATTCATGGGTGCATAATTAAATGCGGGTTTTTATCGGATCGCTCCATTGGTGGCGCTCTTATTGATTTTTACTGCAGCTGTGATGCTGCTGAAGATTCCAAGAGGATTTTCGAGCAACTGGATTCTCCATGCATGAGCACTTCAAATGCTTTGATTGCGAGTCTTATATCAATGGGTAAAATCAGAGATGCTGAGCTGGTGTTCAATCAGATGGTTGAGCATAACTCAGTTTCATACAATTTGATGATTAAGGGCTATGCTTTGGATGGAAGGATAGCAGATTCTAAAAGCCTGTTTGAGAAAATGCCCTGTAAAAATATAGTGTCTTTGAACACCATGATGTCGGCGTTTCACCGGAATGGTGAGTTTGAGGAAGCCTTGAAACTATTTGAATGTGTAAGGGATGAGAGGAACACCGTGACATGGAACTCCATGATTTCAGGGTATGTTCAAAATGAGCAGCCTGCAGAAGCTTTGAAGCTGTACGTGGTCATGCGCCATTCATCAATTGAATGCAGCCGGTCAACATTTTCTGCACTGTTCCGTGCTTGTGCAGCAATTGGGACTCTCCAGCAAGGGAGAATACTTCATGCTCATTTGTGTCAAACGCCATTTGAGTCAAATGCTTATGTTGGGACATCTCTTGTTGATATGTATGCTAAATGTGGTAACATCGCCGATGCTAGGACTGCATTCAGTCTGATTGTTTCACCTAATATGGCCTCATGGAGTGCTCTCATCAATGGTCTTGCACATCATGGGCTTGGAATGGAAGCAATATTAGAGTTTGGGAAGATGATAAAATACCAAATAGATCCTAATGCAGTTACTTTGTTGGGCTTCTGCTGGCTTGCGGTCGTGCTGGTATGGTTGATGAGGGAATGAGATTTTTTCACTCCATGAGGGACTGCTATGGGTTGATTCCAACCGTGGAGCATTATACATGTGTAGTTGATCTTCTTGGCCGATCAGGCTACATTGGAGAAGCTGAAAAATTCATAAATGAAATGCCAATTGAAGCAGATAGTGTTGTGTGGGGAGCTCTGCTTAGTGCCTGCAGGTTCTGCATGGACTTGGAAGTGGGCAAGAGAGTGGCCGAGAGAATGTTTTGTTTGGCTTCGAATCATCTAACTCCCTATGTGGCCATGTCTAATATTTATGCTAAATTAGGAAGGTGGGAGGAGGTGATGAAGGTGAGGAAGAGATTGAGAGGCCTGAAAGTAAGAAGATCCAGGATGTAGTTGGATTGAGGTGAGGGACACAGTTCATGTATTCTGTGTAGAGGATAGAAATCATCCACAAAGAGATGACATTTATGCTGTTCTAGAGGACTTGATAGCCAATATCTGCTCTTATTCTGAATTTTGTTGTACTCTATATGGTAATCAAAATAATGATGTTTATTATTTTCCTCAGTTGCGGTGAGGAGTTTGTTTGGTGCCAGTCTTCTGAATCTGTTGCATTTCCAATTTGATGTTGTAGTGTAGTTTTGGACGCAGTAAAAATATGCATGCAAGCATGACCGGTTAACAGTGCACTTGACCTGCCAAGAGAGCTATTATGGTGTGAGTGTCATACAACTTTCTGGCTATTTTGGCACTCCATTAATCCGTCTTCTTTTGGAAGCATTTTAATCCTGACATCTGTGTGTATTTTGCTTTCCGAATTTTGTCGGATACTGACAAAGTTGTGCTATAGACAGATTTTTTTTGATGAAATGGGAGGTCACCACCAATTTATTAGGAAAATCAGCAGAACAAAACAAAGTTGTGCTATAGACAGATTTGACCATCAGTCGAGATGGCTTAGGTCAAGTACAATAGAGAGAAAGGTCAGAGGTAGGAGAATAAAAGTTTTAGAGATTGCAAATACATTGGTGGCAGCACCTTAATTTCTTCTTTTTTGTCTTTGAGGTCAGTGGCAGTTTGCTTTAAAATCTCTCTTCATTGTGGTTCCATTTCAAACTTTGGCTGGTGACTTGATATCATTTAACACCGATCTCATCAGTTGTTGCAAAGGTTCTTGAAACTTGTCTTGTAAGCTGGTCATCCAGCTTTGAAGTAATCGTAGAGAATGTTCTAACAGACACAATGCTGACTTGGCCTCAAATCTGAAAGCCCGATTATTTCTCTCTTTCCAAATGCTCCACATAATTGTCACAACCATGCAGTCTTGAGCTCTCATCAATTTCTTGTTAGGGGTTAATCTTCTCCATGTAGTCCACATTTCTTCCACTAAGGTCGGTGTATATATAATTTTTAAAGCTCTATTTATCTTGTCCCATATAATACGGGAGTAAGAGCAATTTAGAATAAATGATCAACTGTTTCCTCTATGTTTCCACATAGTAAACAAGATGGGACCAATCTAATTTCTCTTCTTGAGGATCTTTTTGTTATAAACCAACCTGTTAAAGACTTTCACTTTTTCTGGTAGAGGGATCTTCCAGTTTACCCTTGCAAAATGCACAGTTACGCCTCCATGGATGAGGAATTCATAACACCTTTTAACAGAGAATTTATTCGAGCTGCACCATCTCCATAAGATCTCATCTTCTGAGTCAATCTTGTGAACTGAGCTGGTGAGATATTTACGGTGATCTAATTTCTCCCAGCCTTGGTATGGGAGCGGGAACAGGAAAAGCATTTCACAACTTGGGGTGTCTAAGAAATCACAAATAGAGATATTTTGATCTGTTGAAAGGTAATAAAGTGTTGGGAATAAAGATTTCAAAGGAGTACCTGTTATCCAAGAGTCATGCCAAAAAGCAATTTGCTTTCCATTCTCATATTTGAATCTGATGCTGATGAAGAAAACTCTCTGACTGAGTTTATGTCCTTCCAAGTTGATGAAGCTCTCCCAAGACTTTGATTAGCAATTATGCTTGGGTTCTTATCATTATAATGTATCTTTTGGATCAACTGGCGCCACTGCAAATCTTTCTTTTCAAAATATCTCCACCACCATTTTTGTAAAAGACATTTATTGAATAGTCGGAGATTTAAAACTCCTAGCCCACCATATTTCTTAGGTCTGCAAACCATGGACGAACTCGCCAGACAGTGTCCTTTGGAGCATGAGGTGTTCCTTTCCAAAGGAAATTCCTTCTTAATCTGTCTATTTTTTAATAGTCTCCAAAGGTATAAGAGCAGAAGACATCCAATAGGTTGGAATTGCGCTTAGAACTGTTAACCAAGGCCAGACGTCCTCCCAGAGTCAACAATTTCCCTTTCTAGCTTGCCAATTTCTTTTCTATTCTTTCAACATTGAAGTTCCAATGCCGAGATCGTAGTTTTGAGTGGTGCAATGGAAACCTAAGTAATTGATGGGAAAGTTTGCCGGAGAACATCCCAAGAGTTTTGAGAATTGGCCAGCTGCAAATTCTGAAAGACCAATACGAAACAAAGAGCTTTTGTTGGAGTTAATCTTCAAGCCAATAAGCAGTTCCAAGGTGTACAAATAATTTAAGGTTTTGCACATAAACTTTTCGGCACTGCAAAGAATAATTGTATCATTTGCATATTGAAGCGATAGGATATTTCCAGTGGTGTTTAATGGGCCTATACCTCTGATCATGTTGTTATTGGCAGCAAGATTGAGAAGGCGATTGAGAATGTCAACCACTACTGCAAATAAATGAGGAGATAATGGGTCTCCTTGTTTGAGACCCTTTCGTGCTTGGATCCATCTTGTAGGTTCTCCATTTATTAATTGCCATCTTAGAAGAGTGCAGAATAGAAGTAATCCACTTGCACCACTTGCTTCCGAACCCTCTGGCTTTTAACAAGGTGACGAGAAATCTTCAATCTATATTATCAAAAGCCTTTTCAAAATCTATTTTGAGTAGTATCCCTTCCTCTCTATTCTTCTTGCTTGAAGTGAGAATCTCCATTGCACTGAGATATGAATCGTTGATTAATCTGCCTTTGATGAAAGCCGACTGGGATTCAGTGATAAGAGCATCCATGTACTTGGCCAGTCTGTTGCTTAGAAGCTTAAAAATTATTTTCATGATCCATGAACTAGGGAAATGGGTCTGAAATCCTTAACTCCACAGTTCTGTTGTTTTTTGGGATAAGAGTAACGTAGCTGTAGTTTCACCTTGATATGTCCGTGCTGTTATCGTGGATTCCATCTAAAAGTCTAATGAGATCATCCTTTGATGACAGGCCAAAAACTTTGATAAAAACTACCTTGTCCTTTGCAAGACATATTAAAGACTGCATTTTTAACTTCTGAGAATCTAGACTCCAGATCACTGAGATTTGTTTGCTGCCTGCAAGACGAAGTCAGCTATTCAAATCATATAAGTTCCTACGAAATCAAGTTTTTTTTTTTGTGGGCGCACATGCATGGGCGTAGAAATACCAGTGGATCAATTTTCTTATTCAATATAATTATAGAAAGAATAAAGCGGAACAGACGCTTCTCGCAAACAGCAACTATCCACAGCGAGAGAGATCCCTTGTCTTTGTCGCCTACCTCTCTATACAATAGCACGGATGCAGTGGCTTGTTTTCATAATGCACAACTACAGGACAGGATTCTTGTCTCTTCGAGAGACATGGTTGTCTCTTATAGTTGATAGCCATGGGATCCGATGTAAACTATTTTGGCCACTACAAACAGGATTGAACATGATTCAGAAATAAGATATGTCACATCAGAAAATTGGGCCATGGGCTAAATTTTCTTGATGAACATAATCATTTCGGCATCCGATTGAGATATTTCTTTTACTTTTTTTATTCAAATAATTTTGGATATCTACAATATGATACTATATTTTTAGAGGTGGTGCCCCCGGTGATCAAATCTAAATTTATTATTTGGAGTCTAAAATGGATTGATTAAATTGAAAGTTTTTTTGGGTAAGAGTTGGATCAGATATAATTTTGCAACATGAGAAGAATCCGGTGGAGTGACAGAAAGTAGAATTAATATAGAAGTTGAGATATCTTTATTTCCACTGATCATATTTGTTTGAGATAAAAAAGTCGTATTAGGATTAGAAAGAAGAATTCGATCCAAATTGTGCAAAAATGAATATCATTACCATAAATAGAGGTTATATATCTTAATTTCAAATCAATCAATGAAAGAAAAAAAAGGGACTTAAGTCCTATTTTGATATTTTTCCATCTTCTTTTAGTTTATTTGTGATATTCGAGTGAGCAGGTTGAGAAAAATCTTTTTTCTCCTTTGTCGGATTAAAAAATATGATCTCATCTTTGCACCAAGCTTTATGGCATATTTTGTTGGATTTGTGCCCTAGAAGTCAATTGTTGGCTGACACATTATGTATTTTCGGGGTCTAAATTTGTACTTGTAATACTTTCATTATAAATAAAGAGCTTTTTCTTTCCAATTATGCTTATGTGTCCATAATTTGTCTTAAAAATTAACAAAGATGATTTTGTATATTCTTAAAGAGTTAAGAATTTGAGACATACATTAATTAGTGGTTAATTTTAAATACTCCCGATCAAGGGATCATCACGGAGTACAGTGATTAATCCATTTGAGATCGATGCACGGTTCACCTCCTTTGTGGGCAAATGAGTCTTGGGTCTGTAGTGTAGAGACATTGAGGTGAAGGTGCAGGTGGTTGTTAGAGAACAACTTGCACAGAGCGTGACCAACACGAGAACTACATGGATGTCTACTCACTTGTCAGTGATCTTCTCAATGCTGTAGTGGTATGAGTGGTCCTTTGACATGCGATGATATTGGCTATTCACAGCGAGGCTACTGAGTTTGACTGCACATTCCCTTGATCTCTAGCCATTCGGGTCCTTGCTGTGTATGTTGGCTTTAGTAGGTTTAGGTTCGCTGTTTGGAGTAGGATGCACCTAGATAGAATTTATCGAATTTATCAAAGCAAGTATGAATACTGAAAAAGAGTTTCTATGGGATTCACAAATGAACTCGAGTCGAGCCAATCTTACATAAGACTGATGATGGGTTTGACAAGTTCTCCATGATCTTCGTCAAGTCGGGACTCACGATAGAAGAACTAAATCATACGATAACTGCACCTAGGAGTTCGTATTTTCATTCTACTGGATCGTCACTACATACTGCTAGGTGTCATTGGTGGATTGTGAGACTCATCGGACGTCATCTTGATGATCGATGGCCCTCGAAGGGTAGAATTGAAAATGTTCTAATCCATCGAAAAGAGTTTCAATGATTTTGTGATAAAGATCACAATATATCTCACTACCAGATAGAATGAAATCTATGGGGTTACACATTAAGAGATTTAATCTCGAATTTGCTAGTTGGGCTTATGAAGTTCCAATTGGGTTAAGGTTTATTTGAAACTTTATTAGGTTTATGAGAATCATACTAGCACATGGTTAAACCTAATTCTTCTCGGGACTTTGATTTGATCAAGTCTATAGCTTTGAACCCAACCTAAATTCATTTAGATTTAATTGGACTCTTAATTATAAATCCAAGAGGATTTAATTAAGTCAATTAGTTAGTATAATTATCCTAACATTATCTCTTCCATATCTCCTAAGTATCTCTAAGTATGCATGTGGAATAGATGGAAGAATGGATGGCATAATTTTTTTTAAAAAATTATTGAGAGCCATATCCTAGAGGGGCCCACCCCTCTTATATATCATGGTGTGAAGGAGAGAGGGTGGGGTCCATGCCCCATCTCTTATGGCTGGAGATCCCTTTGTGGGGCGCCAAGAGTTGGGATCCTAACCACCTGACATGTATTCCATGGATGGCTATTGTACATACTTAAAAGGACTGATTAATTATCTTTTATATATGATTTTATTTGGTATAAATCATATTTAAAAGGTAGAAGATTCTTATGAGATAAGGATCTATCTTTTTAAGATGATAGGGTTCCTAACATGTGCCAGGGCTTATGTCTATTTAAAGGGAGATCTCTAGGGTTTCTTAGTATTGATTTTTATCAAGAAACCTTCCCTCTCTCCATCTTTATGCCTCCTCTCTCTCATATTCTTCCTTTTCATGCCCAAAAGTTGGGTGTTCTCTCTTCCACATGCCTAGAAGGAGTTCTGGTGACTTAGAGATCAAGGATCAAGGAGAAGAAGAAGAAAGCTGTAGATCAAGGAGTTGATCTCTCAGTTAAGATCAAAAGAGTTGATCAGAGTCCTCAAGGCGAAGGTTCTTCTTGAGAAGAAGAATCTTCTATGAGAAAAAGTTCAAGATTGATCCCGGTGGATATCCGTAGAGACCGGACACGTGTGCGGCTCCATCTTCTACAAATCCGAGATCATTTGAAGTGGTGAATTTCTATCCGTGCAAAGGTAATAAGATATGATCTCATATTTTCTTAAATTTTAGATTAATTATATGTATTTTCTTCTGGACTTAGATAGGTTTAGATCTGGTATCTTACATATGGGGTTAAAGGGTTTAATCCGATTTATTTTTGCTGCATATTTTAAATTTAAATCTGCACATGCTGCCTACCCTATTTTCTATCAGTGGTATCAGAGCTAGATTTTTTGAAAACACATATGATCTGATTTTTAGGTTAGATCTAAAAATTTTAATGATTTAAAATCAATTTTGTGCTGATATAAGGTTGTCCTGGTATAGGGTTTACCCTCTATACTGCAAAGGTTGTCCTAGCACGAGATTGATTGATTTTGAAAACTATTTTAAAATAATTAAATCAAATCTTTTAGATCTAAAAATTAACATATATGATATATTATTTTGATTTAGATCTGAATTAAAATGATTAAAAGTTTACATCAAACTGGTATAAGGTTGTCCTGATATAGGGTTTACCCCCTATATTGTAAAGGTTGTCCTAGTTTGATGTGAATCAATTTTTAAAAAGGTGCTTTCAAAGTATTTTAATCATTATTTTAGATTTGATTATATATATATTTAATATGTGTAAATTTAGTTTAGATCTGAAATTAATGTATTTGTGATGCATATTTAATTTAGATCTGAAACTACATATATTCGATATATGAAACTAGGTTTAGATCTAAAAT
>KE504920.1:579276-595274 GCA_000441515.1 Elaeis oleifera
CGGATCCTTGTTGTGTATGTTGGCTTCAGTAGATTCAGGTTCGCTGTTTGGAGTAGGATGCACCTAGATGGAATTTATCGACCTTGATAGAAAAGGAGAAGTCCTATATGATTTGCGAGATTGAGTTCAGAAAGTCTTTAACCAAAGCAAGTATGAATACTGGAAAAGAGTTTCCATGAAATTCACAAATGAACTCAAGTCGAGCCAATCTTACATAAGACTGATGATAGGGTTTGACGAGTTCTCCATGACCTCCGTCAAGTCGGGACTCATGATAGAAGGACTAAATCATACGATAACTGCACCTGGGGTTCGTATTTTCATTCTACTGAGTCGTCACTACATACTGCTAGGTGTCACTGATGGATTATGAGACTCATCGAGCGTCATCTTGATGATCGATGGCCCTCGAAGGGTAGAATTGAAAATGTTCCAATCCATCGAAAAAGTTTCGATGATATTGTGATAGAGATCACAATATATCTCACTATCAGATAGAATGGAACCTATGGTGTCACACATTAAGGGATTTAATCTCAAATTTGCCAATTGGACTTTTGAAGTTCCAATTGGATTAAGATTTATTTGAAACTCTATTAGGTTTATGAGAATCATACTAGCACATGGTTAAACCTAATTCTTCTCGGGACTTTGATTTGATCAAATCTATAGTCTTGAACCTAACCTAAAT
Source organism: Elaeis oleifera (assembly GCA_000441515.1). NCBI lineage: Eukaryota > Viridiplantae > Streptophyta > Magnoliopsida > Arecales > Arecaceae > Elaeis > Elaeis oleifera. Next base: position 579,968 of record KE504920.1, read on the forward strand.
TTATTTGGGTTTAATTGGGCTCTTAATTATAAGTCCAAGAGGATTTAATTAAGTCAATTAGTTGGCATAATTATCCTAACATTATCTTTTTCATATCTCCTAATTATCTCTGAGTATGCATGTGGAATAGATGGAAGAATAGGTGACGTAATTTTTTTTTTAAATTATTAAGCACCATATTCTAGAGGGCCCACCCCTCTTATGTGTCATGGCGTGAAGGAGAGAGGATGGGGTCCATGCCCCATCTCTTATGGCTGGAGATCCCTTTGTGGGGCACCAAGAGTTGGTGTCCCAACCACCTGACATATATTCAATGGATGGCTATTGTACATGCTTAAAAGGGCTGATTAATTACCTTTTATATCTGATTTTATTTGACATAAATCATATTTAAAAGGTAGAGGATTCTTATGAGATAAGGATCTACCTTTTTAAAATGACAGGGTTCCTAATATGTGTCAGGGCTTATGTCTATTTAAAGGGAGGTCTCTAGGATTTCTTAGTATTGATTTTTATCAAGAAACCTTCCCTCTCTCCATCTCCATGCCTCCTCTCTCTCATATTCTTCTTTCCATGCCCAAAGGTTGGGTGTTCTCTCGTCAACACGCCTAGAAAGAGTTCTGATGACTTAGAGATCAAGGATTGAGGAGAAGAAGAAGAAGGCTGCAGATCAAGGAGTTGATCTCTCAGTTAAGATCAAAAGAGTTGATCAGAGTCCTCAAGGCTAAGATTCTTCTTGAGAAGAAGAATCTTCTACTAGAAAAGTTTGAGATTGATTCCGGTGGATATCCGTGGAGGCCGGACACATGTGCGGCTCCATCTTCTACGAATCCGAGATCATCTGAAGTGGTGAATTTCTACCCGTGCAAAGATAATGAGATATGATCTCATATTTTTCTTAAATTGCAGATTAATTATATGTACTTTTTTTGGGTTTGGATAGGTTTAGATCTGGTATCTTGCATGTGAGGTTAAAGGGTTTAACCCAATTTATTTTCGCTACATGTTTTCAAAATTTTAAAATCTACACATGCTGTCTGTCCTATTTTCTACCATATTTTGCATATGCAAATTGACATTCCTTCTAGATATTAAAAATTTTCATCATCGTTTCATCAAAAAAGAGATTTTTTATCTTTATTTTCATAATGTAATCATCGTAACATGATCCCTTTGGTAAAAGTATCATGTTTTCTGGTCTCTACCGATATCACGATGCAGAACTTGTTTTCTTGGCCGTGGTCATCTTGGATTTTGACGCCTCAGTTGAACAATGGGTGATGAACGTGATTTTTCTGGAATAAAGAGTATATATTGGGGAAGTCTCAAATTTTTTGTTTGCTCCGTCTCAATTCCGGCAGTCTCCATGGACCCAATGCTGCTTCCAAGAGAAACTCCCCTCAGCATTTTCCCTCTCTTCCTCTCCTACCCGTCCTCTTCTCACTCTTGTCCACAAGCCCAAAATTTCGCCTGGAGCCCATCTCTCCTTTCCCCTCTTATCACCTCAAAATTCCTCCTTTTCAGGTAAGCATCTCATCTTTCACGATAACAAAGATAGGATCAGGCCAAAGAAGAATATTTTGCCACAGAAGCCCAAGATCTACTCAGTGCATCGTTCTGGTATCATTTATAACTGATGCGTACACGTATCTCAAGCGATCGTCGGAGACGCCGCCCCGGCTCACGAAGTATTGTCCGCTCCGACTAGGTCCGGATAGGGGCTGCTGCCCTCATGGTCCCCACCGGGGTTGTCCCTGGGACCCCTTTGGGCCCCACCGGGGGTTATTCCTCTCCGGCCCGACGCCACGCAGGCGGCCTCACGATTTTGTCCTTCCCCTCGGTGGAAAAGGCGCCTCGTGAGTGAAGGGGTGCTCGTATCCCTACTTAAGCACATGCACACTTCAGAGTTGCCCGATATGGGACTATTAAGGGAGGTCCCCCCGCGGCCTGCCCACAACACAGCCCCCCACTCTGGAGGGTGCATGTGTCACAGGTCAGGGGACGGGTACCCCCTACCTGGCGCGCCACTGATGCGCACACGTGTCCCAAGCAATCGTCGGAGACGCCGCCCTCGGCTCACGAAGTATTGTCCGCTCCGACTAGGTCCGGACAGGGGCTGTTGCCCCCGTGGTCCCACCGGGGGTTGTCCCTGGGATCCCTCTGGGCCCCACCGGGGGTTATTCCTCCCCGGCCCGACGCCACGCAGGCGGCCTCACAGTTTTGTCCTTCCCTCGGCGGAAAGGCGCCTCGTGAGTGAAGGGGTACTCGTATCCCTACTTAAGCACATGCACACTTCAGAGTTGCCCGATATGGGACTATTAAGGGAGGTCCCCCCGCGGCCTGCCCACAACACAGCCCCCCACTCTGGAAGGTGCATGTGTCGCAGGTCAGGGGACGGGTACCCCCTTCCTGGCGCGCCACTGATGCGCACACGTGTCCCAAGTGGTCGTCGGAGACGCCGCCCTCGGCTCACGAAGTATTGTCCGCTCCGACTAGGTCCGGACAGGGGCTGCTGCCCCGTGGTCCCCACCGGGGTTGTCCCTGGGACCCTTCTGGGCCCCACCGGGGGTTATTCCTCTCCGGCCCGACGCCACGCAGACGGCCTCACGGTTTTGTCCTTCTCCTCGACGGGAAAGGCACCTCGTGAGTGAAGAGGTGCTCGTATCCCTACTTAAACACATGCACACTTCAGAATTGCCCGATATGGGACTATTAAGGGAGGTCCCCCCGCGGCCTGCCCACAACAGTAACTATTTAAGATCTCATTCAAACGATGGCCGAAAAATATTATTCGGCTTCTTTGGTCCGTATCCAAGATCTCTACCGACTACATAACTGATATATTGGACTAAACATACATCCGCAGGGGTCCTCAGAAAGATCCCAACTAATTGAAGTTTAGAAGATGCTGGAAGCTAAAAGGATTTGAATAGCATCATCATCATGGTATTTCATTTATTAATGCCTGCATATCATGTACTGATGTAAAAGTTATGGTGTTACTGACTCTCATTCGTGATTCACCTTCATGACTGATTTCAACTTTCTCGCGATCATTAGATATATATACTGCCAATTCCGGAAGAGTGGTTTTATGCTAGTTTATAATATGATTGTAAGTGAAGAATCCTAAGCAGTGATACTGTTTCATTTTTCTCCATCTTGTGAGATAAAGTGGTTTGCATCGTAGTATCATGTTGCCAATTTGATATGTCCCACATGTTTACCATCTTTGCTTGGATTTATCTCTGATATACGAATCAGTGAAGGAATTTTTGCAGCGGTTTCCCTCCTTTTTCCTTGTTCTTGGTTTAAAAGAATTTTAACTTTTACAATATTTTCCTACGGTATAGGGTATGTCACTTGTGTACTGCTTTAAGTGGTTTCGAATATTTACTTTCTAACAGTGGATACCTCTACGAGCAGTTTAGTTAATTCAACTTTTATGCATCTATAAAGTGCTAATCATGTTCAACTTTTATACAAATATTGAAATGGAAGGTGGTGTCGTTCTGAATCCTTTTTTTTTTTTCTTTTTCAGGAAAGGTGTCGTTCTGAATCTTTAACATCTAATAATGGAGACCTCTAGTAGAACAGCATTCATTGAGCTTTAATGCAGTGGCATGCCTGTATGTTATTTCAGGGTATTAGGCTAATTGAGTTCTTCGGTTCCTTAATACGAATGACCATATACTGGCTCCGTGTTAGGAAGAAAGTTCTCTTTGAATAAAGCTTGAAATTTATCACCATGGCATTTGCTGGTTTGCTATAAGCTGTCAATTTCCTATATCGAATTGGTTGAGAAGAAAAATTCTACATTAGTCCATCTTATCGATTTTTGGATTTATTTTCTGGGTCGCTCAAGTAAGAAGTCTAAGGTCGCTAACTCATCAGTATAGTTTGCTAATCACATATCATGATAAATATTATGACATAGTGGAAATTAGGGTTGAATGCGAATCTCTTCTCAGCCCAAACAAGTTCAGTCACTAGGATGATTTAGGTTGGTTTTCTTTATAATTAAAAATGCAGGTACATGAATATTATTCACGGAAGCACGTGTATACCATTACGTGAAGATATATGAACACATGCATGTGGGAAACATATTAAGGATCTGTTTAATTGGGATATGTCAGATTATGGGATAATTTGATAATTCTTACAAGTCATTTATTTAAAAAATGATTGTAAAAAAAATAATTTTACTATATTGGTTGGTGAAAAATTATTCTGAAAAATGACACTGAAAAAAGATTATTATGTTTGGTTGGAGGTAAATCTATATAGGAATATGACCAAATTTATAAATATACTCTTCAATATAAAATAATTTTTTAATATTAGAATAGCATTGTCATCTCCAATTAGTTTTTATGTAATAACTATAATCACATAGCCCTTTACATAATACTATCTCCATCTTATTTATTTTACAAAAGCTCTTTATTGAATGAATTTAGAAAGATATTTAAACAAATTCAATAATTATATATGCAGCTTTATTAGGAGTATTTTATCAAGTATGGATTACCGCCTCTTGAAAATTTATCAAATACCAACCTTCCATGATATTTGTTTTATCTTCTTTCTCCAAAAAAATAAGCATGAGTCCATCAACTTTTCTACCATCTCTTTCTTCTCTTTTTTATACGAATCATGATAATCTGATATGAAAATTATTTTTTTATGACAGATTACTCCCAACCAAATGGCTCTGAGGAACAATTATCTACTTGAGGATATTAAACAAAATATATACCAAAAATATAGAAAATCTCACCTGATGCACCGCCTAGATAAAATGTAACAGTTTTGGATATGAACGAGAATACCAGTGTCATCTCTAGGAAGTAGCTGGCGTACATTATATCATGTGCGTAGCAGGTGCTTAAGAGGATCAATGATGAAAACGGGATGAATGCATGAGATTTGTCCTCTTCTGCAGAACCCTTTTGCAAGTCGTCCTAAAGAAAACTATCCATAAATACTTTAAGTTTTCTCCAGCACATAAATAAGAGCTGTCATTTTCCAGACACTGGTGATCCATATGTTTACAGTAGCTGTCCTTCCTTGAAAAAATGAACAGAGAACAATCAGCACTTTACCGTCTTCATAGTAGAATGTGGTACTGACATAAAAAAGGAGAACAGTTATTTCACATATTTTGGGAAAAAGATAGGCAAGCCCATCAAGTTCATTTGATTAACAGTTATTTCAACTATTATGCTTGAAGATCTCGTACTTCTCAATTAGCTTTAATTCTGATGGAACTAATAAAAATTAACTTATGTAGGTCCTATGAAATTGTTCTCTACAATATTATTATGACTAATGCAAACAACATGAAAACTCATTTGTACAGAAAATGTGTTCCTTATCATCCATGGTTGTAAGTTATTAGTTAACACCCACTGTAATTTGTTGGGTTCCTAAGGTGACAGAGCAGATAAAAAATGTAATCTTTCCATTGTGAATTTCTACCGATGAGAACCCATGCTGGCCTAAAAATGCCATGGTAGAACTTTTGTGGATTCATAAATATTAAAATCACTTTCAGATCCTCTAGCTCTTAATCATTTTCAGCTCTCCTCCCATGCTTTCAGTAGTTATACCTATATTCCATTCACCAACCAAATTCTTTCAATACTATCCGTTCAATTTCTCAGTCTTTCCAAGATCTTATTTGACATTTCTTGTTTCTACTGACTATATATTAAAGCATACGATTCGTTTGCCTTGCTTGGAGACTCGGCCTCATGTCCTACCAAGCTGCGAGTGAGGCAGCCAAGCGAGAAAGGTGAAGACTATTCTGTAATGCCTTGACTTGAGCAGCAGCTAAGGAGAGATTCCTGCTACACTGCCTATGTGTTTGAGCTTAAATTCACTGCTGGGGTTAGAGGTCCTGATTTCCACCTGGAGGTGTATAGTTTTGGGTCCTCTGGCGGCTAAAGCTGGATTCAACTTAATTCTCGTTGGTTAGCCTGCTTGCTATGGTGAATTGAATTACTTGGTGACTTGGACAAAGCTATGCTACTAGATTTTCATTGAAGTACATAGCAGAGCCGCCTCATTTGGCGCACGTCATGCAACTGGCCGGCTTAGGATAAATCACTATGAACATAATGCATTTTATGAATACAAGCAGCTTGCTAATCCATGTATAGGACAAAAGCATGGGAGAGGGAAAAAAAGTTTGGGAAGGAGGAAAGACACAGTCCTTGACAAATATGGTGGGCCATGAAATGGGTCCTCAGCACAATGATATCTAGGATACTCTTCTAACGCAAACACGCCAAAACAAAAAAAAGCATGCAGATGATACAGTAGAAGACAGAGTCCATGACCATATATATATAGCATGAGCCATAAAGTGGGTCCCGAGCACAATAACTAGAAGGCTCTTCAGAGAAACCATCTTACTGGGGGAAATTAAGGGACACGCCAAAGAAATAAATACACAGACGATAGATATTGCAGTGCCATCAGCACCATCCATTTCTAATAGAAATTCTCTGCTCTCAGCCTGCTCTCCTCAGCCTCTTCTCAGCAAACCCCTCCTCATGCTTCATCATCCAAAACCTCTCTATTTCTTCAGGTTTCCTGCCTGGGATCCGATCTGCTATGAGAGTCCACCTGTAAAGTCCCGTATCACATTCATGACTTTGTTTGGAAAAGAAGGATTTTTTCAGAAGAAAACACCTGCAAAGCTAAACTCTTACAGGCTCTGAAGAGATTTATAACAGCTACTGTTGTTGATTGGATCGATGACTACATACAACTCGGTTACTGAGAGTTGTAAGATTTTGTCTCTCTCTCTCTGCGTTTGGATAAATTACTCTTCCAGATTCTCTCCGATGAAGTCTATTTATTTTGTTAGCATGAAAAGGGTTTCTGTAGAAGATTATGTTTGCTATATTTGCTAATTCAATTTGTGTGACTGTCTTATTTGAATTCGATGCATGGACAAGGAAAGACTCTTCAGACCGGCTAAGGTGAATCCCATATATACATTAGATGTTTCATGGGGATTTCCTAGTTGCGGATGAATTATCCAATCACAAGCAGTAATATTTAGATATAAGATGGCTTGACTTCTTAGAGCAGAAAAAATATAACCGACCCAAATTAATGCATTGCATTTCTTAATGTTATAACAGGCACCAAATAAGGCACACGCAGAATAGAGAAGAGAAAAAAATGGATACAGAATTTATGTGGTTCCACTGTAAAGCCTACGTCCACAAGCAAGATACGACGAAAAGAAAGAAATATAATCACTCAGAACTCTCCAAATCCCAGTCCCAGTGTGATTTTCTAAATTTCTTACAAAAACTATCAAGATTGACAGAAAATACAATATTTATACTGGTTCGTACCTATTGGGTCCGGGTCTATCGATCCGTGCCCTCCACCACAGATCTTACAAAATATTCCATTCGGGTCGCAACGCAAGTTTTTTGGGTCGGGTGCCTATGAAAATATCTAAAATTCAATCCTTAATAATAAAAAATCATCATAACATATTTAAAACCAATCAACGAACTATTCATTCAGTTGTTGGTCCATTTGAATTCCTAATAGGAATCAAATCCAGTGTGCAATATTTGAAGCGAATCATATAGGATTTTCTTCTTTCTTTCTTTTTTTGAGGTGGAACTGAGGAAATGAAAAACGCTTCTTCCAAAATTTATGGAAGAAAGAAACGCAGGGCTACCAAATCTACTTTTGAATCAGCGCACTTTATCTGCTAATATCTCCTACGTACGTTCTTTCCCTTGATAGAAACCAGCACCGGGGAAGGTTTGACCCTCTTGGCAAAGCATATCGATGGCAAGTCTAATTTGCTGGCTTACAGGTGGATGTCAATATTACCCCTGGCGGAACACTGATCATTTGGAGCTTTTCCCCCATATGAATTTTGGTGGTGAAGTGCAAGAAAAGGGGACCATAATCTACTCGTAAAATTAAGTTTTCCAAATTGCTTTTCTTGTATAGATCGGATAGCAGAGATCTGTGTCTGCCTTCACCTCGGATCAAACATCTATTTACAAAAACACCATCTCATCATTCATATGTCACGCTATTCTAGAATCCAGAACTCATTTAATACCCATATATGCCAAGGAAAGCTGATGTAGAAGATATGGTGGGTTTTAATTCTTTTATACCTGTCACCTACGAGCCTGTACATTCTGTAAACGAGGTCTTCTTCTTGTTCCGAGAGGTTGATGAGCTCCCACTCGGTGCTACTAACCTCTGCTGGCGATGAATGACACAAGAAATTAGCGATAGCCGTAAGCAGAGAAATCCAGTAGTTGAAGAGCCGAGAGAAACAGTCTGATACCTTGAGTGTCACGATTGGAAGTCCTGGGCTGTTTTGGGCGCCTACGGTCATCCATAGCTTCGGAGCGAATGGAGAATGGCATGCTAAGAAATGGGAAGGCCTAAAAGCCGTGGAAGCAGGCAAGCCAAGTCCATAGGATGCTCCCAATCCGTCTTGTCACCGAGCAAGGGTGCTTGCGTTTGCGTGACCGACTTGTATCTCCCGCACGAAATCACCGTTGGATCACCCACCGAATCGATCGTAAAGCGCTCTCAAATCCTTCATTCATCCATCCAATCGGGGCACAGCTCAAAGCGGGCGGCTCATGATGATCCAACTAATCATTCTCTCACGCGAAAGATACACGTGTGACAGATAAGGGATGCATGATAATGATTAATAGCTTTTGAAATTTTTTTACCATATTTCCTATATTTTAAAGAGTAATTAAATTTGGTGGCAAGAAAATTATACCATGCTTCAAGAAGAAGTGGTCCGGTTAACTGGAGCACATCATCATGTATCCTGAGCATATGCCCGACCAGTATGGAATCCACATTCGTCTGGCTGGCTTTGATCTATACATTGAGGGAGAGTTTGAATTAAATTAATAATACAAGTATAGATACATTCGTAGGAATTAAAAAGCAAAACATTCAAAATTTAGATAGAAGATGTGTCGAAAAATTTCAAAGAGTAATCTCAGAATATTGAAGTCACATGGTTCACCATCTAAAGTTGAATCCTCTTTCACGTAAAAGGTACACATATGACTCGATATATTTGGTTTTGGATCAAGGAGAATCCATGGATGGCATTGGTGACATGGATGATTTTGATAAGTTACCAGAAAATATACGGGAATATATTTTGTTGGAGCCCATGCGAAGGTTCATCTCTGTATCTATTACAAAGCTAGTTCTAAAACAGTTACATAAGGTTAATATCATTTTGCAAACATACGAATTGATATCTAACTTTCTGTGTGCTGTGGATTTACCAACTATATACTGATTTCCCCTCCCCCCCCCCCCCCCCCCGCCAATCTCACTCTTCTCTTCTAGTACAATTGGTGGATTGGGCCGAATACTTTGGAGATTAGGTGGCTGCCCTCTCTCTCCTTTTTGTTTCCCTCCTGTATACACATATCTCACTCTTTTTATGCTATTTCGTGTCTAGTGAAATCTATGGTGGCTTACCCCGCAGGTTGTTAAAAAAATAAAAATTCTGTCAATTAAACAGCTTCCTATGTTTTTACAAACAAAAAAGGGAAAAAAAAAAAACAGCTTCCTATGAGGACTATCGGTCCCAAGGTTGTCCCTTCCACCACCTCTTCCGCACGTGCACCCAATAAACAGTGGCAATGAAACAGAGGCTTTGAAAAGGTCGTTGGATGCTATTCCACACCTTCTACTGTTTTCTTTGGTGGTCAGAGGGATGGCTTGTTCAATTACTCTTATCTCCAAATGGATGATCCTTGAAAGCTAAAATGATTTATACACACATCAGCGTGGGAAATTGCTCGTGTGCATGTACGAGAATGCCCATTCACACCATGGACAATGATGGCATTGCATGCGGCATGCGTCCATGGTTACATAAAGGGGATGGTGATCTTGGACATGAATTTTAAAATAGAAAAAAAAAAACAAAGGTGGTACCCCAGTCATGCTCGGCACGGTCCAAACGTTCACGGCAGCAACAATTACGTGGTGGCTGCATGGCACTTTCTCTAGCGTGGATCATGCGAGGTCTAAAAAAAGCCGTAAAAGGATTGCAGTAGATTTCGAGGTTCTCTCAGTCATGTCTCTTTGGAGGGGGAGGAACGTTTTTTTTCTGCAGATGTCTCAGCTGTCGGATTGGCAGTTGACAGGAGCCTTACAAGCTAGAAGGTAAGAGGAAGAATATTCCTTTTTTTGATAAATTCAGATTTATTAAACAAGTCTAGTAAAAGAATATTCCTTTAGTAATGCACCACAGACCTAGGTAGTAAAAAAAAGCACCATATAAACAAACTACATGTTGAATGTGCCGAGTTTTTTTTTTTCCTTAAATATTCAAAGAGGTTGGTAGCAAAGAGCCAATCATAAGAAGAAATTCAGATTAAGCTGAAAGTTCCTTTTTTTTTTTTTTGTAGGGGAATGGAATATTTTATTAAGAAATAAATATTTACAAAAGTGAAGAGAAAAAAGAAGTAGAAGAAAAAGGAGAGAAGAAGAAGGAGAGTTACATCACTGGCAATAATGAGTCAAGATTCCTCCATAGCTGTTAGTGATTCTCCTCTATTTTCACTGAGCATAAGCACTCCCATCTATGAAAAGTATGGAGTGCCATTTGTAGGATGGAATGAATGGGCCGACTTTTTCAAAGAAAATCCTCTCCTTTCATTGTCACCAAATCTCCTAGCAAATGGCCCCAATGAGTTGACCACATACGTTTCACATAATAAATTCCAATTTCCCACTTGCAATTTAGTCCATAAGTCATGAAATTTTAGGCCAGCATTTGGTTTCAATTGAACCTTGATGGTAGACCAAATGCTTTTGGAGAATGAGCACCTTACAAATAAATGATTAATTGATTCACTGCTATTACTATACAAGGGCCAACTTGCACTAACATTCCATCCTTTTTGGCTAACACTTCTCCCATATGAAGCTTGTTCTTTAATGCAAGCCAAAGGAAAACTCTAAACATGCTCTGGAATAGTTGTTCTCCAAATGGTCTTATGGTACAGACGTTTCAAACCGCCATTGTTCAAAAATTATAGTATGAATTAATAGAATATATACCATTTGGGGTTAATTTTCATGCCGGGACATCAACAACTCTTGAGGGTCTAACCAACGCAAGAATTCCATGAAGAGCCTCCAACTATTTTGCCTCTTCCCATGATAAAGGTCCTTGGAGTCTAATATGCCATGATAGAGATCTCCAACTCTGATGAATGATCACAGCAGTATTGTGCTTAACTACTTTATCATATAAGCCTGTAAATAAGAGCAAAGTGGTACCGAGTCTAACCATGAATCCTTCCAGAAGAGATGCCATATCCATTCCCAAGCTTGAAAGATATACAGTTCCAGAATGCACCTTCTTACCTACTAATATCTCTCGAAATAAGTGACAGCTTAACCAGCTTAACTAGACTTTTCCTCGATCTCATGCCAAACTTGCACCTCTCATACTGGGCACTACTGATTTGGTTCCACCAACGTTTTTCAGTGCCTATTAAAAATTTCTAAGCTCATTTTTTAAGACGAGCTTGATTCATTTATTTAATATTTTTGATTCCCAATACTTCTTGTTCTTTAGTTTTGCAAACTCTATCCCAACTTTCTAAGCAATGAAATCGACTAATACTTTCTTTCCCTCTTTAAAGGAAGGCTCTCCTCATTTTCCTGATTCTATTGATGATCCATTTAAGCAGCTTGAAAATAGACACGTAATATGAGAGCAACGCAGTTAGGACATAATTAACCAATGTTAGTCTACCACCCCAAGATAAGAGTCTACCTTTCTATGAAGTCAATCTTAAATTAATCTTCTCAATAAGAGGCATCCAATACTGCTTAGGTAACTTCCTATCACATAAAGACAGGCCTAAGCTTGGAAATGGAAAAGATCCTCTCATACAATTCATCCAACCTGCAAACAGTGAAGCCTCACCATATCTTCGATGTTCATACTTAGGATGGAGCTTTTATGGAAGTTAATTTTCAAACTAGAAGCCTCTTCAAAAGCTAAAATTAAGTCCTTATCTTGTTGATTAAGATTTTGAATAACCACCACGAAATGCACTTTACGTCCAAATGGAAACTCATCAAATCGAAAATTCTCATTTGTCAAAGAAACCTTGTTCCTTCATTCCAGTTGATATCCCCTCCTACGGTCCCGTTCTACACGTGGTGGTGGTGCTCCATCTCTCCCAAGTGCAAGCAAAAGGGACATAAGATGAGGTAGCTATCTTTTCCTTTCTATAAAACATGGATCCCATTCTCAGTTTTATCCAAAAAAGAAAAAGAAAAAAAGAAGAAAGAATGGCTAGCTATTGAACTCATGAAAGATATTCAAGGGACAATTTTTTTCTTTTGATTGAATTCAAGGGCAAATTATTACTCTCTGTAAATGGACCGATCCACTTCTTAAAGAGACCAAGGTTTCTACAAATGCATGAATGCTGCATAGGTGCGTCATCGTTCTGGAGGAGGCCTTCTTGAGCTTGCCTTCTTGTTCCCTAGACCAAGATAGTATCAATCACGATTCTGCTCTACCAAAAGTTCTCCTTGGTGGATTAATATAAGTATGATCTCTAAATTAATACGTTGATACAACACAGTATGATATTTATATATGTAGATATTGGGGATGTCTAGTCAGGACATCATTTCTATAGGATCTTTTCGATACCGCGCATCATAGCAAGAAGAAAATAAAATAAAATAAAAATAATCAAATACGTGGATCAGCCAAAAAGCTCACCTTCACGGAGCATGCAAGCTTCACTATAGAAAAAAAAATTAACAAGAAGAGATCACACCCTCAACCCTTGTATATCCAATCTCTCCTTCACAAGAAGCTCTCTCTCACAAAAACTCTCTCTTTAGAAAATCTTTGAACCCCTGAAGCGACCGCTGTTCGTTGTCTGACAGTCTATCTGAAGTACCCTACTCCTGCTTTTTATCGGCGCCTCGCCTTCGCTGCTGCTCTGAGTCCTCTGCCAAACAACCAATCGCACGTCGCTCTGTTCTGTCAACAGGCCTGTTTATAGCCTTAGATCGAGCTCAATCCCGACTCCAAAGTGAATCAAGCTTCTTAACAGCACCAAACAGCTTCCTAAACCATCAGATCAAGACCGGCAATGCTCCAAGCCATCCGATCGTGCAACCGGTCCATGAAAACCCTCATAGATCGTGAGAAACCAAAGGAAAATGCCCATTGGTCCATCGTGGACCGTGCAAAACCAAGGGAAACATCCGTCCGATCCATGCGGGTCCCCATAGATCGTCGGTCCACGTATTGTGCGTGGACAGCGTGAGGAGTATCGTGCGAGCCGTGCAGCGCGTGCCCACCTGGGCTTGAGCCACGCCTGTGCACGTGCCTGCCCGAGCCTGGGCCACGCACCGCACGCGCCCGCACGTCTGCATGCTGGGCCACGCATGGTCGGACCACCGCGGCCTCCACCGGCCTATCGTCGGCCTCTACCGCTCCGATTTTCATATCATCTTCTATCAAGCGTATCTCCTTCATCCGATCTTCATTTGGACTGATATTGGGCTCTTTGGACTCCGTTCGTCGTCGCGGATCTCGCTGTGGACTCAGTGTGAATCAAATCTCGAGACGTCAAATCTTAACAATCTCCACCTCGATTCGATATTCGCCATCCTCATAACTCTGAGAGCTTCTGGATCTCCTCGTCCCCATGTCTTAGGACAATCGCCTGTTGATCATGGATAGGCAGACATGAGAGTCGAGCCAAATCACTCGATTCCATCTTCGTCGTATGCTGTGCTCCTCCTAACCTGAGATTTGCTCGGGATATCATCCTACAGTAATAGGAATCTCACCCTACGATATCGCCTCTCATCCTCTCGAGTCTCACGTCTCATGCTCGATCCACCTCCACCTAGAGCTCCTCCTCGCTCTGGGTTCCTTCTGGCTCCTAAAGCTCCACCTTGCACTGAGCTTTCTGCCAGATAGTAATGTCCTTTCATCCTTTCTTTTCTCCAAATAACTCTATCGCTGTGCAACACCTTCAGGATTCTTCCACAGCTACGGTCCTGTAGTCTCTCGAATTCAGTTTGCTTAGTGAGATAAGATTCCGTCTGAAATCGGATATGTATCGGACTTCCTCCAATCTCCTTACTGTACTATCATGTGTCTTCCAGTTGATCGTCCTGATACCTCTGATCGTATAGTTCGATCCATTCGACAGATAAACAGTACCTTCACTGCTCTCTAGGAAGTCAAACTGCTCCTCTCTGTAATATACATAATAGATGCATGCAGAATCTAAAATCTATTGCTGGAAAGAAGTAGATACCTCATCAGATATCTCTAGGACATCATCTTCTGACTCGCTACTGACCGTCGCTGCAGTAGCCCTTATCTGATCCGAGTTGAGAGTAATCTCTAGCTAGATGTCCCAACTTGTCACACCGATAACATTTGATCTTGCTCAAGTCTCTCGTCCTGAACTTGGACCACCCTCGTCGCGATCTCCTGTCGCTCTATCTACTGCCTTTCACTCCTCCAGAAATCATTAAAGCTGAGCTGCCACCACCTGAGCTCGAAGCTGAGTTCTCTCTCCTGAGAACTTCGTTTCGAAGAATTACCGCGATGACCTCATCCATCTTGATGGTGCTCTTTTTACTAGAAGAGCAGTCACCAAGGACTCATACAAGGGGAAGCGATGCTAGTAAGACCAACGTCCTGATCTTCTCCTCAACTTTCTCGCCAATGCTGAGGAGGTTGGTGAGAATTGCTGAAAGTGGCTGAGATACTCCTACACGCTCTGTCCCTCAGTCATCCACAGTTGGTAGAATTGTCTCCAGAGGAAGAGAGTATTAGTGAGAAACTTTTACATATACAACTTGAGCTTCGACCACAACACCGTCGGAAAAATCTCGTCAAACATATGGATCACCATCTCATCTGCTAGGTACAAGCGGATCGTATTCACCGTCTGTATCTGGAGCTGTCTCCAATTCTTTATGGTAGTCGGTTTCTCCTCGCACAAGAGATCATCGATCAACTCTTGCTGGATGAGTACGTCCTTCACCCTTACCTGCTACAAGAAGAATTACTCTTTCCATCAAACCTATTGATCTCCATCTTGATTGATCATATCTTCTCCATCTTCAATCTTGCTCACCACCGCCGCAATCTGCATTCTAGTATCACCTTGCTCTGATACCACTTGTCAGGGATGTCTGGTCAGGACATCACTTTCATGTTAGATGTGTGCCCTAGATGCCAGAT
>KE504920.1:626942-644970 GCA_000441515.1 Elaeis oleifera
ACGTATCCGATCCGGATGTTGGGTTCGGAGCGTGACAAAGTTAAAACACTTCCCCCAAAATTTATTGAAGAAAGAAACGTAGGGTTATCAAGTCTTATTTCGAATCACCGGGTAAGGTTTGACCCTCTTGGCAAAGCATATCGATGGCAAGTCTAATTTGCCGGCTTACAGGTGGATGTCAATATTACTCCTGGCGGAACAGTGATCATTTTGAGCTTTTCCCATATGAATTTTGGTGGTGAAGTGCAAGAACAGGGAACATAAGCGCATAATCTACTCGTAGAAATAAGTTTTCCAAATTACTTTTCTTGTATAGATCGGGTAGCAGAGATCTGTGTTTGCCTTCACTTCAGATCAAACATCTATTTACAAAACACCATCTTATCATTCATATGTCATATTGCTATATATTCTAGAATCCAGAACTCATTTAATACCCATGCAAGCCAAAGAACAGCAGATGGAGAAGATATGTTGAGTTTTGTTTTATACCTGTCACCTACGAGCCTATACATTCTGTAAAGGAGGTCTTCTTCTTGTTCCGAGAGGTTTATGAACTCCCACTCCGTGCTGCTAACCTCTGCCACCCATGAATGATACAAGAAAGCGGTAGTACTACTCATGAAGCCGTGAGCACAGAAAAATACATTGAAGTGCGGTGAGAAATACCTTGAGAGTGACGATCGGAAGTTCCGGGCTGTTTTGGGCGCCTACGCTTATCCATAGCTTCAGAGCGAATGGACGATGGCATGCTAACAAGTAACTAATGGGAAGGCTTAAAAGCCGCGGAAGCAGGCAAGAGCTGGTCCATAGGATGCTTCCCGTCCGTCTTGTCTTTCGTTGAAGGAAAAGGAGGGAGCAGTGGCTTCCCCGGACAAACAGTCTACAGGATAAGACGTATAGATTAATTAGGAAAGACCGCTGGCTTAGCTAGCCGGGATGATGCTTCCGGTCCGTCTCGTGAGGGAGCATGGATGCGTCCGTCCATGCGTTTGCGGGACCGAGTTGTACCCTTTCGCACTGTTGGATCACCCAAGGCGCTCTCAAGCCCGTCATTCGCCCGTCCGCACCTGATGATCCAATGGTGCTTCTGCGCGAATGATGCAGGTGTATGCATATGAACGATTGATATCTTTTAAATACGCGATTTTTCATTTACATTTGCTGGCAAGAAAAGTTAGCAGGAGCTGCTGCAACAAGATGCCACTCGAGAGTAGTACTACATCATCATCGTAGATTCTGAGCATATGGTGGGACCAGAGCTTGATATGTGTCGAATTATTCCAGCCATATGGTCAGGTCCACCTCCATGTTTGAAATTCAAATTCGTCTGGATCAGCAGCGAATCCAAAAAAATTTTGTCGCTGGGGCACTCGGCAGGGGGAAAGAGAAGCAGCGGATGGAGAGAGTTCCAGAGCAATGGGCGCTGGATGGAGTCGCGCATGAAGGAAGGTTTGAGTTTCACTTTTCAGGGCTTGACCTTGGGTTGGGATTGGAGCTGAGATTGGTAGACTCATGGAGCAGTGGGCTCCCGACGTCGGATGGAGTCCCGTTCAGAGGATTTTAGAGCGGAGCCGGGGCCGATGGAATCACGGAGTAGCGGGCGTCGGAGAAATCGCAGAGAAGTGGCCAGTGGATACCGATGGAGGATTTCACTTTTCAGGGCTTAGGATTGGGGCCGGCGGCGACAGAGTCCCGGAGCAGTGGGCGCCGGGTGAAGCCGCGGAGAAGAAAGTTTGAATGTGGGGCTGGGGCCGGCGGAGTCATGGGGCAGTCAGTGGGCGTTGAAGGTTCGGAGGAGTCACGCAGAAGGGCGTCGGCGGAGTCATGGAGAAGAACCGATGGAGGAGGGTTTCACCGCTGGGGCGAGTAACAATTTAATTGAATTATGGGCTTTGGACTTGGGCCGTCGGGGGTCATGGCCCCCAACACCAGTATATTGAATCCGCCCTGATCTGGATCGACACAAACAAATTGACCCATGCCTAACCTATGCACTTAGGAATAGTTTTTTTTATTATTATTTTAGATAAAATCGAATGAATTAAATAATATGTGTATAAATACATTGCTGAGAATTAAAAAATAGAATATTAAAAAAATTGACTTAAAAGGTGCATCAAAAATTTTCAAAGAGTAATCTCAATTGTTCCCCTCCCATCTCACTTTTTTTATATCATTTCTGTACGGTGGCTTACCCACAGATTTGTTAAAAATAAAAATAAAAATCCTGACAATTGAACAGTTTCCTATGTGGACCATCGGTCCCAAGATTCTCTTCCACCACTTGTTCCATCCGTGCACCCAATAAACAGAGGCAATGAAACAGAGACTTTGAAATGGTCGTTGGATGCTATTCCACACCTTCCACTGTTTCTTTGGTGGTCAGGGGGATGACTTGGTCAGTTACTCTACCTCCATTATTGATGATGCCTTGAAAGCTAAAATGATTTATACGCGCATCCGCGTGGGAAATTGCTCGTGTGCATGTACGAGAATGCCCATTCGCACCACGGACAATGATGGCATATATTACATGCAGCATGCATCCATGGTTACACAAAGGGGATGGTGATCTTGCACACGAATTCTAAAATGAAAAAAAAAAAAAAAAAAACAATAAAAAAGGTGGTACCACCGTCCATGCTCGGAACGGTCCACACGTTCACAGTAGCGATAATTACGTGGTGGCTGCATGGCACTTTCTCTGGCGTGGATCATGCAAGGGCAAAAGAAGCCGCAAAGGAATGCAGTAAAAGTTCGAGGTTCTCTCAGTCATGTCTCTTTTGACGTTAATTGATTTTACTGATGTCCAGCTGTCGGAATGGCAGTTGACATGATCCTTACAAGCTACCTAGGAGGTGGTCTCGTGCTCTCTTGAATGCATGCTTCATGTGTCACTCTTCAAACATGAACGGTGACCAGCCATGGGGGCTCCACACAAAAGCTCATATTGCTGTTTTATGTTTGCTACCGGAGAATATATCTGCAAAGATCCAGGACATAGAGCATTCATATTTGCAGATTCTATAGTGTATGAAATGCTATGTCCACATAATTAAATTGACTAAATAATAGGAATAGTATTGGCTGAGCAGTTGATGCTAAGTGTACCGGCCAAGACAATATTAACTCTGCTCTTGATCAGAATGGTATGCAATGTTAGATTCTTTGCAAGGCAAGCTTTAGCAAAAAGTATGCATATATAAGAGGAAATTTGGCTCATTGTCACTTTTAAATTTCTTTCTTATAATCAAAGATGAGCTAGCTAGGTCTTGTAGTGGGAGTCATATCATTTTGCTTAGCAAGCAAAAGTTCTAGTTCAAATCTTTAATTTTTTCAATCTTAGAATTTTGGTCCATTCCAAATGTTGAGATGTTAGTAATTATAGTACAGGTAAGTCAAAATTGAAGCAAAGCTCCTCACTTTTGATTTTTTTTGCGTGCATCCCAAGCATGGGTACTGTTTTAGTGATTATAGGGTGGATGGTTTTTCCTCTTTTCTTTCCTTCACGGAAGAAAAACCAATTAGAAGTGAAGTTAGGCAAGTCAAAATTCAATTGGAAATATTCTTTAACGTTGATTTTCTCATGTTTTAATAGAAATGGACTACTTTTAAACAAAAACAAGTTTGTTATTGTTGACATACCTAGAGTTTCTAGAGAAAATTATTGACATAATTTTGATGCTCAAGTGCAAATAAAATAACAAATGAAAAACACGCGCTTTAACATCAGACCATGCTACTATGTGCTTAGAAAAGGTAAAGAAAAAAGAAGTGTTCAGTAGTGAAAAAAAAAAATCACATTAACAAAGGATTTGGATTATACCTTCCACACGAAAGGTTGATTAAATTTATTTTACAATATTAATCATTAGATTACAGGCTGCATAAATCTCAAAAAATTTTAAATTTTTTTAAATAAAATTTCAAAATGATCATTGTACAATCCAACGATAGATTCGTACCAAAGATGATGAAACTTTCTCTCGCACAAAAGCTACAACCTCCGTCCTACCAACTAAACTATGTGTCGAGTGTGACAAGTTTTTTCCCAAAATTTCAAAGAGGTTGGTGGCAAAGAGCCAATCATAAACAAGGAGATTAGAGTCCCTATCTTGTTGATTAATTTATGGCGCATCCATGGTATCGAGCAGCCACCATGAACTGTATTGTCCTACGAGATCCCATCAGATTGAAACCGCGTTCCTTTATTCCGCTCGAAATCGCTTCCCACGGCCTCGTGCCTCACATGTGGTGCTGGTGCCCCCTTGCGTAAGCGAAGGGACATGATGACCTAACGACCTTTCCACACACACACTCCCCCTCTCTTCTCTCTCCTACGCGTAGGTTGGGAGATTCTTGGTGAGTTCGAAGCATCTTCATCTCTGACCTCCCCACTATCGCCAACCGTCCATGTCTAGAAGAAAGGGAAAGCTCTTTCAAAAGGGAGAAACGGTCAGCATTAAGCTCTTTCTCCATTCTCTTTGTGATCTCCCATTGCTCTTTTGACCAAAGACCGGTCTTTGGGAGACAAAGGACAGAAATAAACAGAGGAGCTCGCTATTCTAAGTCAAGCCCACACATATATTTTACAACAAGCCAAAGCGTCAACCCGAACGCGTTACTGCCCGCTCCCTTTCGGTATTTATAAGGTACGCCCTTCGTTTATTCGCCTTCCATCACTCTTCCACGACCTCCCCTTCCTCTTCTCTTGCCCTCTAACTGAAGCTAGAAGGGTAGAAACAGGGCAAGTTTTGAAGTCCCACGTCGGGTTCTCTTCTTAAGATAGCTTGATTGATCCTTCAACCCCTAGCTAGTATCCAAACAACACTCTGCCAGCAAACACTTCCAAAATTAGCACCTTTTGGTCTTGAACGCCATTCCTCTGCTTCTTTTCTTGCTTTATCTTTACTTGTTCCACTTGTTTCATCTAAATTTAGCCTTTTTAAAAAAAAAAAAAAAGTTTCGGAACCACTCCTTTTAGTGAATTGTTCAACTGTCTTCTATTAACTTCCCAATTCAGCTGGCTCCTATACTACCTCTTCTCTTCTTCAGTAGTAATTTTATATTGTTTCCGATACTACTACCATGCTTCACTAATATTCATTTAAGACTAACTACAAGAGAGAGGCATTACTTCGTGGCAATTATTTTACTATAATTCATTCTAAAAGCTCTCCAATATTCATTTAAGATTTGCTCTGCTTCCTTTGCCTGGTAGCTTTTGCATTCCCAAAGGCCATAATGGAGCATAGAGCAGGGGAGGCCGAAGCCTGCTAGTTTCTGAGCTAATTCAAGTTCAGGAGCTAGTGAGGCAACTGGAAGCGCATCTCGATCAGCCTTCCCGATCGAATTCTGCAAATCTTTAGCACGACAGATACTGCCTTCTATTGAGAGGTCCATTTCTATAGCCAAAATGAGTGATTCAGAGGGCCAGCAGCGGCTTGCTGGCACTGAATCCCCACGCTCTGCCACCGAGAGCCCGTGCAGCGAGAACTCCAATCAAGCCTTCAAGGATTGTGACCGCAAAGAGATGTCCAAGAAGAGGTACAGAGACACTACTCCCCTCCCCTGTTTTCCTCTTAAGATATCTTGAGGTTTAAGGATTGATATCAGAACCATCAGCCCCTCTTTTAACATGGTTTCCCCAATCCGTGCAATTGTAGGAAGACACTGCCAAGGCGGACTAGCCAGGTAACGGTGTGCCCGGGGGCAGGAGTCGAAGGGCCCTTAGATGATGGCTATAGTTGGAGGAAATATGGGCAGAAAGATATACTTGGAGCCAAATATCCAAGGTTAGTAAATAGCAATATCTAGGTACCTTTCCACCTCAAACTCACCGCTTCATCCTTTCATAACATGGCCGCGGCTTCACTTTTTGTGCCGCGTCAGGATGCCTCAATCATTGACATGTACCTCCGAACATGTACATACATGCATACATGTACATTCACATGTCATGGTAGAAAATAGTGGAGATAACTGGATAAGTATGCATAACGTTCTTTTTTCAGCTAAAAACTAATATCCTTGGTGCTTCATCGAAACTAGGAACACCATCATGGATATTTATAATAACCAGTTTTAGCACCATCTCCTTCCCTCTAACCAGGCATTGTTGCACATCTTGCAGAGGCTACTATCGGTGCACGCATCGCAACAGTCAGGGCTGCCTGGCAACAAACAAGTGCAGCGATCTGATGAGAACCCCTTGGTCTTTGATGTCACCTACCATGGGACTCACACATGCCTCCAGAGGTCCCCATCCGTCCCCAAAGCAGTAGTGTCCCCGTATCAAGAGCCGAAACAAAACAACCCTTATTTCCAGGAGCATGCTCTGCAGCAGCAGCAGGACGACAACAACCTGCTTCAAACATTCCAAAGAGGCCTCAAAGTTGAACAAAGGCTTGGACTCGGAAACTCGGGACCTGAGTTCTTTATCCTTCTCCTTCCCCCTACACCGGTCGGCGGCATAAAGGCCCAGAACCATATCTTTTCCTCGCCTTCGAAACTGGATAATGGTTTCATGGGCAGCTTCTCTCCTTCATTCGTCTCGCCGGCAACATCAGAGTCCAACTACTTCTCCATGTCCCCTTGCTGCATGGGTAACTATGGAGGGGGGTTCAATCTTCCAACAGCCGAGTCCGAGCTCACAGAAATAATATCAGCTGCAACCTCGGCTACCGATTCTCCTTTGATGGGCATGGATTTCTTGCTTGAACCAATGGAGTTCGACCCAAAATTTCAATTTGATGCTTCCAGCTTCTACTCATAAAGCTCAGAGTCAGAATCCAATTGACTGTAAGATGGGTGCTTGGCCTAAAATCCTGGCCAGCAAAGGAGCAAGTGGCAGAAGTAGTTCTGATTCTATTAAGGCCGCCTTCATCATAGGCTGAGTGATTTGTTTGATAGCTAATGTAGGTAGAAATAGAAGGGGCCAATTCTGTTCTGTTCCGTTTTTGGATTGTCTAGTTTGTAACTGTTACTGTTTTCATCAAGAAAAGACCAATTTGTCTCATTGTATCATCAGTTAGCATGAACTGTTCTCATACTGCTAATCCAACTCTCATGGTTTCTCCATTTCCATCTTCAGTGTATCCTCAGAAGAGATGCTACATATTGGCAAGTCCATTGATAAAACTGGTCGTAATTAAACGGGTCTGTGTATGTGTATAATCGCTGAATGTTTCAAGACCGTTACCATTACCTCATCATGTTCCCAAAGTATAGACTTCCATTGATGCTACACCAGTTCATGGACTTTGCATCACATCAGTAAAATGATAGAGAGAACGTGTAGGGCATGAGGCAAAATTCTATATAATTCTAGTTTGCTCAGCATGAGAATATCCTAAGAGCTTCATTTAGAGTCAGATGTTATTCTTCTATACATTTACTTGTTCTGCATGACAATATACAATATGCATTAAATATATACATGATGCAGATCAACAATTGCTAGGTGATAAATTAGGATCAGTAATATACCTTACTAAAATGGAATTGTCACGAAAGAATCCACAAATTGGATGTGTTGCTACTGGTCTTCTGGCTGAGTTTGGCTCAATCAGAGAAAGATGTAGAAAATTGGGAACATGAGAGAAAGAATGAGTTGAGAGAGAGATGAGAACTTATCCTGCACGTTCCTCTTTGACCTTCTATTTATAGGTGAGGATGGAGATGCCATAAGAAAGAAGGAGAATGGAATTGTTACTCTTGTCTTATCGGACAAGATACGACTGTTATTCTTGTCTTATCTGATGAGATATGTTTGCTCCCTCCTATCTTATGTTTCTCCAATCCATGCAATTTAGATTGCAATTCAAAAGCAAATCTTTACCAAAAATGCTGGTGCGGGTCGATCGTGAAAGTACTTTGGGCGATCAGGACAAAAAGTCGGCCTTGTCTGTGGTATCCAGTACATCAGCTCATCCAAGTTAAAATTTCCTCCCCATATCAAGATGCAGCCTTTACTGCCCAAACAACTTCAACGATTGCATAAACCAAGAACAGGGAAAGATCCATTGTCAAGCTGGGCTGCCCGAGTAAGTAGCTTACGCATACAATGAAAGGAATCCAATTGGAATAACCCTTGAATGCACTGCACTATTCCACTGCAGCATATCTGCTGATATAAAATTCTAGTCAGACACAAAATTGGCGTTAAATTGCGGTTGCATTTTCATGCTCTAAATCTTTTATAAGATAACCGAACCATCACCAGAAAGCTTTTTTATATTCATACGAATCTGAGAGCACCAATTTGATTGAACCATTCATTCAAATCGAAGGCAAATATTTTGTCGAAATATGGTTTAAAGATCTCTTCAGAAGTCCCATCTAGATATATACTCAGTACATGCTCAAATTGCTCATTAATCATTATATTGGGGCCGTTGTTGCTGTTGTTGTGTCCTTTTTTTTTTGGTATAACATTAAGCTTTCTAGAAATGCAGTAAAAAATAAATAAGTCAATTAATGACAATTCAGTATCCATACAATTCACTAAACAAAGTCTTCCACCAACGCACTCTCAGTAAAATTTGGAACATTAGATATTAAAAAGAGAACAATATCTCTTCGACTCAAGCCTACCTACAGATGGTAATATATCCATACAAAAGGACCCCTTACAAGCCTTATCAACAAGAAGACTGCCCTCGCCCACATGTTTACTTTGTCAGATCACATATGTGGAAAATCATGCATAAGCTTCCTGATCTCTTATTATAAAGAAGTTAAACCAGCATGGTTGCGTTGCAGCATTTTTGTTACAACAGCGAGAAGCACCGAACTAACATGGCAGTTTGGTTGCTTGGTTACAGAAACCAGACGTAGATTGGCATGCCAAATAATTGATCCCAACCAATGAACAAAGTGACATTGCATAGTTGAGAATGGCAGCTTAACGTAGACAGCATATATTCGCTAGACAGAACTTTTTTCTTTGACTTCTGAAACAACTTGATTTGTGCTCTTTTTTGCACCCTTTGCATTCCTCAATGCTTCTCTCAGTCCCAACACAATAAACAAGTTGGTGAGAGTAAGCAAGGACTCCGCACTACCATGCAGCCAATCAACATTGGACAAGGAGGTTCCATAGTGCACTTTCGCTGTCCAACAATTAATTAATTCAAGTTACAACAAAGTAACCCTAAACAAAATGCTTCTAGTTACACAAAATCAGTAGCTTGGGAAAGTGGTTACCATATATGCCAGCAGGGACTATATGAAGAATGTTGGACCATGTAACATGAAAAGAAACAAAAGAAGTTAGTAGATGCAAGAATAACAGGAGCAGAGTAAGCATACTAAAATCTACCAATTAAAAGAATCTAACAATTGACTCATGAGGGATTTAATCCAAGATATTGCATTTCAGCATCACAGGTGTGATGCAAGCTATAAGATTTGCTTCCATTCGGAAATTTTTTGCAGGTTGTTTAGCTTTGATGGCTATTTTCGGGCCACTTTGTGCTTTGCAAAGTTCTGTAGTATCAAAAACGTGTATTCACTTCGAGTAATAAACGGTTCACAACTGCTGATGATATTGTTGTGTACCAAGATGCATCCTTAATGGTAAGAATGCCTGCTAAGCTTTTAGCAACGGTTCAAAATTTAAGCCAAAACCAGACGGTAACTGAAATATTGCAGCATTGAAATCAGATTAGAGAAATGACACCGAGAAAAAGATAAGTACGAGGTCCCAAAAATTCGGCAGAACCAATTGCGGAGAACCTCCAAGAACTCTCCGCATCTACCGAAGGCAAATGTGGATCATATAAATTTCTACATCCTATGGACCATCAAAACAGCACATATGGAATCATTTGTGTGTATTCGCGTGGTACAGATGTAGCTCTAAATTTGGGGGTAGGACGATGGAAGGGAAGAAAGTGAATTACTCCTCTATCAAAAACATGAGTAGCAACTTAATTGCACAAATCGATGAAGAAGAACCACCGTCCAATTCGTTGAAAAATACGATTTTGGGAACTAAATTCAGGCTAATTTTAATGTAGAACGAAATCCAACATCGTCTTCACATTCTCTTTTCCTCCTCCATATGTGATCAATTCATGAGCATTTTCCATAACAACGTTTAATCGAATCATACAAAAACCAAGATGGGAAGAGGAAGAGACATACTTGTGGCTCCGACAAAAGCGAGCAAGAATAGAACCCAAAGAGGGTGAGCCTGGGCGCGGTCTTGGATCTGGTGATGTAGTACAAGAACCCCAGGTAGGGAAAGAGGGAGACGGCGAAGAGCTGGGAGGCCACGCTCTGGGAGTCGATGTTGGGTGCCCAGGGATCCACCGGCAAGAGACCGCACACCACTCCTACAGAGCCTGACGAGGTTTTTGCCCGTTACAAGAGCTCCTCCTCTTGCGGACGTTGAATCCTCTACGACTTGTGGATCCACGAGTAGTTAAGAGAGCAGGGAATCCCGTGAACCGTTGCAGGTGGAAGGGCGAAGAAGGGGTTTGCTTGGGGAGAGCGGGTGGACGCAGTTGGTGATCATTTTGGCTTTCGGGGCCTGGAATCAGGCGCGGCCAACGCCCCTTCTATCCACAGGTGAACCGCGAATGGTTGGTTATCTTCCCCCCTTGCGCTGCTATCACGCGCGAGCATTTGGCATTTCGGACGCAGCCGCCTGCGGTAGCGTGCAGGATCATGTAATATAAAAGATAAAACCGGCAGACATATATTGCATACATATACATATACATGAGGAGATGGTTTAAATGGTCATTCATGCCCATTAGCCTTCCATGCACGCTTACATACATTATTCTTGCTCAATTGTATTAGCATGCAAACCTAGCTGATGTCATGTTGAAGATTAGATGTTCCATATGACCATAGAATAGATTCACCAAAGTCATTGGATTCCAAAGAACAAATAATATGGCAATGAAAAACGAATGATCATGTTTCTTCTGTCTCTCTCTATGAACATAAAAGCGAAACCCAACCAATGAATTGAGAGAAAACGCAATCATGATATGCATTATATATGATGATTGGTGTGGATTAACTGCGGCCATCTCTCATGGTGTAAAGAAAATGGTAACCACTGATGCTTGCTCTATAACAAATTTCACCCAAAACAGCCCGTCAGTTAATCTTGATTTTAATTCACAATACTACCATACCTTGAAGCAGCCTTGGATAACTCTCGGAAAATATTACTTGTAGACTTCAATCTACCGAGAGGAATCAACGCAAGGGAAACTGGACTAAATTTAGACTCACCGCTAACTGGACTTGCGGTCATTAATATAATGAACATCGCACAAATAACACAGCCAGTCATCCGGAAACTTCAAGAACTGACATGTGCACTATATTTCATTTTTCACATGGCAACATTTTGAAAACTCAAGACATGGATTTTTAGTTCTTTTTTATTTTTTTCTTTTGAAAAAAAAAAAAAAAAGCATCCACAATTTGAATGAGACATGCCTTCCTCTGCTAAGCCGCATTGCAACGTGTGTTAAGATAATGCACATAGATCCTTCCCTAAGCATGGGGTTTAGATACAAGTGATACATATCCCCACACAATTGTAACCATTATGCAAGAATTGCTGCAGCTTTTCTTTCTTAAGGTAAGTGTAGCGAGGCAATCAGCAGCCTGATTGGTCTTCTCATTGCAGCAACCTGTTGCATTCAAGGGCTGCCTGTTCATGCCATATACCATTTAAGTGGGACTGCCATAATCATGCCATCAGCTCCTGTTGATGCTTATGTCATGCCACTCATCCTCCCCCAGTTGCCATACCTACAATGGAAACCAAGAGAGAGAGATATTAAAGTCAGCATTAAGAGTTAGGCACATCAGCATCATGCTGTCCATAGAACATCAAACAATCCCCAAGATATGATGAAAGATTGTAATGCAATGTACTTTGAAAGGTATAAGAAAATTAGGGAAGGTCAAAGATAGGCAAATAGAGTAGAGATTGATGGTTTAATAACTTACAAGAAAAGAATAAGACATTAGCATAGAAATAATGAGGATAAAAAAATGTAGGGATTGCAGCACATATTAGAGCCTGTTTGGATTCATGGGCCAAAATTCTATAGAATTCATGGTCTTGGCCTATACAAATTAGAAAAATGAGCTTGGGTTAGGTCTGTATCTAGACAAACCAAGGAGCCTGTAAAGTGGACCGGCCTGAATCCCATATTTTTTTCTTCCTATGAGATTCAGGCCGGTCCACTTCACAAGCTCCTGAATATTTCTGACTACAGATCTAACCAAAACTCATTTTTCTTAATTGTATAGGCCTAAACCATGAATCCTAGGGAATTTCGGGCCCATGAATACAAAAAGACCCTAGGATGTTTGCAGGATGAGTAAGCTATTTATGAAAGAACTTAGTACTAAAAGATGGAGATGGCTGTCCCATGAGTAACATGCTAAGAGAATGGAGCTCAAGAAAATACATACATAAGAAGTTGCAGACATAGACTACAAAGGTAAAGGCTGCTTTGGCAACCACAAAAATAATGAAAAAGGTGACCTTCTTGGCAGATAAAAATACTTGTTAGAGAATGGCAGTTGAAATTGTTTGAAGGTACCATTGAGGCAATTTCTTTACACAGCCAATGAAAAAGAGTGGGGAGGAAGAACCTATGACATTTTTAAGAGTACCAAGAAATCTATTTGCAAGTGATGAGGAGAATCAGGGATATTGGATCTGCATATTATTCATGTAAAAGACATGAGAAAGCAATAACTAGCATACTGGTCATCGAGCTCCCAGCAGCAATAGGTGTAGCAAGTGAGTCAACTTCAGGCAACTAAATTCACAGATGAACAAGCCAGTGACATCTAATGGGAAGGCTGTCCAGTGCATTTTACCTATAGGTGACATAATCAACAGAAACAGAAAGGGTGAACACTAGACTGATGGAAGTTCTTAAAATAAAGATAAAATATTGGTCAAACCATCATCAAGTGCAGCTTTAGTGGGTTCCAGAATAATTCAACATTCTCAAATAATGTAAGACCATTCTAAAAGTAGACATTCACATACCTATTATTATGGGCAGAAAGTAAGGCAACCTTCTCTGTTGAGAGTCTTCCTTCAGACTCAGGATTCAACCTTACATGCCATATTGCAATCCCCTAGCAAGTTGCGACAGCTATTTCTCATTAACAAATGGGTCAAGAATTCATAGCAGCGAAATAAAATCAAGCTACAATGTGCACATAAGAACAGGAATGCCCTAAGAAAACAAAAGAGCAATAAAACTGTCTTGGAGAAAATGTTGGTCAATGGAAGTATCTGACTTGTAAACCACCATTCAATTTGAGCATTGCTGGGTTCCATCCATGAATGGGCCGAAAGGATTTCACAAACTCTTGCATGCAACTCTTCAACATCAAGCTTCCTAAGTAGGTTCATGAACAACATCTCAACCTATATACTAAGACCAGTTAGACAACATCATGTTTGTAGTTACAAGGCATTGCCACCACCAGTTAGATAACACCATGCTTATAGTTACAAAGCATCATCTTCATATTAGATGCTAAAGTTGTCAAGGATGAAGTAATTCATGTACATTCACCACTTAATTCAATTCATATTGTTTTTTTGTGCAAAGCCATGTAGCATGGCTGACTGTCAAGGGTCAAACTAATTTAATGATGCTAGACAGAAAGATGCTTTATCTTTCCTTTGCAGGGTCGGTTAAGGATGACTGAAATACAGCATAGAGATAAATCATGAAAAATAAGTTAAAATTAGTTTAAGATACTAAGAATTGGAATGTAAGGAGCTCATCTTATGATACTGAATTTTAGTTATCAACGAGAAATATTTGAGTATTTCAGTTATCCTACTCTCACCATAACATATTACAGTTATCATAATAGGCAAGTCAAAAATATGCATTTTCAAAGTCTTCAGTCACTATTGATGAACAAGAATGGACTTTCATATTTGTATCTTCATTCACACATTATAAGAAATGAAAGATAAGAAAGGTGCAGATTAATTGAAGGAATGGTGTTAATCAACTGTTTTTCTCCAATAAGCCTGTGTAAGTGTGGTAAATAGAAATCCCATAAGATAGTTACATGGACACAGCTATCCTCAGCAAGAGCAGATGATGGCATTGGTGCATGTTAGGTTTCTGAATTACTTAGTTGAGTGGAGACAAGGATGTCAGCAAAAGAGGAGTGGTGACAATGCAATGGTTGTTTCTAATGTGCTTTCACAAATGTAAAAGCCAAATTATTGAGCTATGCAGCACCATATGTAATCCAAGGATACAAATACTCATATGTGCCAACCTTGCCAGGCTGGTGCTGAATCTCAGCCCTGATACCCTGTGTATCCCGGGCTATCAACCCATGCTGGCCCTTTCAGCCCGTATAGAGCCATGCTGGTTTGTAATGGGTTGATATGGCTAGGTATCACTTTATAAGAAGCCTGTTTTATTCCTCATTGGTCTTGGCATGGCAAATACCATGCCAACCACTCATCAGTGCATCCACTAACATGAGCACTTAAACCCCTGTAATTGCAGTATAAAGGAGGCACATATGAATTTGATAGAATGAAAAACCAACAAAATGTAACAATCTCCTTACATTATGACACATTTTCTACTATCAACCTTAAAGTAGGAGTTGAACAAAATATCCTACTCATCACTTCTCTAACTAATAAGGAACTTCCAGTAAACATATTCAAATCAATTAAAGAAGAAAACTATCGATAAGGATGCAAATCTTGCAGCATCATATGGATGAAATATTCTGGATTTTGAAACCAAAAAAAAAACTAGGCATGCATTTATGTAAATTTGATTATCTGGGACAATCAAAATTTCAAGTCTATCACAAGCACAAATGTAGGTAATATTGGTTTGCGCATGAAGATGTACCTGCCAACATTGGGAGCCCAAGCTACAGCATTTGCCCTATCACCATTGTCACCTGGTAACGCCTACTCTACAACTGGTAGCTGATGTTGATGCACATCTTCAAACTCCCAAAAATCTCTTGAAGTTTCAATACATGAGAGAAATCATTTTCCATTTTAATGATAACATACTCATACAGCATGTAAACAGATATTTTAATAAGGAATTAACATTAGAAAAGAAATGCAGCAAGCCAACATTCTATAATAATTAACAAAGTTTTTCACATCTAAGTTTGGCTTTGTGGGTATTTCTTCCACATTTATTCTCATGAAGGAATAAATTCTGGATCAACACAAGCTCTTCAGATCACTTGCCAACAAAACCAATCAAAAGTTGAATATGTGCTCAAAACCATCAAGGTTTGATCCAGTTATTTGTGGCCAACTTAATGAGTCCTTTGCCAAGTACTTATATCAATAGTTACATCCAAAATCACAAGGTTTTGACATCCAAACACCTCTTTTGATTAAGGCCTCTACATCAGCAAACTCTCAATTGATTCTCAATCACTAAAACTCCTATGTTATTGTTCCTCCCTAGGGTAAAAAGTATGATGTGCCAATGCCATGCCAGCCTAGCACCGGCACATGCTTGCACCATCACATGCCAGGCACTAGCACATGATCAATGTTGTGCCAATGTTAGGTTCAATAAGGCACCCTAGCTCCATACATATCCACATAGACAGGAATGGGTGTGGATGGAAGCATCAAGAAGGGTCAATTCATATATTTAAAAATTATTGAATATTCATTAATATAATTCTAACTTTTATTTAATATATTAAAATTATTAATCACCTACATGTACCATCATCATCACTTCAACTCACCCCTTTTGAGATAAACCTAGAACAATAGTAAGTTCATCTCTTATCACCTATCTCTCACTTTTGCTTTCTCTCTCTTCCCACCTAAAGCCATTCAGGTGACTCAACCCCTAAGAAACTTGGCCCAAAAGCCAAGTACACTCCGCCCTATATCTCGCACTATCACAGGATGATAGCTCAAACTCCTAATAAATTTTAAAATAATATTAGCAAAGATTAAATTGCAATTCTTCTTCAACTTCCTCCCACAAAGACATTGACCCATCAGCCCAAATGCAAGCACTGGCATCACCAAATTCTGGAGGGAACCAAACAATATTATTAATGCTACTTGCATGTGCCTATAAGAAATAAGATGAAGAAAAACATCAACTTTTGTTTGAAGGCAGCCAAAATTAGGACTTGTCGATAGTTAATCACCTATAAGAGGTAATAAGAAAAGTTTATAAAGTCACCCCATAATTGCATACCTTACAAGAAGCTTAATTACAGTAAGACTGCAAAAGGTAAATTATATAACTTCAAGCCTAAGGATTCTTTTCCTACTTCCCATAACAACATCTTTATTTTGATTCTAATTGTTAACTCAAACATGTCTCCTATCTATTCTGTGGATATAAAAGATGATGAAACTGTAAGAAAACTAATTACTAGTAAGTACATTTGGTGTTTTTACAATTTATATTTGCATATATTTATAAAGCATTATGGTTCACTCTTTCAAGCTGCATTGACGAAAGACAAAGGCCACCCAACTAGGAGTGGACTGTCTAATGTTTCACTGACAATGTTATATTGTAGCCACATAAATGGATAATGTTAGTTATACAACCATATAAACAAGGTTAGTTATAACTTAAAACCACAGTAAATTACTTGGAGATCTTTCAACTTCTTTCCATATGAACACATAATCATAGAATGGTGTTTAATAAAATCCAATTGATGTTTGAGGATCTAATTTCCACAATTGACTTTTACCTTTCTATGTTTACATCAAGCTAACAAATTGTAGGAAATTCAGGTGTAATAAAGTGGGACTCTCAAAGAAAAGATCAATGCAAAGGGAAAGTGAAAAAAGAAAATCAAGACATTTGAAAATTCTACTTTAAGTCAAGACTATTAGTTCCATGGGTGGGTTTTAGTAAGTTTCATGACATGGCCTGCGCAACCACCAACCCTTTGCAAAACCATTAAAAGCTTGAGACTATTGAATCCAAAAGAAGAGTCCTCTCAAAATTAAGAGTAGCTCATTTAGTTTTATATATGGATGGAAGACGGTAACAAACAATCAGTCAATGAGAATGTGCATCAAATGATTCACCAAAAGATGGCACACCCCATTCCTGCATCTTGGTTAAGACTCAGTGGCCTGATGTGTTGAATAAGATAAGAACAAGATTGATAGAGATTTGATATGTTTTCTAGAAGCAAATTCCACACATATCAGAACAAGAGATATCATAATAATCAGCTCAAAAGAAACCCTGAAAGAAAGAAAGAAAGAAGAGAATTGAAACTGATTTGACTAGGTTTCCTGAAGTTTTCCGCAACCAGAACAAGACAGATCCCAATAATCAGCTGAAAAGAAACCGTAAATCGACATCGAAAAAGAAAGAAAGTAACACCGTTGATTAGCTCTTCTTAAAGCAAATTCCACAAATATCAGAACAGGACGGATCATAATAATCAGCAGAAAAGAAATCCAAAAGACAAAAATAATTTTGTCTTCTTGACACCACAATCAGCGAGACTAAACCATAAAACAAGTCAAAATAAGGAACGAATTAGGTTTCTTGAATCGAATTCCACAAATATCAGAACAGCAAAGGTCATTGCAATCAGCAGAAAAGGATAAAAAAACGAGAACATGATAAAGAATGAAAAGATTAATTCATGTAGGTTTCTCGAAGCGAATTCTACAACAAAGGATAATGTGGTGGTTTGGAAACGCTGGGGTTTAAGGAGGGCAAGATGGTACAGACCTTCCATTTGGAGGAACAAGAAGAAGAGTCGAGGGAGTCGTGGATGGAGATGGACCCGTCGTCGTAGCCGACCGCAAGCCTCTGGCCGCAGTAGTTCCAGCTGCGGCCGAACGCGCCGTTCCCTACCTCCTTCATCGTCGGTCTCTGGTTTGCCGACTTCGGAAGAGCGCCGCGTCTGACCCTTCCCCACGCTTCCCAGAAACTATGGAATGGCGGCCAATGCAATGGTTTTTTTTTTTTTTTTTTTTTTTTTTTTTTTTTTT
>KE504920.1:648068-658738 GCA_000441515.1 Elaeis oleifera
CATGTATGTCCTTCTAAATATTCAAATTTACGTAAATATCCTCATGAAATTGCTATATATATATATACCTTATAAATTTTTTTTATACATTTACCCATAAGAATATTTTAGTCCTTTAAATTTTAAACCATTAATTTTTTAATGGTGTTAATTGACGTAGGTACATATGTAAAAAATAAAAAAAAAGATATACATGCAAAATAAATATTTTATGAGGATATACATATAAATATCAATTTTGAAAGGATATTCATGCAAATTTGAATGTTTAAGAGGATACACATGCAAAAAAAAATCTTTTTAAGTATTATACTACGCTCAGCTTATGATGACATAGACATGATAACTTCAATATTCTTCAACCATGAGTTCAAAATTTCTTCTTAGATTGCCCACTGCATTAATCAAGCGGTTGGTAAATATAATTATTAAAATATTATGGTTGTAGATGAAAGGAGAGGTTACGTGTAGGCCCTTCATTAGATTTTTGACATGGAACTAGTACAGTACGGGAAATTTCAGTGGATGAACTCGTGAATTCCCTAAATATAAAATGTATGAATCAACTCTAAAGCAAATAACAATTTCAAGGGAAGAAAAGTGGCTTTTGAAAGCCCTTCTCATTTGCATAGTTTAAAATTTGCAAGCTTCAATTGAACTTGGCCCGAACAAAATAAAACCAGACCAGTGCAAGTTCAGATAACCAGTTGAAGGAGGGTAGTGATGGCTTGCAGCAACATTGTAGCCATCTTCAGGTTGAAGCTGTGAAAAAAAGGATGAAATCATCACGAGTTTGAAGAATAAAATTAAGGAACTTGAAGAAAGAGCTGTTGAATCTAGAAATATCATAGTCCTCTTTGTAATATGATAAATGTAAGTTTCTTTTTCTTTTCTTTTTCTTTTTTATTGTGGGATGCCACTGATGCAAGTCTTTTTTCACCACAAAATTTTTTTTCTCAACAGAAACTAGAACAATTTCGGCTAATGGAATCTAAACAAAACAACCAAACGGAAACCAGGTAACCAACTATGAATGAAACATACAAACTTGCATATCTGCTAGCATCATCTTCAAACAAAAAAAGATGAAAATAATATGTTCCTCAAGATTTAATTGTGCTTCAAACATGTGTTGGATGCTCCTCTTCTTTTTCTCTTCTTTTTGATTAAATGGGAAGCGAAACAGTCACCTGGCCTATATTAGGATTCAGAAAATTTACATCAGATGCGAATCAAGATAACAAATAGATGAGATAGCACCTGTTTCTCTGTAATTACTGTTGAGCGAATGAGATTCCATGATAAGGAGATAGATATGATATAATCATGTACCCCACAAACAGACAAGCATCCAAACCATCAGGATGTGGCACGAGTGTTAATGATTTTGTAGCACCATGTAGGAGTACAGAAACAAGTCCATGAAGCTCATCCAAAATGTTGCAGAGGCTGTGCTGTTCTCTACCATTGCTGATACACAACACCATGGTTAAGCATGTACATAGCCAAGAATATCAAAGATCAGTTGGGCATAGAAGAGCCAGTGCATATTTATTGGAGAGGAGGGAAATTTGCTAATAATCCTCTTCGAGAAATAGACAATATGCAAGTTGAAACAAAAGTCAGATTTCTCAAATACAATGTGGATATAGCAACCCTGGTGAACAAATCAGGTATTGGATTGATCATCGGAGATCATAGAGCAAATTATGTATTAAGCAAGGTCATATACTCATACCTCAAGCACCATGTTTGATCTAGGAAACAGAAGCATATGCTTTTGAAAAAGGGCTTTCAGTACTAGACAAATTGGAACAACAAGTGCATAGATGTGGACACTAATTTCAAGCTCCGCTTAGTAAACAGACTTGATACCTTATGATACATCCATCACATAATCGCAGATAGAAGAAATAAATTTTCAGTAGTAAAAGTTATCCGCAGGCCAGGATCCAACAATTAATATGCTCAAGATACTCCAAGAAATGAACAGAATAGATTCTAACAAGAGATAAATATACAATATCACCAGTTATTATATTCACATCACAAGCTATTTCTCAAAAGACATATTAGCAACCTTTATCAATATAATACAACACACTACATAGGATGAACAGAATTGGTTCTGAAACAGAGGAGGGGGGTGCGGTGGGGCAGTGGAGAGATTTTTAAAAAAATAAAAAGGATATCACCAGCTATTAAATTTGCAAGCATGAAAACATGATGATGAGTCACTGACAATTTACACCAAGAAGATCATGAACTCTCTCCTCCAGTCCGGTGACATATCGGTTCATTCATTTTGCTCAGATGCAGTGGATGCAAAGTTTCTTCTCTCAGGATGAAGACCTCTGGACCCCCTCCTTCAGCACAATCTCCATTAGTATATCATTCCAAATGTCTATTGCTCCAGGCAAGCACCAATGAAGGCAGTCATTCTGGGGTCTCTTGCTGATATCAGGATGAAGCTTCCTGTAAGGGCCTGGATGTCCGTCAGGCCTCAGCAGTGAAAGATGGTAAACGTCAAGGAGTTTCAGGTGCATCCCATCCTCCAATCCAATTGCTGCAGCCTTCTCAAACTCCACTATTTCCAGCCTTCGCATAACTTGGTCCACAGGATCTCCATTAAACTCACCTTCTTTGTAAGGTTCTGTCCTGTTGCAAATCCCACCATTGTACCACTCCCCATACTCAAAGTGGTCCGGTGCCCAAGTCCTAAAACAACAAGTGGCTTGTGATCAGATGCCGTAATGAAGTGGAAAGCCAGCTCCAGGGCTTTTTGGTAAGAATAGTCCATCCCAAGTTCTCTTAAGGTCTTTCCAGGACAGTAGTGGCAGCCGATGATGGTGCTGTTCTCCCAGAAATAGCTGTTTTGAGAAACCATTGTCCACCAGACATCACAATGTAGTCATACTTATTATATTGGCTTGTCCATGCATCATCAAGGGCATCAAGATGAAGCTGAATATCATATTGTGAGTGGCCTAAATTTTTATCTCAGCTTTGAGCAGAAAAGGAGCCCAGATTAATGCAAGAGTGAGGTTGTGGGAGGAGAAGTACCATGTCATGGATTGATATGTTTCATCATGATAGATCTCAACAGCTTCTTCCACCTGAGAATCAGGATACATGTCAGTCAAAGGCCTTTTGTAGGAGAACTACAAGCGCGTACCATTTTTTTTTTAAAGTAATTGACAAGCTGCAGCTTGAATTGTGAAACTAAGTTTAATTTTCAAGATCTACAATAAGCAAGGCCAACCATGTTTAAGATTCCAGATTTTATAGCCAGTAAACTAATTTGGCATTTGACAATCTTCCTCTATCAGATCGATGGATGAATGTGATAGGCACATGAAGAGATAAGGAATACGAAATATTTAGTTGTTGGAGATTTAGAGGAAGAAATGTCTCTTCATCTAAAGAGAAGACAGATCAAAACAGCCAACAAGAGGTAGCAGGGCCCCATTAGGAAAATCTAACAAATTTGATCTTCTAAATTAAAGTTTTTCAAGAATGTTTTTTTGCAGCTTTTTTAACAATGTGGTCTAGTATCATATAACCAATCTCATATCCCCACAGTCAAGGGAACATGCTTGCAAAAGACATGCAGATATATCCATTTGACCAGACTCTTAACTTTATTCCAAAAGGGCAATATCCATCACCCTTTGGTAACAGATTAAGAGGTCTAAGAAGAGCAAGAGGACTTGGGTAAAAGTTCATCACTGCAAATTCTTTTTCTAAAATTATATTCCAGAAAACTATGAAAATCAATTTATTTGACAAAATTCATTAAATGCACCTGAGAAAGAAGGCAAAGCAATGACTCTATCTGGTTGCGGAAAATTGAATCACCAATGAATGCCCAAGATTTATTTCGCATGGCTTTCAAGAATTTCTCTGCATCGAATGGAGATAAGTCACAACCATAAGGTTTCCATTTCCAATATAGGTATCCTGTATCAGGCCTCCCATTTGTCAGACAATCTTGATATGGATCTATGAAACTGCAGCTTGAATTGGTGTAAGGCGGTCCTGAAGAATTTGGAATCCACTCCCCAGAGAATAGGTCACATTGTTCTGCAGTACCATTCATCCAGGTTTCAATTAATTATCAAAACAATACTTATTAAAAGATCTATAAAAAGAAAGGAGAAAGCAAAAGAAAGATAAGAAGTTTGATGAGACGGCAACCATGGAATCATAGTCTGCTCACTTTTAATAAACCAAAGCAAATCCACTCTAGACTTACTCTGAGCTGATTGATGGTCAACCAGTATAATGAATATTATCATGTTCCAGGATTGAACATGTATAAATATTGTACATGCATGTAGTCATGTCCGATCCAACTCCTAGAATACCTTTTATATAGTATAAATTTCTTCTTGTTAATTATTTCAGAAGTCAAAACATAAAACATTAGAAATTGTATACCTTTTAGAGAATCTCCTTTCCTACCCTGCCATGCCATTTCTGGAAGTCGAGTATATGGGGCATCTGTCTTCTCCATTGAAGGGTAATCTGAAACTGACAGAGATTCAGGTTCATGATAAAGGAAAAAAACGCTATACACAGTACAGACCAAATTAAATACTGAAATAATAATTGCAATTCTTTTTAAGGGTTTATATTCAGTCATTTTTAGGGAAAAATGATCTAAATAAACGAAGCAATTATATTAATCACAATCATATTTCAGACAAATGGAGAATGTGGATGATTCTCAGACACTTTTTACTTAAAAAAAAAAAATCTCAAACACATTGAACATGCTCAACCGTGCACAACTAAGCAGTTGTGTTAGTGGAATACTTGAAGATGTCAGTAGGAAAGCCATATCACCAAATGAAAGAAAAAGACAATGAGGTCAATAATTTTTCCTGTTTTTATACTGAAAAAATTTCTCATTGTTCTTTTATTCAAGCAGTTCCTAGAACACCGCAACTTTGGTCCAAAGAGGCTTAATATCGGACGAGATTTTGCTTTTGCATATATTTACTATTAAAAGCTTGAAAATGAACTTTTTTATAGAAGAAAGAAAGGCAGAAGCCAGATAAGCCACAGTTCAGGACAATAAGAAAAAGGCTACTATGGAGCCTCTTTTTAACAAAAGCAGTATTTTCCCCCTTCTGTTGATAACAATGGTGGGTGAGCACCACTCATTGTTTGCATAAAATTGATGAAGGAATTACCCATTCAAGCAATTAAGACAATACCTCCCAAGATCCTCTTAGCAGAAGAGAGGTGCAACCACTGGGCTATAGCTCTTTTTGCCCATATCAATTTATATGAAGTATCTTTTACAAGCTTACCATAATATGTGTGCAGGATACTCATTACCTCTTTGATATTTGGTTTGCCCCTTTAGTCACTTAGAACATAAGCCATTCACCATCACCAGCCTCACATGACCACATCACCAAAACATTCGCAGAAAATTGTAACTTAAAAACCCATAAATTTTAGGCATTGCTTGTTCTCTCCTCTCACCCAGCATCTACATGCTTCCAAGAGCCCTCTTTCTCAAAAACGCATACACAAATATGCAATATAATCACTTATTTGTTTAGAATAATCCCACCCTTTTTGGCTTCTTAACTTGAGCTTTCAAACAAATTCCTTCTGGGAATCATCCAGAGGCTTCATTAAGCCTTTTCTTTTCTTCTTATTTTCTTATTTTTCTAAAAGCAAGGGTTCTTTTTGGCCATTAAGCCAAAATTGGCTTCTTTTACCACCAAAACCTTGTTCACTTCAAATCTCTCCCACTGCACGTTATAAGCAAAACCAAACTCAAAAACGCAAGATGTCACCAAGAAAATCTTCTTACCACTCCACAAGTTCCCACCTTTAGCTGCTGGTATCTCCGAGGCAGGGAGCCGGAGAAGACGAAGAAGCCGGTGGCACCCGAGAAGAGGAGGCGGTAGGAGAAGGCCAGCAGGCACGCGGAACCAAAGAACTTGAGGAGAAAGCGGCCAACCCTCATCTGAGGGAACGAGCTTGGCTCCCCGTCCGACTCCATCCCCCTTGCTATTGCTATAGCTCTTTTCTCAGAGCACAGTGGAAGGAAGACGGAATGGAGGAGGCGGAGGAGGAAGAGGACAGAAGGACTACACCAAAGGAGGGAAGAGGAGGTGGTGCTTAAAAAGGGAAGGGAGGAGAGCGGAGCATGCCAACGGCACTCTCTCGGTAAAAAATTAACTGAGAAGAAAAATTCCAAGCGTCGCGAGTATGGCGATGGATCACGACCAGCAAGCTGCCACACTTTTGTGGCTCCCAAGTCTTTCTTTTTTTTTTTTTCTTCCCTCTGCACCTACCTTTGGCAAACTTCTTCGACAAATTTTTATATTACAATGGCATCTCTTGACCTTTGGAAGGCAGCAGCTTCCGAGAAAGCTGAACTCTTACTCTGACTTGCCCTCAAAATAATGTACATACGGAGGAGATCATGGGGAAAAAATGGCTAGGGAATTATCAATGGACATTCTTCCAGCGGTGCAAATGATGGATATTCTTCCTAGGTTTTCGTAGATCGATACACGATCGAATGGCTATGGATGATTGTAGTCATGATCGGATGACTGTGAGCCATCTCAAGGAGATCAAAGATGTGATCTGACGTGATGGGATATGATCTAATGGCCAATCTTCAATCTGAGATGCGATCGAACGATGCGAAGGTCTTTGCAATGCTGATCGGATGGGCGAGAAGCTGTTGGAGTTCTGATCGAGATGTAACTCCGATATTGTTTGGATTTTAGGACCTTTAAAAGGCCCTGTGAGCGAAACATCAGAGACTTGAGCGCAGAGTGTGGTGTGGCGTGTTCAGCCGAAGATTCAGAGCAGCAGCAGACCGACGTCAAAGAGTTGAGACAGGGGTGCTTCAGGCAAACTGTCGGCAGCAGATAGCGGTCACTTCAGAGATTCAGAGGGTCTTCCTAGAGAGAGAGCTTTTGTGAGGGAGAACTTCTTATAAGAGAAAAATTAGGTGTACGAGGGTTAAAGGTGTGATCTCTTTTTATAATTTTTTTTTCATAGTGAAACTTGCATGCTCTGTGAAGACGAACTTTTTAACTGATCCACGTATTTGATAGTATTTCTGTTTTTATTTTTTTTCTTCCTGCTGCGATGCATGATATCAAAAAGGTCCTATGCTGGTCAGACATCCCCAAAGTGATATCAAAATAGATAATATCCCAACATCATGTCAATATGGCTTGATGGAATTGAAATTCAAATTGCTGCAAATTGCATCATTTAGCATGCTGTCAATGTTGAAACATATGGTTTGTGCAAAAGAAGATGCATGTTTTTTTATCCTCGTCTGACCATCTGTAATTTAGCTTGTTTACCTTAAAAAATTTCATTATTGTTTTTAAACGAACCAATAAATCAGCTAACTGATTTAAATTATTATAATTCACCATTCACATTCATGTCCCAATTAATCATTCACCGATTCAAATTCTAATGTCCCTATTCTGAGCAATGGTTGTCATCTAAAATAATGTTCAAACAATATGAACTTTTTAAGTACAAGAAAACTGTATTGGAATCTAAATTTTCAACTGCAAAAACATTTCTGGACTATGTATAAGAACGTATTCTACACCTAGTTTAGTTTATTTATGTAGCTTGCTCTTCTTTTGTTTTCTTATACATTTTATATTATTGTGAAAACTGATGTGTCATCAGTTTGATCTAATTACAAAGATGCCAATGCATTACTGAGTTACTATAATTCATTGAGCATTGATATAGACGAGGAAAAAGTGGTCTCCATCGTGATGTGTTGTGACTTCAAGGGGGACCATAGGTCACTTTCATTGGCGTAACCTACCTCATATGCTCCAACATCTGAACTCACACCTAACCATTTTAATTTCTACATATTAAATATTATATTTGTACTTATTGAAGAATATGGTCCACCATTAAGCTAGTGAACCAGTACAATCATGAAACAACATGCATGAAAATGTGTATATTCTACTCTTAATGAATTTATCCATTTATGTCTATGTTGCTCCATGGTTGGATTGATCCACCAATTGGATGGTGGATCTGATTCAACCAATAACTACTTTGATTACCAACTCTTTTATCTTGAAAGTTGATACTAGGCCAAAACTTCAGAGTAATCAATGGATGGTTTTGATTGCTTGTCTCATGTATTGTACCATTACAATTATTCTTTTGTGGAACAAATATATTCCCCATTTTGTCAAAGAGGAATATACCATCCTAAATTTATTTTAGATTTTGAAAAAAAAAACCTTTTAAACTAAGTAAGCCATTGTTAAATTATATAATTATCAAGTTTTTTATCTTCCAAACTCATGATCCGTGGATCATAATGAGGCAACCTTGCCATTGCATCAAATTATCAAATCATATGCAATATTATTTAATCATATAAATAATAAAATTAAAAACAGCCAATCATATTTCTTGTAAATAGAAAATTAGATCACTAATTTGAATAGACCATAAAATGGAATCCCTGTATAGCTACCATCTAATACTCGCTTGATATATCCAAAATTCTAAACGTATCTGGTGGTTGTTCTCTGTACAATACAGTTTAATCCTATATCTAAAACCATCCATTACGGATCAAATGAATAGTGGATTTATGTTTTAATGCATAAAAACCTATGCAGTTGATAAAGTTATTTAAGATTGGTACCGATGGTCTCAATGTGAATTTTAGCTTGTATTTAGTTATAGATTGATAGATCCTTTTCAATTTCTCAAAAAAATAATTATATTTTTGAGTTAAACTTTTGCCTTTAAATAAAAAAATTATATCATCAATATTTAATGATGTCGTGCATAGATTAGGACATATACAAAAATAGATGGGACCAAAAAAAATATGTGGTGATGACATCTTACGCCGCTCTTTCACATTTTGACCTCATACAACAAATCAGAAAGTTCGATTATAATTACTTTGGAGCAATCAGCCTTGTGGTTCTCCTTGCTATGGACTGTCTCTCCAATGCCAACGTGTAGCTTTCAAGTTGTGAGGGATAGAAATAACAACAAGAAAAAAACGGACCAAACCAACCTACATTCCTGCAAGAAGCTTTGAACACCAACTTTAGTTTCCCATTTTATTTGTAATCATCAAAATTGTTGGTGCTGGATCCGATCAGGATGAGAAAATCAGAAAACCAACAACAGAGAAACAATCAATTAAAAAAATATATATCAAGTTGTAAACAAATTTTGTGGAAATATTAATATACACTATATCTCACATACTTGGATTGATGATCCAACGTGGCAACTAGGGATTGATGTGGCATGGAGCCTTTGAAATCCATTCCACCAATCACCAACTGCTACATTGTGTCAGATAGAATGAGTCCATCTAATAATGTTTGTTTGGTGGGGAAATCTTCTGCCGTTCT
This sequence comes from Elaeis oleifera, assembly GCA_000441515.1. Lineage (NCBI taxonomy): Eukaryota > Viridiplantae > Streptophyta > Magnoliopsida > Arecales > Arecaceae > Elaeis > Elaeis oleifera. The sequence goes on from KE504920.1 coordinate 657,491, forward strand.
CATTTCATAATTCTCTTAACAATAGTGCTTTCGAGGTACAACATCATGTAAACCCAAAAAAAAAAAAGGAGGAAAATTCTCATCAGGAACTCCAGGCGAGCTCTTTAATCCGTGTCCCATCAGCCTAGAGGCCGGATTTTCCCCAAGAACATTTTAACATCACATTAATGTTCCTAGCTGGTGTTGTACCAGTGACCTTGACATCGTACTGTTCTTGTTGGGTCTGTTCAGGCATCAAGCCAACCGCATTTAATTTCTCACTAAAGTTTTCTGTCAGCTACGCTAAGTCTGGCGGTAGTGGCAAAGAGGAGTTTCGCACGCACTGAGATTATTGTTTGTACGTAGTCTTTCACATATTTGTTTTGATGAAAAAAAAAGGTGACCAATAGAATCAGGTACTGATCCGCTTATCCACCCTCAGTAGCAAACAAGAGAATTATGAAGGCACGTTTTTATTTTTCTTGGTTTTCATGGACAAACAAGAAGGGAGCTTTGAAGGACAAATCTAGTGTTCTACCAAAAAAAAAAAAGGACAGATAAATGGAGGGTGGGTGAACTGTGTGAAGTTTAATTTCTGACATAAACTTACAAAATTCTCTAGCCACAAATTATAAACACCTCATATTGACAAGTACCGGTGTTCTGTCGCTTCTATGCCTGCAATTAGTTTTCATTTATTCAATCATGGACGGAGATCCTTGGCTTCTTGTACTGTGACAGCTTGAACGTCCATCATGGATCTCGGACTGCAGAACAATGCTTGAAAGCAATAAATTCCAAAGCATGTGCAAAATGTGACCCGTCTCTTAGCAAATAGCTCCATTAAGAGCATGAACTCTATCTTATATATGCAACAAAACTTAACATTTACTTCAAGCTTTTGCTTCGACATTCTCACTTCCATGCACTCATGGATATTGCAATCTTATGAGGAAGAATAACTTTGTACAAGTAAAACATTGCTTCAGTGTATGGTGGAAGAACTTCTCTGCAACTAATATATGATGCATAACTAAAGTCACCAATATCTGGATATTGCAAATCGAGTTAAATATGCGTGTGTAGAGATTACAATGCTTAACTAGTTGCAGGAAAAGTTAGACCAAGGGCTTGGTTGGCAGGTATTTTGGTCATTTTAATGTTAGATCGTTTATTTTAATAACACTGGATGGTAAGGACACATATGTAATACACACACACACACACACACACACACACATACATACATATATATATATAATAAAGAAA
>KE504920.1:719998-736075 GCA_000441515.1 Elaeis oleifera
CAATAAGAAGATTTTTTTTTTCTTATTTAAATATTATTACGGTCAATCCCCTGCCGCCTGTCACTAGTAAAGAGCATCTGCAAAACAAAATTCTCACAAACCGAAGTTGTGTCCGATGGAAACCCTCCAATGCTTAAGTCAGAGAGAGAGTTGGTGAACAGCAAATAAAATATTTAGAGTGGCAGAGTCTTAGCCCAAAATTATCTTACCCGTACTGCTCATTTACCTCTCCTTTTATAGATGATTCTGTTGTAACCGTCGAGCACGTGGTCCCGCTTTTTATGGCGCTAAATTATCGGACCATAATCATGGAGTTAGTGGGCTATTTATTTTCATTAATGACCGTGATACGTAATCGATAACCGTTCATAACGGTTAGGGTGTGTTGAGCAGATAGGCCGACTATATATCGATAATACTGATAAATTGGTAATAGACCCAAATGAGCATCGGCTGATAACTATGATATGCCGATCGTCTTCCATCGGGAGTTAACCAAATCGTTAGTTGATGGTTGATAATAGTCGACTATAGGTCGGTTCACCGATCGTGAATCGACGTAATATGTTCATGCGGCCGATGTAGAATCGGAGTCAGAGGTCAATCGCAAAAAACTGATCTCCTCAATTTGGTGAAACTGATCTTGCGAAGAGAGAGTAAAGGGTGAAAGCAATTAGGACTAGCAATTCGTATTCGTAGGTCATAAATGGATCAATCCATTTTCGATACAAACCCACATAAGCTAAACCCAAACACACTTCGTTTATTAAATAGGTCAAGATTTGCAATACGCACATGACTTGCTTAATAAACAGGTCACCTGCATAAACACGATTATTAAACAGATCGTGTCGGATTGATACACGATCCGTTTATGACATGATTGTAAAATTATAAAAAATATAAATTTAATAACAGTATAAATAATATAATAATATAAGTATACAACTGACAACAAAATAATATGAAAAATCTATCCATCCATACTAATATAATCATGAAAAATCCATAAACAGTTCTTACATAATATTAAATTACATATGATTTCTTCAAAAACATAACAAATACAACCTTACCTTAAAGTTTTCAAAATAATCTTGTCTTTTAAAATTTTATAAAAGTATTAAATGGGTTAGGCGGGTTGGATTCAGGTTCGTAAGTTGACTCGTGAACCCACACAAATTTTGCAGACTATAATTGTGTCAATCCGTTTTTGATCCGAACCCGCATAAGCCCAATCCAAATCCGTATTTTGCATGTCGGTTTCATATCGTGTATGCATGTTTGTCAAAATTGCCACCTCTAAAAGCAATGCACAGATAAGGGCCTTTTGATAAATTACTATAAAAAATTTATCAGCGACGGCATATCGTTACTAAAAATCTAATGAAAATAACTTCATCATTAATTATCATTATTAGTGAATGCAATAATTAGCGATAAACAACTATCGCTAATAATTTTAAATTTTTAATTAAATATTAAAAATTATTAGTGACGATCATTATTGTTGCTACTATCATTGCTAATAGTTTTAAATTTTTAATAAAATTTTAAAAATTATTAGCGATGGCATCTGCTGTTGATAATGCTGTCACTAATAGTTTTATTTTAAAAAAAATATAATTAAATATTTTAAAATCTATTTTAATCACACTAATAAGTAATATTTTTTAAAATTTGTTATAAATAAAATAATAATTATTTAATATAATTATAAATATAAAATTAATTATATTATATTAAAATATAAATTATATAATTTTATAAATTTATACTGCTTTACAAGTATTAAAATTACATACATATCAAAAAAAATCATGTAAGATCCTCCTCATCATCCTCCTCATCCTCCTCCTGCTCCTGTACGTCATCTCCAATAGTTGATAGATGAGAACCGAATGTCTTACTATTCTGTAATGAAAAAAATATTATTAATAAATTTTGATACAAAAGTGTATATATCAATACGAAATATATATTTTGATATGCTACTTTGATTCTCGAACAGATTATTTTATACATTCTATTCGATGATACGAAACTATAGACACCCCGGTCCATCATTTGGATGGTTGATTGAATTTTACCTTCTATATCTCTTTTTCGGACTCCAGCCTAAACATGTGAAGCTTCTAAATATAAAATTTAAACAAGTAAGAAAATTATTAATAGACTTACCTACTGTGATGGCTATGACAATGAGTCCAGCTAATCGTGCAGATATATGTTCCGAAGAATTTCAATGACTGCATTACGGATGGCATCTCGAAAGCTCTGAGATCATTGGCTCCAAAGCTTTTACACGACCTCCTCCACTTGTATGTCAGCCCATGTCTGGATCATCGAGCCCTAAGAGGAGTATTGATCAATACTTAATTAATCTATTAAGAACACTTCAAATATCATTAATTAAGTTTACTAGTTTAAATTTGATACTTTCTAATTTATTTTGTAGGTAAATTGAAGATTGAGATCAATTAGACTTAATTTGGTCTAATCCAGCTTGAACCCAATTGCATCCAAGAGCCATAAAGCAGATCCAAGGGCTTCCATCATAATGACACAATCAATGGTGGAGATCTAGGCACCTAAGATGAATATCCAAGGCATGAAGAGATCAAGGGTTAAGAAAAAAATCAAAGAAGATCTAAAGGCTATCAATCCTTGGAACACTCTCCCATGGATTCATGAAGAAATCAAGGGCTAGGAACCAGATCAACAAAGATCCAATGGCTCTCATTTGTGGAGCCAAGAGGTAAGCAAAAGAGGAAGATTCTGATGGAAAATAAACTTGAAAATTCAGTGGAAACAAAGTTAGAAAAAAAAATCAGCAAGAACAAAGTAGGAAATTCAGTACGCAACCAATATAGAAAACCTATATGGAGTGAATCAAATTGAAGCCATCAGATATGAGAAATAGCCCTAGATCCAAGGGCTCTTATTGGAGGCACCACCCATGGAGCTTTTGTGAAAGTTTTGATAAGAAATTCATGGAAAATTCAGATTGGAGCATTAAAGAAATTTCATCACGAAATAAATGAGGCAGATTTTCATTGAAGCAAGCTTGGCAATCCATAGAAGAGAAACCAAAGGCCAAAATCTCTACTTAAGCATCCAAAGGCTGATATTGTAGGCGCCTAAACATGGTTTAAAAAGAAGAAATTGAGAAAGAATTGGAGGCCAATTCAGATTCAATCAAATGAGGAAATTCTTTAAGCAAGCAAATATGGAAAACCTTTGAAGGAGGAACCAATAGACTTGATCCTTTGACCTAGATCCAAGGGCCCTTATTCTATGCGCCATAGCCCCTCAAAATCCTAACCTCCCCTCTATAAAAAGGCCCTTGGCCGGGCCCCTTTTGGGATCCATCAGCCCTCTCCATGCCTGAAACAACTAGCTAACACCAAGCCTTCCAAACCGCCCCCTTCTTCCACATCTCTATGCCCATCTTCCATCTCCAAACCCTAGCCGGCCTTAGGTTCTTTTCTTCCATAATCCAGCCATCTAAACCTTAGTTCCTTCCCCTCTAAACCCTGGAAGCCCATGTTCAAAACCTCAAAGAAACTCCATGCCCAAGCCTCCTAACTTCATCCTTCTTGCAGCCTCCACCAAAATTCCAACAACCTGTCCCTTCCTTTCTTTTTTCCAAAACCCATTTTCCTCAGCCTATTCTCCATCAAATCTCTTCCATTTACTACTAAAGATCTTCTCCAAATCCATGGTAAAGAACCTCCAGAGTCTAAAATACATATTACAGTGAAGAGCTTCTCTATGATCGGCTAATCGTCAACTCACAGGAAATCTATATAATCTGTTCAGACAGTTATTTTTTTTACTTTCAATCTTTTGTATTTCTTTCTTGATATGCAATAATGACTTGCTTTTCATGCTTCATATTTTCATGTCTCTATTTACTTTGCATAAGAATTTGAATCTAGAATAATTTATGACCCTTTGGGATGAGCCGTAATCTACGGATATGGTTCGTACTCTTGAGATAGATTATCTTTAGATTATAATTTTCTTTGTATTTAGATAATTTAGACTAGTCTATAATTTTAAAGGATGGACCGTGATCTAACAGGTATGAACAGTACTCTCTAAGATAGGCTATATCTTTATTGTTTAGATACCCAAGCAAAAGCGTGTTAAAGAAGGATACCGGATGTTTAACAAGAAAGCAGTTGAGATCCTAAGAATCGATCCTCATATTTGATACTAATTAGTCTCAATTTATTTACTCTTTTATTTAAGTACTAGTCTTTAATTAATCTTTATTCTGTCTTTAACTTAAATCCAGCATTTAACTTAAGTCCAAATCTCTCAAACGTAATTAACACGATCTCTATGGATATGATCTCGACTCACCCTATCGATATAGTTGTGAGTTAAGTAATTATTTTTGACACCTACAATAGCGATCAAGTATCGAGCTGCTGGAGGATCGAATCCTATGCCCGGCTCCCACTCACCCCTCCGATGGCCCTGAGCCATTTCTCGAGGACAAAGAGAGCTCGAGAGGATGGATCCTCGTCATGCCGCGATACGAGATACTTTCGTATAATCTGCCTATACAATTTAAAATTCATTAGTCCATATATATCAGTATATATAAAACTTAATAAATAATGTTTTAAGTTGTTACCGCGATTTGTCAAGATCGAAGATTTAAATAATCACCAGTCCTCCTAGACTGATGTGTGGCCTCCCATATCTGCAGCTATCCTGGTGTATGACCCAGCTACTATATCTATAATAAATAAATAATAAAATTAAATTAATTAAAATATATATATAATTAATTCAATATGAAATTAATTTAAGTGTAAAATTTTTACCAATCTATCGGTCACAATATGCATGCCAACGGAGCTGCCAATGTGCTTGATCGGATGCTGCTGGGAGAGCTGATTCTATCATACTCTCTACCGCCTATCAGAGTACTCCTCAATACTCAATTGGTCACAGAGGGTCTCCCATATGTCCATCCGCATCTAATGATCTATGTAAGACTTCCAGTCCGATGGTGACTAAGAACTGGAGTGCTCTATAGCGGACTGTCGAAGACTGTATAGCCCATCCCGAAACCTCTATATGGCCACCTCCTCGAAGGTCCAATAGCCAGCCTCATCATCGTGAGGAGTCTCGAATCGATAATACCCCTGCAAGTAGAAGCAATCATATATTAATAAATAGAATACAAACCTATCATAAATTTAAATATTAAATATCTTTGACTTATGAGGAGCATCTCCCAAGATGCATCCTGAGCCTCTGATGGCCAACTGAAGAACTTGTTCATTGGTCTTGGCATCAATCATCCGATGATATCGGTAACCATACGAGGTACCCCAGACTCTGTAAGTATACTGTAAAATTTATTTTGAACAATAAATATTAGTCTCTAAAATGGCTAAACTTTAAACATATTCAGTGAAGATATATAGTACTTACGTATAGCTCTGAATGTGGACGAGCTCTCCATCCTTCGATCGAGTTGGAGGTGCCACAAGCCGGGCGGATCCTTTACCACGCCTCTAACTCTGAGAGTCAGATACAGCTCCGTGTGACTGTGGGGTCACTGGTGACCCCACATCGTTCGAACATGAAAGTATCAAGACATCATAAAGAATATTATATAAAGAAGAATATCTAAAGTATTATAGTTTACTGCATGGTATGTGGCACAGAAGCATGTGAGTTAGCAGCATGAGAGCTCTCTCCTCGATTGTGATGGCTCCGACCTCGAAAAAATATGATCTATAATCTCTAAAAATAAAATAAACAGATTCACAGATTAATTATATAATTATGGATGATAATGCAAGATTTAAAATGATGCAAGACAAGTATTTAGATGTTTAATATCCTTCAGATGTTTGGTACCCTTCAAATGGGTGGCAATGCAAGACACGTATTTAAAATGAATTAAAGGTCTAGAAGTTCATCGCAAGCGAGGAGCACTACTCATCGGTCTCTCCAGATGTTTGGTACTCATCGGATAGGATGCTCCTTAAAAATAAACTCAATATGATCCACCTCCTCATGTTGGCCATCATATAGGAGAATTTCTAGAGTATCCAAATCTACATCTATTAAATACTGAGGAACTCTTAATATTTCATCCTCCTGAAAGCATTCTGATAAATGGGATTCTTCTTCTTCTTCTTCAAGCTCATAATGAATAGCTCGAAACTTAACCTTACATACAGCCTACCAATCTTTCCTTCCTCTCTCTCTTGATAGAAAAGGAGTATAATACACTTAAACAGCTTGTTGAGCTAGCACAAAGGGGTCATTGATATATGCTTTTGATCCATGTTTGATTTCAATAAGTCCATACCGTAGATCAACCTTCATATAATTATCGGTATCAAACCATTGGCACTTAAATAGAATGACACTATTATCTCCAAGATAGGTCAACTTGATCATTTTTTTGAGGATTCCATAGTAGTCACTCTCCGTCTCTGCCCACCAACTGCCCTTTATACACACACCGCTGCTCATTGTACTCTTATAATATCCATATTGCTGTATGTGAATTTGAAACTATTTACGTTACAGTCATTATAACATGTCATGTACTTTGTTGACCTATAACCTAATAATCTTAATTTTTTAGATATAGATTCACCCCTTGCATGACCTGCATATTATAAAAAATAATTAAAATAAATTAAAATAAATAAAATAACAATAGCTATTTATCAGTTGATGGAATCAATTTGCAAAGTTCTATGAGTGCTAAGTGGAAATTTCTTCTTCGCTTATCTTTGGATTATCCCGTCTCAACATTTCATCGTATTGCCTATATATATATAAGATAAGTACCGGATGATAAATGATTAAAGAGTTGAGATTATGATGAATACTTACTCAACATATAAGTCGACCTCCGCATAGTTTAGCAAAATATATGTCTAGCTATCCAATTTCAGTATCAGTTAATATCCGACGAACCTCGTGTCCAAATTTACGAGCGAAATAGGCAAATATTAAGATCTCCGCCTCTGATCCCTCACCACCATCATCATTTCGATCCGCTTGAGTCAGCTTTATCTGCACACTAGGGTTAAAGTAGTATCGGCTGAAATTAAAATTTTTTAATTATGTATGTCTCCATAATAGAACATTCGATTCTGCCTTATGTTTCATTTTCTTCTTGAGACTGTGCATGTATCTTTCAAATGGATACATCCACCTATACTATACTGGTCCCCCCATCCTAGCTTCATATGCCAGATGAATCATGAGATGCTCCATGGAGTCAAAAAAACTAAGAGAAAATATCTTCTTCAATTTGCATATAGTCTCTACACTGTTAGTCTCAAGACTGAAGATGTGGTCGGTGGATAGTTCGGTAGTATAAATATCTCTGAAGAAAAAATTAAGCTTGATCAAAAACTCCATATGGAGTTGGGAAGAAGATCACGCCAAGCCATGGAAGTAATCGTTGTATGAAGACATGGTAGTCATAGCTCTTTAGCCCATAGAATCTGTAATTTTTGACATTGATGCACCAAGTTAGATTACTTGCATAACTATCCGAGAATTTAAGATTTTTACACCATTTACATACATCCTTCAACTGCTCTCTTGTTCAGGTATAAGATGCTTTCGGCTTTAAAAATTTTCAAGTAACACCTCAACCAGCTCTAATAGAGAATGCTTGCATACATTCTTCATATCTGCTCAAGCCTTGGGGTTGTCCTTTATCTTACCTTTAACATCCATAACATTGTAGAAAATATTATCGAATATATTCTTCTCAATATGCATGACGTCAAGGTTATAATGGATCAAATTGATCGACTAGTATAGCAATTTTCAAAAGATGCCGCGCTTCATCCAGTTATGAGTTCTACCAAACCTCCGAGATTTCTGTTTGTCAAATAGTATACCAAACCGGATTTTATCTATTTGGGATACCCTCTGAAACACTTTCATACTGCTGAGATGCGAGGGTGCATAGTCTTTTTCTATCTTATTCCTCCTAAAATTATCTCACTATTTTCGAAAAGGATGATGCTCGGAGAAAAATTGATGATAACAATCGAACCAGCAGGACTTACGACCATACTCAAGTTGACATGATTTTCTATTCTCCATACAATAGGGACATGCTAGCTTTCCATGAGTGCTTTATCTTGACAGCATCCCATAAGTAGAAAAATCATTAATAGTCTACATCAATATAGCCTTCATTACAAAATTTTGCTTTTTCCATACATCAAATATACGTATGTCATCGGATCATAAGAATTTCAACTCATCAATAAGAGGCCTTAAATATACATCAATGCTTCTACCAAAGTGCTGGGCCTAGAAATAACTAATGTAAGAAAGATGTTATGTTTTTTCATGCCCATCCCAGGCGACAGATTGTACAAGGGGCCGCTATATGACTGAATAGTGTAAACCCATTTGTAGACAGATCCAATCGGACATTGCATGATTTCTAAATAATAAAGGTGGCAAGCATTAAATTTTTTTCATGCCGCACTATCCAACGGATGACTCATTATATCAGTGTGCTTGCAAATTCCTTCTTTGTGCCATCTCATCTGCCTGACAGTATTCTTGGACAAGTAGAGCCTCCGAAGCCTAAAAGTGAGGGAAAGATATCGAAGAACTTTATATGGTATGTCTTTCTGATTTCTATCCTCTTGCCTCAGCTTAAGTCGACTTTCACCGCATACATCACATATACTCTTTAGTTGGTCCTGCTTGTAGAAAAGCATACAATCATTACGGCATGCATCTATTTTTCGTATCCCATGGCTAATCCTTTATCATTTTTTTGAAGTATAAAAACTTCCAACAAACTTCTCATCCTTTGATAGCATCTTTTTATTATTGCTACCATCCTATCATAACAATTGACCGTCATATTAAACTCGACCTTCAAGTTCAACAACTCTGATACAGCTAATAATACAATATGTGTTTCACATCCCGACCACGGTGATTCATCAACATCTTTCAGTATACGATAGAAATCACTGCTATCAGCTTCTGAATCATCCTCCATATCCCAATCAAATTAAGGACCAGCCGCATCCATATTCATGTATACCATTTGCCTGTGTCCCTATCTTACTGATGACTTCTAACCTTTGCAATTGTCTCCCACATCTCTCCATGCAGGTACCAATACTTATAGTTTGGCATAAATCTACTCCCATATAAATGAAAGATTATTATATCTCTATTTAACATTTCTCTATTGACACATCTCTTATAAGGACAACGAGCCCATCCTTGAACTAAGAGTGCAGTATTTTCAAAAGCATAATCATAGAAGTACCTAATACCCTCTTTATATTCAGTAGAAATTACCCCGTTGACTACTCGACGGTCCATCCAACTACGATCCATTGCACACTATCTAAGAATTCTACATATACAAATACAAGATAAAATACCTATCAAATATTTTATCATTTAAAATGGTTTACATAATAAATACATCATATCATCAACTAATAGGCATAAAAGGTCCTATCCTATTTAGGAATTACATTAATTCTATACCTCAATTACAGTAATCAAACGATGCGCAATAAGGGTTGAAAAAAATTTCGACAGTATTTTCTCTGAGTTCTCCCCACATGGCTGAAGATGTGTGAGGAGAACTAAAGAAAAATACTGTCCGAAATTTCTTTCGAACCCTCAATATACCATTTGATTACTGTAATTATCTATAGAATTAATTGTAATTCTCAAACTGGACAGTCAATTGATCAATATACATAATTTTTTGATTCATATAAAATAATAAATATACAGATACCTTAGAATATGTACATTAATCAAAAGACGGATCTATCATTATATGCAATACAATACTTTTAAATTTTAAATACTCAGTTTCTAAGTAAAGGACATCATTGCAAATGAAAACGGTCGGGATGTGCATCCCGTGCATACGGACTTAGAGCGTGCTAGACGACTAGGCCGGATGAGCACACCAGTATGACATCCAGACAAATCCCATCCTAGAAATTCCAAAGTATCAAGCGGGATTGCAAATAGAGTTGAAAATGGGCTAAGGTGGGCCAAATCAGACCCTCTTTGAGTCTAGTCTAAAAATTTTTTCGAACTTCGAGCCAGGCCTAAGGCCTAGAGTCCAATCGTCGAGCTGCTCCTACCGCCATCGGAGTAGATGAGCAGACCAGAACCGATCTGATGATGGCCCGACCTCAAAATCCTACCGTCGAAGGCAGTAAAGCTACTCTCGCTAGAGAGATTCCCAAAGTAGTTCCATCTCTCGAAAATAATATTAATTTAAATAATATTATTAATAATATTATTATTAATATTATTATTTAAATTAATAATATTATTAAGCAAATATTATTTCAGTTAATATTTAAATCTAAATATTATTAATTTAAAATTAATCAAATAAATATAATTTAAATATTAAAATTTAAAAGGTGGGAATGGGTTGTGGCGACGACGACGGAGCCGTTGCTGTCGCTAAAAATCACCTGACGGCTCCGACAGTGGTGCGGGTCCAACGACAGGTCGACGGCGCTGTGCTCCGATGGCTGGGCGTCTGAAGGGGGGAGGCGGGGGCGACGGTCTGACAGCATGGCACGACGACGGGGCACAGGAAGAAGAGGGGAGGCTAGATCTGACAAAGGGAAGCCCTATCTAGCGAGGCACGATGGCGGGGAAGCAAAAGGGGAGGCCAGGAAGACAAGGGGAGGTCGGGCGGTGGGACACCGACGTCGGGATATGGCCGACAGCACCGGGGAAGAAAGGGGTGGGCTCGAGAAGCTTCGATCCGATGCAGGGATGTCAAATCCGAGGCGGGACAGCAGTGCGAGGCTGGGGGGAGGAGGCTGGGGGCTCCGACAGCACAACAGGGGAGAACGGCAACCGGAGAAAGGGAGGCAGCGGGGGAGCAAGTGGGTTTATATGAGTCCATCGAGGATCCAGAGGGATAAATAGGACTTAATTATTAGCAACGATAAATTTCATCGCTAATGCCATCACTAATAATGATTAATTAGAAGCGACGACTAAATTTCGTCTCTAATACCGTCGCTAATAATAATTAACTATTAGCGATGACTTAACCATTACTAATAATAAATTTTATTATTAATAATTATTTTAATTATTATGATGAAAAAAATTTTATCGTAATAAATTATCGATAAATAACAACTAACCATCATTAATAGTGTATTTTTTGTAGTGAATTTGACAAATGATTTAGCAGCCCGTTGGTCATGTGGTCGATGAGAACGCTTATCCACGTGGCTTCATCCAAAGTTTGGTTGCCAATTCCTCGACCCTTTTCATGTTTGCAAGTCTAAGATTTTCCGATGAGCGAGCCAAGCTTCCAGCCAATTTTACGCTTGGGGTTTTGAGTAATATATCGAAAGCTAGAAATCAATTTGGCAGGCCAATGCAACCCTAACTATAGTTTCCGTGCATCATAAACTCCATGATATGAGGTGTATAACCATGTGGTACATCATGGTAACATGGGCAGCGATACAATATGATGGACTGATCTTGAAATGGAATGCATGCAATTGTTGCTACATCAAACCTTTTGCTCCTTAGCATTTCAAGTGTTGGATCTAGATCCTCCGTACATGCACTAGATATATAGATATAATCAAGGGTGGTAACACCTTTGTCTAGTTTGCCGCTAATGTGACAATCCAGCTGCCAGTGTGAGCTCATGGACGTTTAAGATTCCGGTAAGCAGCTGACTGCCCGCTTGCATGGACACAGGATAAGCTGGCCTACGCCATACGAGTCTGTATATCCTACATACTTCACAGATGATGCACAATGTTACTATGCCCAGTTGCAGCCGTTGTTAGCACATATGTAGGAGGAATAGGTTCATTCTTCAAAGCTGCCTTCTTCGATCGCCTCTCGCATGAATGCCATTTGGAGCTGCAATTCCATGGCTGCTGTAACAATAAGTGGCATAGTCGACATAGATAATTCAAACTAAAAAATCTATTTGGATAATTGAGTTCAAAATCTTATAAGATTTATAGGTTAAGCCAGTAAAATCTGCAAGATCATAAGATTATGAGCGGAGATAAATTTATATACATAAATATCTAAAAGTGGCTTTGGCCCAAATTCTAGGGGGAGAAAAAATTTCTCCCTTTCTCCCCATAACATGGTGCATGATGAGTCGGGTATAATTTCTCCCAAGAAAGACAGCCTCTTTGACTGCTTTTAAATGATCTTTATTTCTTGCCATTGCCACCCGATCTAACCCACTTTAATTCACTTTAATTTGATCAGATCCATATCAGGCCAGCTTCATGCTTCACAAAATTCGGAGTTCAGTCCGAGCCAAAAGTAATACGGCCCTTGCCTGGTTTCACCCTTGAGGACCAATGGGAGCCTGACATAGTTTCTACGGCTCGTGCATTTAGGCTGCTTGACCCGGCCCGGTCCAGTAACAACCCTACATGCCAACGTGATATCTGGATACGCCATCTGTGTTGCCTCTGGCCTCAAATACATTTCATTGAATCAAAAGTGATAGCAATGGAAGCAAAATGGAATAGCTAGATGAAAAGATCAAGAAAAGAGGCATCATAATAAATGCTGCTCGTGTAAAAATTTTATTGCATTAGATATAAGTATCAGAATTTTATTTTCAAGGGAGCGGGGGTTAGAAAGTATTAAGAATAACAAAAAGAGTTTTATCTCCTTCAAGTGGTGTGTTATTATCTTGATTTTTAGGTTAAATTAGACACGAAAGGATGCATATTATTCCAAGGCATGTCGAATTTGACATGCTCAACAGCTTTTGTAGGTTGTGGATGGGAATATCGGGTACTAATAATTTGAAGGCAGTTCATACTTTCGTATACTTCTCATGAAACCTTGTACCTGTTCATTGTTTTGCTTCATGGATAAATCCTCTAATAAATGCACAAAGATATGGAAAGGGCTGTCATAGAGGGGTAGAGCTCGTGGATAGATTTGGAAGAGGAAAAGATGAGAAAGAGAAGTGGATGAAAGGAAAGAAGGAGGAGAAGGGCCACGGGTAAGGACTGAGTTGAAGGAGGAGAAGGATAAGGAAGAAAAGAGGATGGAGAGAAAGAGGAGGGAGAAAATAAATTGTTAGCGCAAAGAGATGGAGATAGACGGGCCGCCGTGGAGGGGGACGCCTTATGGGCGGCTCGGAGGAGGAGGAGAAGAAGGATGAGGAAGAAAGGAACAGTGGAGGAATAAATGGAAATGAAGGGAGCCACTATAGAGAAAGAGAAATATGTAAAGAGGAAAGGGAGGAGAAAGGAGGAAGAAGGAGGATGGAGAAAGAGGAATGCTGGAGATGGAGGAGGAATCAATCGAAGAGGAGAGAGAAGGAAGGAGAGAGAATATAGAGATAAGAATATTTTATTATTTTATAAATAATGATATTATGTAATAGTATCATGTAATGGTCGTGTGGTATTATTTATTAATGAAATAGATGATTGAATCATATTAGAATATATCGATAATTAGAAAGATCAATTTGATATTTTTAAATACAAAAATGGACGTAAATTAAATTAAATTGAGAAATATTACTATAATATTTTCTTTCCTTTTTTTTTTACCTAAACACACAGTCTCTGCTTCCTTTTTTTTCAATAAATTTGTTGTTTCTTGGTTTTCTCGCAGACAACCGGTCCTTTCACAGTATTAATAAAGATTATTGTTTATGTGTGACCATGCGTGCAATTCAATTTTTCAGAGAATAGATTAAGGTCGAATTTTGCTGGATGATACAATTTTGTACATGAACATGCATGTGCAGGATGTATATGCTCCATAACTTGTGTGCTGGCAATGCTTTTTTGAAACTTGATCTGGTCACTGAACATAACAGAAGTCAGATTTCCCTAATACAATGCGGATATAGCAACCCTAGTGAACAAATCAGGTATTGGATTGATCATCGGAGATCACAGAGCAAATTATGTATCAAGCAAAGTCATACACTCAAACCCCAAGCACCATGTTTGATATAGGAAACAGAAGCATATGCTTTTTAAAAAGGAATTTTGGTAGTAGAAAAATTGGAACAACAAGTGCATAGATGCGGACGCAAATTTCAAGCTCCGCTTAGTAAACAGACCCGATACCCCATGATACATCCATCGCATAATGGCAGGCAGAATAAATTTCAGTAGTAAAAGTGATCCACAGGCCAGGATCCAACAATCAATATACTCAAGATACTCCAAAAAATGAACAGAACAGATTCTAATAAGAGATAAATATCCAATATCACCAGCTATTATATTCAAATCACAAGCTATTTCTCAAAAGACATATTAGCAACCTTAATCAATATAGTACAACAACACTACATAGGATCAACAGAATTGGTTCTGAAACAGAGGAGGGAGCTGGAGAGATTTAAAAATAATAATAATAATAATAATAAAAGGATATCACCAACTATTACATTTGCAAGCATGAAAAGTATGATGATGAGTGGCTGATAATTTGCTCCAAGAAGATCGTGAGCTCTCTCCTCCAGTCCAGTGACTTCTCAGTTCATTTATTTTGCTCAGATGCAGCGGATGCAAGGTCTTCTTCTTTCAGGATGAAGACCTCTGGTCCCCCTCCTTCAGCACAATCTCCATTAGTATATCATTCCAAGTGTCTATTGGTCCAGGCAAGCACCAATGAAGGCAGTCATTCTGGGGTCTCTTGCTGATATCAGGATGAAACTTCCCGTAAGGGCCTGGATGTCCGTCAGGCCTCAGCAGCGAAAGATGGTAAATGTCAAGGAGTTTCAGGCGCGTCCCATCCTCCAATCCAATTGCTGCCGCCTTCTCAAACTCCGCTATTTCCAGGTCACGCATAACTTGGTCCACTGGATCGCCACTAAACTCACCTTCTTTGTAAGGTTCTGTCCTGTTGCAAATCCCACCATTGTACCACTCCCCATACTCAAAGTGGCTCAGTGTCCAACTCCTAAAAAGAACGAGTGGCTTGTGATCAGATGTGGTGATGAAGCGGAAAGCCAGTTCCAGGGCTTTTTGGTAAGAATAGTCCATCCCAAGTTCTCTCAAGTTCTTCCCAGGACAGTAGTGGCAGCCGATGATGGTGCTGTTCTCCCAGAAAATAGCTGTTTTGAGAAACCATTGTCCGCCAGACATCACAATGTAGTCATACTCATTATATTGGCTTGTCCATGTATTATCAAGGGCGTCAATATGAAGCTGAATATCATATTGTGAGTGGCCTAAATCTTTTATCTCAGCTTTGAGCAGGAAAGGAGCCCAGATTAATGCAAGAGTGAGGTTGTGGGAGGAGAAGTACCATGTCACGCATTCAAATGTTTCATCATGATAGATCATAACAGCTTCTTCCACCTGAGAATCAGGATACATGTCGGTCACAGGCCTTTGTAGGAAACTATGAGTGCATACTATTTTTTTAAAAAAAATGTAATTGACAAGCTGCTGCTTGAATTATGAAACTAAGTTTAATTTTCAAGCTCTATAACAAGCAAGGCCAACCATGTTCTAGTTTCCAGATTTTATAGCCAGTAAAACTAATTTGGCATTTGAAAATCTTCCTCTATCAGATCATGGCTGAATGTGACAGGCACATGAAGAGATGAGGAATATAAGATATTTAGTTGTTGAAGATTTAGAGGAAGAAATGTCTCTTCATCTAAAGAGAAGACAGATCAAAGCAGCCAACAAGAGGTAGCAGGGCCCCATTAGGCAAATCTAACAAATTGGATCTTCCAAATTAAAGTTTTATCTTGTCAAGAATGCTTTTTTGCAGCTTTTTTAATAATCTGGCCTGGCATAATATAACCAATCTCATACCCCCACAGTCAACGGACGATGCTTACAAAAGACATGCAGATCTATCCATTTGACCAGACTCTTAACTTTATTCCAAAAGGGCAATCTCCATCATCCTTTGGTAACAGATTAAGATGTCTGTTGGGTATAAAATACCATCGGCCGAAGTTTCCGACAGGTGGCACCCATCCAGGCTCCCCGAAGGTGGATCTTGCGAGCGCCTGTCAGATTGCTCCAAATGCTCCCGGGGCTCTGG
>KE504921.1:72146-93147 GCA_000441515.1 Elaeis oleifera
CCAATATGGGCGTTGGACGCTAGCCTAAGTTGATATCAAAATGAAAGTTGAGATCCTTCTTTTTTTGGATGTAAGAAAGGTTGAGATCCTTCAACCTGTGAAGGTGGTCTTACTGGTTTTGAGACTGAAGATTGGTCTTAGCCTCTTAGGAATGATACGGAACTGGTGGTTGGTGAATTGTGATGAAATCGGAGCAACTTTACGATTTCTTCACCCACGCATGTGGCGTCACACCCAGGTTGGTGCGACTGATTTATACGAATAAGCACGAGAATCAGACCTCTTCCAGTGTCTAAATATTTTAAACTTCAGTTGCGTCACGCCAATTGCGTTCATTTGATTAACCAAATGGCTACCTCCATTGAACGGCTCTCATGACCTCAACACGTATTTCACATTCATGTAATACTCAATCAAGCATCTTTGCCATACTTCATCAACCTTTTTTGGTGAAGACTTCATCAAAACTTTTTCGATGTATAACTTATCAACCTTTTGAATTCCAGTGCAACAAGACTAGCCTGACAGCTGTGAGAAGGACACAAAATGCTTGTATAGTTTAAATTTGACAGTTGGCTCTCATATTTTATGTGCTGATGGTAGCTTATAAGGCAACCAAATGGCAATGGAGTCGTTGAAGGCGTATATAAATTCTTCTTCCATTTCTATATATCTTTGCTCGATCATTATTTATACGATAGTGGTAGGAGACTATGCAAGAGCGTAATTAATTAAGATAACAAGCTAGTTGAGCCAAACTTGGATTCCTTTACCTCCATCCACTGCCATTGTTTCAAAGATCCAAGCTGATCTTGCCGATCCCTAAAATGGCCTTCTCTTTCTCGCTGTTCATTCTCTTCCTTTCTAATCTTCTCTGTCCAGCTATCAGCCAAGAGAGCAACTCTGGCAGCCTACAGACATATATAGTGCATGTGCAACAGCCTCCAGGTGCTGCTACGCTCTTTCCTTCAAAGATAGGGAGAAATGGTACGGATCCTTCTTGCCCGCCGAAACAGCGGGCTTGCGCGAGTCTCGGATGATTTATTCCTATAGCAATGTGATCAGTGGGTTTGCTGCTAGAGTTACAGAGGAAGAGCTTTCACATATGAAGAACAAATCCGGGTTCACAGATGCTTATCTTGACCGGATATTGCCACTCCAAACTACGCACACCCCTAGCTTCTTAGGCCTCCACCGAGATGCACCGGGCCTCTGGAAGGATTCCAATTATGGCAGAGGTGTGATAATTGGAGTGCTAGATACTGGAATTGCATCCAACCATGCTTCGTTCAGTGATGAAGGAATGCCTTCTCCTCCTGCAAAATGGAAGGCTACTGCAAGTTCAATGCCTCCAACTGCAACAACAAGCTCATCGGTGCAAGGGAATTTCTTACAGGATCCAACGCCATGCAGACCCCCACAGATAGAAGGAACTGCGAGGATCGACGAACGACACCAATGGACATGGCACGCACACGGCCTCCACTGCAGCTGGCATGTTCGTAACAATGCTAGCGTGAACGGTCTGGCCAAAGGCACAGCTTCTGGAGCGGCGCCCTACGCTCACCTTGCCATCTATAAGGTGTGTACGGGAGATGGTAGTTGCGCCGAGTCCGACATACTAGCGGGTATGGATGCCGCGGTGGAGGATGGAGTCGATCTGATGTCGTTGTCCATCGGTGGATCATCCACTACTTTCGACCGAGACAGTATTGCTATTGGTGCTTTTGGGGCAATCCAGAAGGGCATCCTCGTGAGCTGCGCGGCCGGAAATGATGGGCCGGAGCACGGCACGCTGTCGAACGAGGCGCCATGGATCCTCACAGTCGGTGCGAGCACCATGGATCGGTTGATTCAGACAACAGTGACACTCGGAGATAACGATGAAATTAATGGAGAATCTGCTTACGAGCCTAACAACTTCAGCTCCACCCGCTGCCTTTGATCTATCCTGGCATCCTCGGAGGCCGTCAGGCTGGTTTCTGCGACAATTCCTCTTTAGACGACATCGATGTTCGGGAAGATAGTTGTCTGTGATGACGGCTGGATCGATGACGTGTCCAAGGGTGAAATTGTGAAGAATGCCGGAGGGCTCGGGATGATCGTTGCCAATCTAATGGTGGAAGGCTTCACCACCTTCAGCTATACCCATGTACTTCCAACATCTCACGTTAGCTACTCCGATGGACAGAGGATCAAAGCATACATCAATTCAGCTTCCGCTCCCAACGCATCCATCACCTTCAAGGGTACAGTGATTGGAACAAACCGGCTCCGGCTGTTGCTTACTTTCTTCAAGAGGACCGAGTCAGGCCGACCCTAACATCCTGAAGCCGGACGTCATCGGTCCTGGGTGAACGTTTAGCTGCATGGCCCTTCGAGGTCGGAGCCTCCGGCACCAGAGCCAGATTCAACATAATCTCCGGCACCTCCATGGCCACCCCACACCTCAGCGGCATTGCAGCCCTGCTGAAGAGCATGCACCCAGACTGGTCGCCGGCGGCGATCAAGTCGGCAATCATGACGACGGCCGACTTGACTGCCAACGACGGCAATCCGATCACGGACGAGACATCGAACCCTGCCGACTTCTTCGGAATTGGGCCGGCCATGTGAACGTGTTGAAAGCCTCCGATCCTGGTCTCGTTTATGATATCAAGCCCGACGATTATTTAGCATACCTCTGCGGTCTGCGGTACACCGATCGGCAGGTGAGTATCATCGCTCGCCGTGCAGTCAGGTGTTCCAATGTTGGGAGCATGGCTGGCAAAGATCTAAACTACCCTTCGTTCATGGTGTTCTTGAATGCCACCAACAACCATATGGTGAAGGTGACACGGACGGTGACGAATGTTGGAGCGGCGAGCTCCACCTACACTGTGCAAAGCCGGACGTCGTCGAAAGGGGTGAAGGTGGACGTGAAGCCGATGGTGCTCTCGTTTACGAAGGCTAACGAGAGGCTCCAGTACAACGTTACATTCAGCAGTAGCAGCATAAGCGGTGGGAAATATTTTCAAGGATATTTGATGTGGATTTCATCTGATAACAGTACAACGGTTGGAAGTCCTATAGTGATAGCTGTTGTGTGAAAACCCCAAATGAAGCTGTTATCTTGCCTGTAATACATGGTATAAAAGATATGACGTTTGGATCGACGCAAAAATATAGGCCTGGGTCACCTCCAGACCCACGCAAGTGCGGCTAAATACATGGTTCTTAACTTCGTATGCAGGCGTCCCTCAACTACATGACAGGGTGCCTAAAACACTATTTGTTCTTCGCATTCTTCCATGCGATCGATATATGTGTCGGATAATGAATAAGCCCGCAAAATTTGGCTGGAAATTTTTTGTGATATTGATTGCAGGGTGCAGGGTTCCAAGTAATTAAGATAAAATAAAAAAAATTATCTATAAATTTCTAGATGGATTCGAAATTACTTTTAAATCTTTTAACTTTTCAAATTGAATAAAATTTCTAAAATGCTAAGAAGTTATTTCTATATCCCTGCCGTCTATATAGATTGGTTACACAGGTTTATGTTCAGATTACACGGATTTATATTCAAATTACATAGATTTATGTTCATGTTACGCAGATTACCTAGTTTCAATATATGATTATGCATGTTCATATTCAGATTATATAAATATATATTTTGATTATACATAAATAATTTTTAATATTTAAGGATTTTTATTCAACTTGAAAAGTTTAGGGAGTTAAAATAAGTTCGGATCCATCTAGGGACCTATAGGTAATTTTCTTAAAATAAGTAAACCCACAATTGCCGAATGTCATGTTACTCTTGCAGGATTGGTGGACTACGACTATTGAACTGAAAAAGTATAAATCACATGCCACTTATGTATTGCATGAAGGCCATCATTGAACCATATAAAATACATATAAGATAGTGAATACATTATACTATGTATCCATAATCTTATAGACCAGCATGTATCCATTATCTTATATAGACCAGCATGTATCCACTACCTTATACAAGATAGTTGGGATTGAAATATAGGCCAGCATGCTGTATGATACGTGTGCTGATGTCAAGCATAGATTAAAAAATATGTACATTGAGATTGAAACTCCAATTTGCTGTTTTCTTTGACAAAATATGAGGGAGATGAACCTAGCCATACATATAACAAGAGTATTAAAATGCGGTAAAATAATTTCAAATAATTAGCACATTCATCTCATTTACACTTCATTAGCTGATATATTTGTTATGGATGCCTATGTGATGACTACTCAAGTTCTTTACTTTATTTTACTTCATTTTATTTTTGAAACAAGCAATCATCCGTGTTCAATGTATCTTGCCGGCACAATATTCAAAATTGAACTGAACTATACGCTATTCAATGTCAACCCATGAATACGTATTAATATTTGACAAAACCAAACACCTTCTACAACCAAAATCTGACACAGATTATATGATGGATGCAATTTTTCCTTGTTACCTCTCAATATAGGCCGATTTGAAATAAATAGTTGAATAATTAATAATTGTGCAATTATTTTGCAAGGATTCTGTATTACGGTGTGGCATAAGGTTTTTGGTGTATTTAAAGGGGGAGAGACTCCAAAACTTAGAACTTAAAGAGATACCCCCCGTTACGTCAACAAACACTAGCATCGATAACTTTCAAGAAAGAATATTTATGTATCAAGAAACTCCATATCCTCAGAATCATTGTCCTTGTTTGCCAACCAATCAGCTAATTAATTATCCTCTTTGAATACGTGAGTAATATGCAAACTCGAGATCACCTTCTTAAACTGTTATATGTCTCTAAGGTAGTGTTAATTTGGTTGGGTAATTTCTAGTGGGATAAGGGCTTATTCCATCTTATTCCATCAAACAGATGAAAAAATGGTGATGGGCCATCTTGGTTTAACAATTCCGCTCAATCCTCTCTAATTCTAGAATATCAATTTCATGATGGAGCATATTCTGTCAATATGCCGGAGGGTATCCATATTCTTTCAATTTTAGAGTTTCAATATTTTATTGATTTTCAAAATCATTTTCACATTACATGGTGGGATACAGAAAATATTATCTTATTGACACAGGATATGCTAATACGGACAAGTTTCTTGCCCCTTATCGAGGCAACAGGTACCATCTAAGTAGCTTCAACAATCCTCAGGAATGGCAATATTCTAATTCTCAGAATCTATATAATCATCAACATGCGCAATTACAGAATTATACAGAAAAGGCCTTTGGTATTCTAAAGAAGCGGTTTAATATTTTGAGAACTCCCATCCCACACTCTTTTAAGGTGTAGAAGCGTATTGTTATGCCTTGTTGTATCATTCACAACTTCATAAGATGCAACCAAGTCAATGATAAATTTTTCGACATGCCATTAGCACCCTTGTCTATAGACCCGGACGGGGACGACGTCAACCCCTATTTGATTGTAGGGGACAATGAAACCCGTAGAGGTGAAGAACTCCATAATTCGATAGCTAATAGGCTATGGGTTGCTTATAACCAATGGAATACGTTTCATTGGGGCCATATAATGAAGTTCATGTGTATACTAATTATAGCATAGTTTATGTTATTATGTATAATGTGTTTGATATTGATTGCACATAAATGTAGAAAATCGAGGAGGCATTCAGTAAGTTATAGTGATGTATTCGGAAAGATTCTAAATAGTTTTCGAGGGATGTACACAAGAGATTTATGACTCCTGGGCTGAGTATCAGCAGAAAGTCTTCGGGTATAAGCATGCCTTATACAAGAAGTTTCTAACTAAAAGGAGGCCATTGCTGCATTTAATAGCTATCTACGAGCTCTCAATAATTTCTCTCTTGAACAATATGATGACAATAAGTTTAAAAGAATAAAATCTTATTGGCAGTCCCATGAATATGTATTCACGTGATGAGACCCTGCTTCTGATTGTAATTGCCTTTGTTGTAGGCTTTCTACTTAGGCTTATGGCTAGACATCTTTAACTTGTTTTGTATGCCTTGTAATATTGGATGCGTTCTTTGTGGACTTTTACTCAAAGTACTCTATAACTTAATGATGTATTTGGACTTAACTTTTTGGTAGCCTGATGATGTATTTGGATTGAACTTTTTGGCAGCCCATTCTATGCTATGTTTAATTTATTGGCAGCCCTTCTGTACTATATTTGGATTGCTTTATGTTATATTTGGACTGCTTTCATCCTTAATATGTTTAATGCTGCCTCATCCTATGGTTGCTGCCTTCGGTTATAGGGCTTTTCCAAAGTACCAGTTATCTTATACTAATATTGCCTAATGTAAGGATGCCAAGATCAATATTGCATAATATTGATGTTGTCTACTATATACATGCTGCCTATTATAGAGGTGTTTGCAATAATGATACTACAAGAAAAAGGATAATTGGCAATATAAAAGAAAATATAGCTAAATATTTAAATGTGTCAATAAAGACAACTACCAACTCAATTTGCATCGGCAAATAAGTGTCGAAAAAAGTGGGGTCATTAATTACCTTTGCCGATGCTTAATTCTTACCATCGGTAAATGTAATATTTAGCGATGCAAAGTAAGAGTCCGTAAAATGGATAATTTATCTACGCTTTTCTGTAAGCATCGATAATAATTCTTTTACTAATGCAAAATTTGCATCACCATAGGGCGTGCCACCTTTATCGACACAAAATTTGCATTGGTAAAAGAAGTCATTACCAACGTATCTAGATAAGCGTCGGTAATTAAACATTTACCGACGCTTGTTTTGCATCGCTAATAGTTATTTTTTTAAAAATAATTTGATTGTTTTGTAAAATTATCAATTTTTTTATAATTTTTTTTGCAAACCTGTATAGACAAACAAATATGTGCATACAATATACACTTACATGATCATCTTCTTCATTCACACAATTCGATGATCATAAATCCATAATCAAATTCATCTCATTTTAACAATGACACAATCTATATATATACTCTCAAACATTCCAATACATTGAGAATATTAACTTTCACAACCACACATATAGCAAATAAGTGTATGTATATATACATGCAACCGCATAAAATATCATGTAAATTACTATTTACATAGATAATATAAACAACTATTTATGTAAAATATAAATATATATCCATACAAATTAAACTCCAAGTAAATTTAGAGTATACTGTCATGCCAAGCCATATCACAAATCTGTAATAGATTAAAAATATAAAAGATTAAGTTAGCAAACTAATTATTTACTAGGTGATGACAACATATAAATTAAAATAATACAAGAGGACACCCATCATCATCATCATCATCAGAATCGTCATTATAGGCATCAACAGGGATGTTTGGGGTTGGCGGAGAAGCCATGCAATAGTATAACTCATCCAGCTTTATCCCAAATATTTTAAGTTGGGACATAAGCTGAGCATTGGTGCGCTGTAGGGCCACTATGTCCTCCTAGGATCTACGGCGCTCCTCAGCTCGACGCATCTCCTCCTCATATCTCCTCTGCATCTCAAGCAGACGAGCATCACTAGAAATATATGATGCTCTAGAGGGGCTTAGGGCCATAATCGTATATCCCAACCCCTTAATATAATTGGATCCCCTATCAAGTACCTCATCACAAATATCATCATCTATGGATGGGGTGGAGCCCTCAGGGATGGGCTGGGATCGTATATGCATTATTCACTTCTAATTAAATAAATAAATATACTCAAAACTCTAAATTTATAATAAATTGAAATATAAAATTTAATCAATTAATACTTACATGCCTCTCCCTGATCCCAAGAAGCCACTCCCCTATCAACCGGCAATGGATTTTCTGATAGATTTCTATCCACCCGACAGCTATTCTATCTCGATGTTTATCTAAAATTTATGAATGTAAGTACACAGACGCACACACACACATATATTCTAAAAAAATTATTAGAGATGTAAGTAAGTGCTTTTACTAGCTCATATTGGTGCTGCGCAAATGCCTTTGATCCGCCACAATGCATGGCTGTCAGTCGTGATCCATTTTTGTATTCTTCGCACACAAGGCCTAACAAGCAAATGCATTCATGATATGAGTTAACATATTACAATATCACATCAATTCAATAATTCATATTTTCATTATATATAATTGTTATACCTTATATGCAGAGTCCTCGTACTTATTGCATAAGAGATCCCAATCAAGACGTGAAACATTCTTGTGGGGTGTCACACGTGCTACCGCCACTCCACGTGCATTGGAGGCCTCCTTCCAATGGCTATAGAGCTCATATCTAAACCACTTAAGCAACCTCCCCATATGCTTAAGGATAGCCTCCTGCACGCATAAGGTATCAATCTTCTCGATATCAAAGTCGTACTGCACAGATAATGTACAACATATAAATTTAAAAATAAAATTAAATAATTATCAAATTAAATATAAATAATAAAAAATATGTATTTAAAATATAATATAATTTATATTTAGTTACTTGTAAATGATCGAGGAGGATCTGCTTCTGCGGCTTCGTAACCTTTCACCAGTCGAACATCACCAAGGGAGCGTATGTCCAGACGATAATGCCAACCTCACACACATATGGATCCCTGACGTGGCACTAAAGTGGTATGATGTAGCCTGGTGGAATGACATTAACCTTCATCCTCTGCCCGAGATGCGTCCTCTTCCACTCCTTCAACTTCTCATTTTTGGTAGCTCCACGAGCCCACCTAATCATAGTGTTAGCTACAACAAACAAAGCTTAAAATCTATTATTTATACATGATAAAAAATTAAAGTAAATTAAATACATAAAACAATAATACATAAAATCAACCTATCATGATAGGAGATGATGTGCCCACCTCGAGAGGCTGCTGCAGAGACGAAGAGGCACCGACATCTCAGTGTGGATTCCCCCTACGAGATCATCCATTCGGTGGCATGCCTATATCAAACAATATATTAAAAATAATATAATATGGATAAAATTACATCGATACTAAATGATATATGAAATGTAAAATATATGAATATTTTTGAAAATTAAATATTAGTTTCAATGTCTGTATCTTCGTCAGGAGGATTATCAACATCTTCATCATCATAATTCACCAATGTATAATCTTCCTCGTCATCATTTGTGAAGTCATCATCATTATCATCATCATCCTTCGACACATTCAGATTTAATTCACTAACATCAACATTATCAGATTGTATATCATCCCTCATCAGAGGAGATGGGCTTTCAATTTTTGCACTATACTGTCCTAAGTTATCTGCATTTTGTTCCTCCTAAAAGAAATCCTCAACTGTTCTATCTCAGAACCAACATATAGGTCGTAAACATCCTTTAGTGCAATCCTTTGTACAATATAACATTCATTCTTATATCTCGTGTCCTTTAGATATATTACCTGCTTTGCCTGACTGGCGAGTATGCAAGGATCAAATTGGTACCATATTCTCGTAAAGTTGATGTTTGTGAAGTATATATCTTCATAAATACCAATCCTATTATTGTTGATATCCCACCATTGATATTTAAATAGATAAATAAATCATTTTGACCCATATTTTAACTGTATAATATCCGTTAGGGTACCATAATATTCAATCTTATTGTCTCCATCGATATCCATTAGGGTATCATATTTTAACTGTATAATATCCGTTAGGATACCATTTAAATAGAGTTCCACTATTTTGGATCCGCCTCTGCATATTAAGATCCCTTGTATGAAATCTCATGCCACCAACAATACATGAGCTATAACATGAAATCCTAAGATCGATGTGGCATGCCAAATCATATAGTTCTTTTATTGTACCATCTTCTTTATTATGATATATTAACATCATCTACGAGAACATACGTATAATTTACGATAAATCATCTTTATACATTACATGTAGTTAGAAGTTGAATAAAACTGCTATAGTACTTACACATTGTCTGAACCAAGTTGCGAACTTTCTTCGATGTTGTCCCTCGATATCTCTATTATTTTGTTATAATAATATATCTTTATGCTCTCCACAATAAATACATGCTTATTAGTTACTTTACCTTATAATAAGTATATGATGTTGATTATATAAAAGTACTTACTTCATGAATAATAGATTTTTTGATAATTATTTAGCATATAGAAATGCACCTGGTCATGCTCTTCTATTTTCATATATTTGCACTTTTTTTCACTAATTGGACTAACATTAACATTGAAAATAGATAATGTAGGTTCAATGTTGGCCCACTCCCTATCTGTATTGCGCTCTTCACGGTTGAATCATGTTCTGTATCATTGAGATACATCAAAGAGAATATAAGATACTCTAAGGAGACACATGCTTCTGCAATTGATCCTCCTAGACGTGCCTTATTTCGTACATATTGTTTCAACTTATATAAGAATCTACACATACAAAATGATGAAAATAATAAAATTGCTTGTAATTAGAATTATAGTGGTTATAAATTAAGTAAAAAATTAATTATTTATAATATTATTATCTCTCAACAGGATATATCCATCGATACTGAACTAGCCTGACAAGTAAAGTCTCTCTTAAAAGGTGAACCGTCAAGTATACCATACGATAGAAAAATTTTTCCAACTTACACAAATTTAGGGCAATATTTGATTGAAACTTCTTAAGTATATAAACTTAGAGTTTCCGATAACATAATTCTCGAAAAAAAATATCCAATTCAATCAGTGCATGCTGTACCTCGAGAGTAAAGAAACCATGCATTACAACGGATATAAGATACTGCATCATAACATGAGAGTCATGACTCTTCATACCTTAGATATTATCGTTTTTAAGTCATCTTAATGTTGGAGGCAAAACCATCAAGAAACTTTATGATTTTTAACCACTCATAAAACTTTTTTCTCATTTTCATGCAATGTTTAGCATTAGAAATTTCTGACCATCACGGGGCACCAAGTGCTATTCATGCTGTAATCTCATTCTTTCTAGGTCTAGTCGAGAATTTGGATTATCCTTTATTTTTTTCTTAATATTAAGCAGTATCCCAATAACATTATTATAAATATTCTTCTCAATGTGCATAACATCTAAGTTATAACAATGTAGAAGATGTTGTCAATAAGATAATTCAAAAAATATGCTCTGCTTCATCTAGTTTAACTCTGATTCAGTACGCTTTTGTTTGTAACTTCTAAAATATTTGCGAAATTTAACGTTGCCAATAGCCTCTAGTTGTGCCAATATGTCATCTTCGCTCATCACACAAGGTGGTCCACACTTCTCTGATTTTTCATTGAAGCATCGGTTCTGACGGATCCTCCAAGAATGATTAGATGATAAAAATTGATAATAATACATATAGATAATTTTATTTTATACTTCAATCTAACAGGGCATCTATCATCGTTGCAAATTGGACATGCCAAATATCCCTTTATGCTCCATCCAGATAGGTTGCTATATGTCAGAAAATCATTAATTGTCTATATTATCATCGCATACAATCAAAAAAATTTTTACTGACTGAATCGTATGTTACAATAGTAGTCTCCCAATATTTCTTAATTCATCGATTAAGGATCGCAGATAAATATTTATCTCATTATCGAAAGATATAGATCCAAGAATAAGCAATCATAAAAATATAAATGACACTTTCATATATTTTCATGATACAACATTATACAGCATTAGCAATAACCGACAACATACTATAAGCATTCTTCATGGTTTTGAATGGATTGAACCATCAGATGCTAGGTCAAAACGAATATTGCATGGTCATTAGTAAATTGAGGAGACTGTTTGTCAAATTTCTTTCAAACTATGGAGTCAGCTGGATAACTAATAATATTATCCTTAGAAATCCTCATCTCATGATGCCATTTTATCACCTCAATGGTCCTCGATAATTGATAAAGTCTCTAAAGTCTTAGTATTAATGAAAAATATCTCAAAACCTTATGATGCTACTTCTTACCCCGATCAAAATCTTCAGCACACCTTGACTCACCACATTCTAGACAATAATTTAAATGTTGATGCTCTTTATAAAATAATGTGTAATCATTCTTGCATGCATGTATCGGTGTATAACCCAGTCCAAGTTCACGCATATACTTTTTTACCTCTGAATATAAATTTGAAAGTTTTTCACCTTGCAGTAATGCTTCGTTGATTAAGTTCAATATATATTCAAAGAAACTTTGACTCTAACCAAACATGATTTTATCGTGAAGAAGTTTTATCAAGTACTCAAGCTTCGAGAACTTCATACAATTTGGATACAACGGCTCTTTCGCATCTCTCATGACTTTTTCAAAGTATCCATCATTTGCATAATCCATACTGTCAGGAGACTTATCATGAGTATTTTCGTCAGATATAAAATTATCTCCACACATGTTGGGTAGCATGTGCCTCTTCATATAAATCATCTAACATGTCATTGATGCCAATTGATCCAAATGCTTGACCTGCATGTTGATCTCTTATGTTAGGAGGTGTACATTCTATTGCAAAAACTCTAGTACGATCCATCCGTACCTGATCGTAAACACCTTATATAGAATCTAGATGTTACTCCAGCAAGCAACAAAGAAGAGAAAGGATGCTAGGGTTTGGCATTGGAACTGGAGAGGGAGAGAAAGTTAGGGAGAAAGATCTTTATTCCACTCTTTTCATTATGTAAAATCCACAGCCATTAGGCTCGACCAAAAACTCTCCTTGGCTCAACCCAATATATGAAAGCACTCACCAAATTATGTCTTATCTATGTCTCACATGCTCTCAACCCTTGGACTTAATCCCAACCTAAGCCCTTGAGTTAACCCCCTTAAGACCTCCCAAACAAGGCCTCAAGACTCCTAGGATCAAATCCAATCCTAACTGAAATCAGAATCCACGCACCATTCTGTTCCCAACTCGGGCTGATTCGATCAAACCTTGAGTCGGCTCGACTGTCATGCCACCGCACGTGCCAGCGAAATTCACTTTCTGTTCCATATCTAAATCGGCTCTCTCAGGATCCCGAGCTAGCTCAACCCGGTCCGAATTGACTCCACTCAGATCCGATTTGGCTCTTCTGCTGCAGAAATGGACCTTCACCCTAGGACCTCTTCCGTCCTAGCTCTAGGACTCATACCCGATCCTAACCTCTCAGAGCCGTCACCGTGTCTCCTCTTATGGCCTTCTAAGACTTGAGAGCACCACACATTCACAACAAGACCCCTAGGATCAAATCCAATTCTAGCCGAAACCAGAATCCATGCACCATTCTGTTTCTACCTCGAGCCAGCTCAGTCAGACCTTGAGCTGGCTCAACTATCGTGCCACCGCACGTGCCAACAAGACTCACTCTTTATTCCATATCTGAGCCGGCTATCTCAGGGTCCCAAAATGGCTCGACCCAATCCGAGTCGACTCCACCCAGATCCGAGTCGGCTCCTCTGCTACAGAAACAGACCTTCACTCAAGGATCTCTCCCATCCTAGTCTTAGGACTCGTATCCGATCTTTGCCTCCTGGAGCCATCATCGTGACTCCTCTTATAGCCTCCCAAGGTTTGGAGCACCACACATTCACAACAATCTTCACCTTGGTATCCCAAGCCTTGGCAAACCCCACATAATCCACCTACATGATCCTGTTGTCTTACTTTTCTCTTGGCACTCTCTAATGTCCTATAGTCCTTTAGTACTTCATGCTCACGCATCCAATGCATCCGCATCCACTATCGCCATAGTGGATCTCCTGTGCACCATGTCCTGTGCATCATCCCTTCACCCTGCATACCTCTGCCACCAAGGAACTCAAAGCCTGTATTCTTCAAGATATCCTCCTTAGTTTCGGTACTCCACAGCCTCCACCTGAATTCTAGAATCCTGCAACTGCCTGTAGTCCAGCTATGCATTTGTCCCACAGTCGCCAGTATCTGGCTATGCCCTACTGCGGCTCCACAGCTGCCTGTCTCCCCAACTGCACCTGTACCGTGGTCCATAGTCATCTATCTCCATGGCAATGTCTGTGCTGCAGCTCCACTGTCGCCTCTCTCCGATCGTGCCTGTACTGCAGCCTATGCCACCGCCTGTGTCCCAGCTGCATTCGTCCTGCAATCTGCAACTGTCTATCTCTCAGCTGTCTCTCTGCTGCTCCTTCGATCCACAGCTGTCTGTCTCCCAATTGCCTCTGCACCACTCTATGCAACCACCTATGTCTCAGATATCCCAGCTACATCCGTGCCGCGACTCCACAACTACCTAACTCCAATCGTATCTCTATTGCATCCCGTAACTGTCTATGTCTCAACTGCATCTCAAACTCCGTCACTGTCCTTTCGAATCTTTCGCACTCCGTGGACCTCTCCGAAGACATCTTAGACCCTCTGCTCCTCGCAGGCTCCTCCAAAACTATCAAGAGATCATCCGTCCCTTCACTTTCAATGACTGTACCAATAGAGTCCCTCTCTTCTCCTTCTTTCTCCTGCAATTAATGGACAATCCT
Source organism: Elaeis oleifera (assembly GCA_000441515.1). Taxonomy (NCBI): domain Eukaryota; kingdom Viridiplantae; phylum Streptophyta; class Magnoliopsida; order Arecales; family Arecaceae; genus Elaeis; species Elaeis oleifera. The sequence goes on from KE504921.1 coordinate 86,656, forward strand.
TCTTGAAGCGTCCAATCTTATGGCACTTGTAACATTTCAGAACCTTCTCTGATCTGCCCTTAGATTTACCTCTTTTCTCAGGCCTCCCTCACCTCTCATGAACAGTAAATGCCTCCAAAATAGAGTCTCTCTTAGAGATCTTTTTCTGCTGCTCGTTTGATCTTAGGGCATCCACAACCTTCTCATACTCTAAGGACTCCTTACCGTATACCAAGGTTGTAATCAGACCATCATACGTCGATGGGAGTGAGTATAATAGCAACAATGCGAGATCTTCTTCCTCAATCTTTACATCTATATTCAACAAATCAGAATACACCTGATTGAACCTCTGGATATGACTAACCAGATCGCCTCCCTCAGACATCCGCAAGCTGTATAACTGCTTCTTCAGTCAGAGCTTGTTCGTCATGTTTTTACCCATGTACATCTTCTCTAGCTTCTCCCAAAGGCCTCTCACCGTGGTCTCCATGCTGACCTCCGGTAACATCTGATCTGCCAAGCATATCCTGATTGTCCTGAAGGCAACCTCCTTCAACTCCTTTCAATCCTCAGCACTGATCTTTTTTATCTTGCTCTTACCAAGATTATATAGATCCGCTGCTGCACTAACAAATCCTTAACCCACTGCTGCCACAAGGTGAAGTTTTCTGACATCAAACTTCTCAACTCTACCTTAAAATCACCTGAAGCCATCTCAACCTTCAAGCAACCAACCAGCCTTAACCCTTCTGCAATACCACGCCTCACACCCCAAAATAAGATCAGATCTGAAACAGATCTCCTCCACTTTCTTCCAACCTTTTCTTGAGTCAAAACCCTCTACCTAATTGGGAGAGCACCTCAACCAAGGAAGCAACAAGGAAGAAATAAGAAAAACTTGGGCGCTGTAGAAATCAGGCTGAAACTTGATCTTGGCGTCTTCTTCTTTTCTCCACGTAATCGAGCTCTGATATCAATTATTACGAAAACTCTGGTACGACCCATCCATATCTGATCATAAACACCTCATATAGAATCTAGATGTTACGCTAGCAAACAACAAAGAAGAGAGAAGAATGCTAGGGTTTGGTGTTGGAACTAGAGAGGGAGAAAAGTTAAGGAGAAAAGATCTTTATTTCACTCCTTTCGTTATGTAAAATCCTAATACAACCTATGTATATTTATACATAGCCATTAGGCCCAATCAAAAACTCTCCTTGGCTCAATCCAATACATAAAAGCACTGACCGAATCATGTCTCATTCATGTTTCACATGCTCTCATCCCTTAAACTTAATCCCAACCGAAGCCCTTAAGTTAACCCCTTAAGATCTTTCAAAAAGGCCTCAAGGCCCTTAAGATCAAATCCAGTCCTAGTCAAAACCAAAATCCATGCACCATTTTGTTTTCAGCTCGAGCCGGCTCGGTCAGACCTCGAGCCGGCTCAACTGTCATGCCACCGCGCATGCCAGCGAAACCCGCTCTCTATTCTATATTTGAGCTAGCTCTCTCTCTCTCAGGATCTCGAGCCGGCTCGATCCAATCTGAATCGACTCCACCCAGATCCGAGTCGGCTTCTCTGCATAGAAACAGGCCTTCACCCTAGGACCTCTCCCGTCCTAGCCCTAGGACTCATACACGGTCCTAGCCTCCCAGAGCCATCGCTGTGACTCCTATTAAGGCCTCCCAAGGCTTGGGAGCACCACACATTTACAATATATTTTCATACAGATCTCAAATAGTATATTTTGGATCCATACCTCAATTCAACAAGTGTTCCAATGCTACATCTATAGGCTGGAAGTAGTTATTGTGACATCTCCAACAAGGACATTTGATTCTATTGGGATCATCAACTCTTTCTCATACAAATCTTATAAAATTTCTAATATCTTATCGATATTCAGGCAAGATGATAGAGTGGACATTCATCCAACTCTTGTTGATATTTTCATCTATCTATGAAAATGTTCATCTTTAAAGTATTTGTTATAAAAAAGTTTTATAAATGCATGACCCTATCTATTTTAAACTGACTACTAACGAGTGTGGTCCTATCCCTTTCGAAAAAGCAATAATCTTATTATTGTCATTACTCAGTATTTTGTTCCATTATTGTTGAAATTTTGACAGTATCTCTCCATGGTTCTCTAAGTACACGATGTAAATATGGTGCCTATGCATCCAATCCAATATGTATCCAGAGAATAGAGAAAAATAACTGTTGAATACGATATAATAAATAAATACCAACTAATAACTATAATAAGATTAAAGCTTTTTCAAACTGTCCAAAAATAGAGCATCCAAGAATCTTTCATCTCAGAAACAACACTTGAATGAAAATCTACGGTTCAATACAATTTAACTACCATCTCTGAACGTATATATAATGATAGATTCCTAATTTATCAAACAAAGATAGCTCCCATTGGTTGAGTTTCTATCTTTACCTCAACATGAAAGAATAAGTTTACGGTGATTAAATTATGTGACGCTTAAGTTCTGCACCAAAATAGGATAGGTTAATGAAAACAATTTGGATGGCATATTTTCATACGACAATGACATGGAGGAAGCTTGTCTAAAGAGATGGAATGGAACCATGCTAAGGTTGAAATAAGATTAAACACGAACCAAGAAAAGTATAATAGGAGTCATGAAAAGATTTATTACTTAAAAAGAGAATCTTGCAATAGTTAGAGAGAGTAGATGGAGCTGAAATGGTTGGGCGCAAGTTTGGCCACCTACCTCCAAGCTTGGTTCCAATGTTTAGTTAGGACTAGACTAGCTTGAAACTTTTATAAACACTAAGCCCAATAATTGATTGAGCTCTATCCAAATGTTTAGTTTAAGCTTCAAGCTAGGCCTAAGCTCAAAACTTTCTAAGCACTAGACCTAAGCCTCGCTTGGGCCTTAGATCAAGCTCGAAGCAATACCCATCTAAGCCCAAAATTATCCAACTGCATGAGGCAGGATAGGTGTGGAAGACAAAGGCTCATCTTTGATCAAGAGGTTTTGGCCAAATATGCATTTCCAATAAGATGCTTCAACTTCATATGAGGGAATGGTAGTTTCACCAATGGTGCAAGTAATCTGATCCATACAATGTGCTAAGATACCTACCATCTAACAATGTATAGTTGGGGGAGTGTCAATGCCAAAGACAAAATCAAGGGCTGAGCCAGGATAGGTGTAGTACTCTTGGACACACACTCACCAATGCCAAACACCAGTGCCACCCCCCACAACAACAACCCCCGCGATCGTCAAACACACACACGCACCCAACCCAAACACCCCACCCACTGTCTCTTCAAATGCATAAACAATGATTGAAAAATCCTAATCAAATATAAAAAAAAAAGAAATCATACGTACTAGTGAGAGGTGTGGAGATGGAAGTTGTCTCAAGCAGGCTGAATAGAGGAGAGGTGGCATATGGTGTAGAAGCAGAGCAAAGCAGAGGGGAGCAGAGGCGTTAGCGATGGTTGTGGCGATAGTGATAGCGGCTATCGATGACAGAAGGAGTGAGAGAGCAGGGGAGAGGGAGTGAGAGAGCCGAGGGGAGTGCGAGAGAAAAAATGGAGAGAAGAGAGAGTGCGAGAGGTGTCGATGACGGTGGCAGCGGAGGGGATGGTGACAGAGGCTACCGGTGAGAGAGAGAGTGAGAAAGCAAGGGGAGGGAGTGAGAGAGCCGAGGGAGAGCACGAGAGAGGGAAATAAAGAGAAAGAGAGAGCACAAGAGAGGCAAATGGAGGAGGGAAAGAGATCGAGAGTGCAAAAAAGAGAAACGGAGGAGGGAAAGGAAATCGGTGTACTTAAAAAAACTCTTTACCAACACTAAAATTGCGTCGATAATGAAAATAATTATCTACGCAATTCTTAAGTATCGGTAATTAATATCATTATCGATGCAAATTTAGCATGGATAAAGAGGTTCGGAAAAAAAAAAAATTTAAACAACCCGTTATCAATGTTTATTTAAATACCGACACTCTTATTGCATCGATAATTTAATTTATCAATGCTTTAGGAATAAACGTAGCTAATTATGAAAATTTTACCAATACTTTTCTCTTGCGTAGCTAATTCCAGTCTTTACCCACGTAAAATTTTGCATAGGTAAATTTTGCATTGGCAAAGCCCCAATTTCTTATAGTGTGAAAAGACAATATATAGCCTGCCAGATACATTATTTGAAGGTATGCCCATTGTATATCTCCATAATCCAATGTAATGCTATAAAATATTTTTGAGCTTGCAGCTTTTTAAAAGTTCATATTTATATTTGTTTTCTATTTTCATTCTTTACTCTTAATTTATGTGCATGCTCTTATTTTCTGCAAGTTGTCTCACCTATTTTACACATTCAATTTGTTTAGCAAATGCCAGGAGATTCTCCTGCCTTCTACACCTTCTTTTTCCAAACTTGATGCATCAAGAATTGATAATAGAGATGATCCAACAACTATATGCTTCTCAGAATACTTAGTCGAAAACCAACTCCCTATGCACTAAACTTGGCCAAGGGCATTTTTGGCTTTTTGAAAATTCATCCTCTATTTTCATGGAATAGAGGCTTATTCTCATGTCAACCAAACACCAGTTGGAATAACATTGTATTAATTATACTGAAATAAAGGTAGAATACCATATTTCTAACCAAAAGAGAAATTTGGAATAACAAAGGTGAATAGCTATTCTCCGAAAATTCGTATTCCTATTCCAAAATAAATTTGGGTATCCAAATACTACCTAGGTGGTAAGCGGAGGTTGTAACAGGATCCTTGATAGATAAAACTTCTAATCCAACTAATAATTGTCAAAGGAATCTCCTCCCATCCTGCTTTGCCAACATACAGCTGGGAACTCATTGCAGATGTTAGAATGGATCTAGATGAAATCAAACAAGATACCGAGGAAATAGAGAGAGAAAATACAGGATGCACATATTTACCTAGTTTGGCCACAACCCTATGTCCACCGTTGACGATGAGTAGATATTCCATTATAATTAAAAGCATAGAATATAAAAATAACGCTACATCTCAATAAAATCCTTACTCTAATATACTCCGTCTTTCATGCTTTTCCGATGAAGTGAAAGAAGCTGTAGATCAAGACTGGATCGCGTCCATATCATGAGGCCTCGGTCCATCAGTCTAGGAAGAGGTCGGTTGTGGGCTTGAGACTTGGCCTTATTGACCCAAGCCCTCTACAACCACCGTAGAAATACAAAATTTCCATTAGTTTTTATTTTCTCCAGGTTTGCGACACTTAATAATAGAGACCATATTCAGATAGCAGCACTACCAGACATCATATTTGAATAAAAAATGATCATCGTATCCAAAATGCACCAGGCAAACTTTTGTGTGCTCCCTTGATTGCATACGTTTTCGCATGGCAATCAACTCCACAGACAAAGGGAACCTGGACAGAAATGTGCACATTTGGCTATTTTCTACCGAATTTTTTTTTTTTATTGAAATAGCCGAAATTATTATTCATGACAGGTAGTTCATCAAGTTGGATTTGAACCCTCAATGAGCTTTGGAATTGTGAATTTCCTCTCTTATAAACCCATATGCGCACACTTTCATCTCTTCCCGATCCAAACAAGACCATGAACATGAATGTGAATGTGAAAACGTGTTGCATCAGAAACATGTGATGCACATAGTCTAATGCAAGGGCAACAACCGTCAAATCGACGATTGTGATCCTCTCAATTTAGTTATGCTCCTCTCTTTATTGTCTCTCTTATTTACATTCATCCAAATAAGCATATAACTCTGAGATAGTGTTTGGATATTTTTTTTATTTTAAAATAAAATATAAATTTTTAAAAATAATTATTATTTTGTTATTTCAGATTTCTGTTTGATTGAAAATCTGCTATTCCATCGAGAATAGATACAATTAACGCAGTATTATTCCATATATCTAAAATAAGGTACAGTTAATGCCCATTAAATATCTAGAATAAGCTATTTAATAGTCCATCATGAAATAGCTAATGGACCACGGAATAACTAAATCAGAAAATATAGAAATAAAGAAGGGTCGACCAGAATTGCTAAACCAAAGTGGCCCATCACTTTTTTTTCACCTGTTTGACGGAATAAGGTGGAATAAGCCTTTATTCCATCCAAAATTGGGGCATCCAAATACTATCGAAAGGATATTTATCACTTTAGTATGTGTGCGCGCACATGTGTATGTGTGTGTATATATATATATATGATTAGATATGCAAGACTCATTTGGTTTACAGAAAGTCAAGGAGAGGAGGCAATTTCAGATAAATGAAAAGAGGACCTCTTATTGATTAAAATTTTAACACAAGAGAAATAAAAAAAATTTCATAGAAATTACTTTTTATATTTATGATAAATATAAATCGATAAGAAGATAGATCTTTGGGAACTTTCCATTAGATAAAAATTGATGATATTTTTTTTCAAAATATTTTTTAAGATCCATATGATCAAAATTTTGTAAATA
>KE504921.1:98514-113404 GCA_000441515.1 Elaeis oleifera
TGGATTCTCTCTCTCTCTCTCTCTCTCTCTCTCTCTCTCTCTCTTTCTCTCTCTCATTACTTTTTTCTTCTTCATGATGTTCTTTGTGAATGTGGACACCCTGTCTTTTATTGATGGAAGTTATGAGAATGTCATTAGTGTTGGCTTTCCTGTGTTGGATGTACAAGGTTCTAAAAGATGCACTTTGTCTAACTTGGGCTATGACATTACATCTATAGTCAGAATTGATAAGCAAATGAGCCCGTTGGATCACTTTAAGTTAGAAACAATTTATTCTTTATGTGTTGCTTCTTGTTACTCAATACTTTTGTCAAATTGCAATTTCACTAATCATGTCTCCCTAGACTAGCGAACCTTTATAACCATTAATTCAGTCAGACTGCTGCATCTACTTGTCTTCTAAAGGATGATTTCCGTTCTCTGTTTGACTTTTTAACTTTGTGATTCTAATAAGATTTTCATATTTTGATAAAGAAACATATTATTTCTTGGAAACTGACTGATTTTCTGCGGTCATCAAAGACTGAGATATCTATAATACACTTTTTGTTAGAGCTAGCTTACGATCTTCACTCTCTTTGGCTCCTTAAAAGAGGCTTTTTGACTAGTATGATGTGTCTGCCGGTTTTAATTCTAGATAGTGTTCCTCAAATGCTCAACTGTTTCTTAAAATGAAGCCAAAAGCAACCGGGGCCGTACAAAGAGCTCAAAAGGTGAAGCATATGCAAGGGGGAGGACCAAATTGGGTCATAATTGCAGGTGGTGCCTTGCTTAGCACACTATCAATCAGGTTCGGCTGCAAGCTGAAGCAGATCTTTGAGATTAAGCAGTCAAAGAATTTCAATAATGCAAAAGGTATTATCATCTTCATTTAATAGACCAACATTCAATAGCGTGAGCTTTTCTCTTGGTTAACTGTTTAAATTGTTTACCCAGAGAATGGAAAATTGCAGCCAAAAGAACACCAGGAGCTTGCCATTTGCATTCAAAGTTGTATTGCCATACTCGGGATGAGGATGGATGCTACCACTGCCTCTCAGGTGTGCTGTGCTAAACTTAGTGTTACATGTATCGAATAAGCCCAGGTTATCCATATATGAATAAAAGAACTAGGTGGTATGCATGCATAAGAACACATGAAGTTACAAACTATTATAATACTATTATATAGATATTGTTTTGGTATTGTAGTTTCCTGTATAGGATAATAGTTGGTAGATGAAGATATATCTAGCAAAATTGGAATGGATTAATGGAATGAATAGAATGGATTGTTTCTTCAAGTGGTTGCAATATGTCTTTGGCATGCAGCAAAATGAGTATAATAACTGAAGGTGCCAATTTACCAAGGTATTAAAGTCTTTGGCAGTTGTACCAGATGACCTGGGATTGAATCCCACCTTCACCAGGTTTTAGGGATTTAGGGATATTTGGAGGAGGGCTACACCATGGATTTAGGGATATTTGGAGGAGGGCTACACCATTGGCTATGGAAAGAACCCATTGGCTATGGAAAGAAAGCAGAGTCTAGTAACCAACAAAAGTTGTGGGGTTTAGAATATTGAGCAACAAGGATGCCCTACAGTCCTACACACAATACGAATGAGATATGGATTAGAATATTGACTTGGTTGTATGGTAAAAACAGGAAGAATATGATTTGCATGTGTACATCAATGGAGGCACTGGACTTGCAATTGTTTAGGATAATTATGGAGAATTAGCTGGAACTATATGTTCTTGTGCAACGAAGGTTTAAAGAGTACTTGATAATTTGATAATTTGATTAGCATTTGAGGATTGGACAGAGGAATTGCATACATTATACTATTTGTCTCCAAGCTGTAAGAACTTAATTGAAGAAAACTGCACTGATAAAGGAGGTAGCTTGTAACAAAGAGGAGTACCAAATTACTGAACAGTGGATTTGTAATGGGTGAAAGGATTGGAAAGTGAGGGGTCAAACTTTGTTGGAGGTCAAGGATGGTGAGGAAGGATCAACGGCAAGTCTGGACAAATATTGTCGATTAGGATTTTAACAATGTTGCATTGCTCGAGTAGGCTACCCATATAAAAGATGAATATATGCACGGTTTGAAATCTTGATCAGAAGTAATATTTATCTGTTTGAGTTACATCATTTTCAGCTAGTTGTAATGGTCGTTGTGAAAACTATTTTGTAAGGTTAAAATCCTCTGCATGAGGTAATTTTTATATATTCTGATTGATCTTGACAAATGGAGTCCTTTATAAGCAGTATTGAAGGGTAAATTCAAATTCTATAAAAATTGAAAGCACATATATCAGGTTACAAGAAAGTTTAAGGGATTTAAACATTTCTGCACTAGTCTTCTATTGTTATACAAACTAAGCAAGATCTTATGAACCTTGCTTGCATTTCATGAAATATCACCGAATACTGAAACACACATGCACAAGTTCTATTATATTTGTTTAAATTGAAAGCACATGTTTGTTGTCTTGCAAGAGATTTTATAGGATTTGAACATTCCTACATGGCTATGCTAGTCTTTTGTTGTACAAGTGAAGCAAGATGTTCTGAATCTTGCCAACATTTTTTGAAGTATAACAAAATAACTGAAAAACATGCACATGTTTTAAAAGGGATATAAAAAATGTTAATTTGACATAAATGTACCTGGTTTCTAAAAGTTACGAAAATTTGTTATTTTTGAGATAAATGTAATTAGCTAGAACATGAGACCTTGACCAATTTAAACAACGAATTTGTTATTTTTGATGTAAACATGAAAATGCTGGCTGATAATATCCTGATACTCATACAAATTTTTACATTTTTAAAAGGTATAAAAATTTGTTATTTTTGAGATAAATGTAAATAGCTGGACCACAAGATCTTAACCAATGTTTGATACTGTGGTTTATACCAGTATGTACCATGTGTCATCACCGTAACAGCAAACAGTGAGTGGATACAGGAGCATACCACTGTACCATGTCACTACATGACCAATACACCCTCATATTGCCGACTTCAGACCATGACCCTGAACTAATAAAATTTGATGACTTTAAACCGTTAGGTGTCATGTTTTCCTAACTTGTATTAATTTTCTTTTTCTCTTTTTATGGAATTTATGTTTTTCATTTTAAGTTTAAATATTTAGGCCACTGAATTAAATAGGATATACCACTGCTGTTCATTGTCTCTAAATCTATTGAAGAAAAGACGTAAGGGAAATCGTCATTAAGAGTAGAAGCGTTTGGAACTTACCACAATGAATCACTACTTAGAAAATCTATCAATGCCTAGAACGCTTCTTTGGTAGCTTATGTAAATCTTCTGAAAATCTAAAGACACTTCACATTCTGAATCGATGTGAAAAATTCTGATAATTGAAAACTATGTATTGAATTTGTACCAGGATAGTGACATTAGGACATCAGAGGATATCAGGAGATTTATCCCTGCATTATACCTATAATTTTCGACCAAACTGTTGGGCCATGGTCCTCTATATCAAACTTGTAATTATGAAGTTATCTATTGAATATTTCAATGAGTATGAAACCATCATAGAGCAACAAAATATGCATCAGGAAGCTTGCTAATAGTGATACAAATGGATTGGACTTTGGTACATCAATTTGATGACCGGAGTCTGTTCCACATTAGTAGACCCCTCCCATATGCGTCAAAGTTCCCTTGGTTTCATAACTATGTTGGAGCATGAGAGTAGAAATAATTTTTGGTTCGTAATAAAGAGGAAGAAATATGAATCAAGTAATCCTTATATTTTTATTGAAGAAGAAACTTTAAGGAGAAAAGAGAAGAAAATTTAAGAGCAAAATGAGGTATTTCATATGAGAAGGGAGATGAAAAAAGAAGGGTAGAAACTGGAAAGAAGATATGGGAGCAAAGAAAAGAGGGAATCTAGAAAACATTTTCAACGATAACTTCCACTTTAACAAGTTCTTAAATTATAAGGTATGAAAATTGAGGCAATGGGGTGCTAGGGAAGTTTTAAAGGACATTTGAGAAGACTTAAGAAGAAAACAAAGGAAAACAGGGATGTGGATGGAAGAGGTTTCTCAAAGATCCAGTCCCTACTTTTGTACATTCCCAATTTACAGTCATAGGCTTTTTGGGTTTATATAAAGACCAAAACTCTCAAATGAAATCCTATCTAACAAACTTCCTAAATTACTTATGTAAAATTTCTCACCTGCTAAAAAGCTTATATGCATACTCCAAAATCTGTCATATTTTTTACACTTCAAGATCCATCAATTTTTCCTCCTTTAGTATCTCCAAGTACATAGATAGGAAATAATTAAAATTATTTGACACTTTTTGCTTGCGGTTCCTGTGGGTTGTGTCTGATTTAATTGTGTTTTCTTTTATCATGTCTTGATAACTGGATGTAGACGCATCTTTTCTTTAGCTTGCTTTCCAAGAAGCATTTAGAAAAGCTTCAACCCATTAAGATATTGATCATCACTGTCATGCAAGTTTAGTGAGTTTTCAACTTGTACAAGCCTTCATGCATCTAAAGCAAAATCTACAATTCATCTCATTCTAATTTGAATTCGGTGATACCTGCTTTTCGACCAAACCTAGAAATGATCCTAGGTCTCGTAAACTGCTATAACGTGACATTTAGCTAAACCAAGATAAGGGATTAAAACACTTGATATCAATCAGGTTAATGGCCTTGTTATCTATACAGACCAAGAAAGACATCCTTAATTGGTATCAATAAAAGCATTCATTATGTCAAGCTGATGGTAAAAAAAATCATCATAGGAGCCTACTTGTTGGATAAATTAGGAGTGCAATCGAATCGAGTCGAGTCGAATAGTTGGAAGCTCGAGCTCGGCTCGACTCAAAATATTCGGTCTCGAAACTCGATTCGAGATCGATCGAGCTTTACTCGATGAAAAATAGGTAAGACTCGAGATCGACTCGACTTGACTCGAATGTCAACCGAGTCATACTCGAGCTCGAAATCGAACCTTAATCTACTAATACATAAAATAATATTATTAAAATATATATAAACTTGAGTAGGTTCGCGAGCTTTCGAGCCCAGTATCCTACTACTCGAGCTCGAGTCGAGCTCAAGTAGCTCGCAAGCAGTTTGACTCATTTGCGCCTCTAGGAAAAACTAGGGTAGCACCTAACTTACATAAGACTCTAAAAAATATGTCTCAGAAAAGATATTCACGTGTAAGCACATTGCAAATATATGTGCATATTTCTGTTGAGGTAGCTATCACTGTTCAGTCTAAGTAATTAGTCTTATGAAAGAATCTATGTGCCACCACAATGCAATAAGTTTTCTTCTTGAGATAGCTATCACTTTATTAGAATAATATATTTCTTTCAATAGCCTCAACTTGTGTTATCAAGGTCTGGGGGACAATTGGTGATGGATCTGTAGAAGCTGTCAAACTGAACAGTTTAAAAAATTGTATTCTTCCCACTTACAAACAATAAGAAGTCGCATGGTATACAGTGCTTCTGCATGACAAGGTTCAATTTGGTTATTGCTTTGTCATAGATAATACTGATTTGCATTGTGTCTTCTTAGTTCTCCTCAACTTGTGCTTTGGAGATAGAATTTTCCTAATAACATTTCAAAACCACATCTGACCATCGTTGGCACTATACTCGTCATATACAGAATATCAATTTTATATCTATGCATAGAATAGCATATAAGCAGCTCTGCTTCTGTCTATATTATTTTAGTTCAGAAACTGGAGATAATTCAAAACCTTAATACATGTCCAACTGGGAAAGGCAAGAAAGCCAAAATTTGTTAATTTCAGAAAATAACCACACCAAATTCAAATTTACCAAGGCAGGCTTGTGCTTGATTGATATGGTCTAGGTGCACCTATATTGGTCTTAGGGTACCAAGTGCCTAACCTCATTTGTTCATGACCTTATCTTGAACTTATCCTACATTTAGTAATTCTTTGGCTCCTCAACCCATGTGGTTTTCCCTCAATTCACTACATTGTTTCTCAATAGTTTTGATTCTTAGAAACGTTAATGGTGACTGGCATTGGCCTTTGATTCTTTAGCTTATAATGTGCCCTAAATGTTTCCTATTACCTGGGAGCAACAACCTTTGTGGAAATCTTGTTGATTGTTGTTGGCTGCTGTTTTCCATTCCTGAGTAGAACCTCTGAGCTTAGTATACTGCTTAGAATTCCTGTAGGATTTAGGATGTCTCATTTTCGAACATATTAGACTATCTTTATGGAAGGCCACTAGGAAGTGATGCTAAAGATATGCAGTATATTTGATATGCAAACTGAAAGTCTAGATCAATGCACGGACCATTTAATGAACTCAATGCTAAGTAATTAATGTGGTAATTGAGGCATTTATACTTTTTGTCTGGATTTGAAAACAGAAGTACAGAATTGTACCGCCCCATAAATTTGTTTGGTACATTCCAGTCTTATAACTAAATAAAAAATGACAGAGAAAAAGTGAATTAAGGAATGAATGCTGCATTTGGAGAGTGCAGTTTAACTCTTTTTCAATTTATAAAGCATATATGTTAGAGGCTGTAATTCTGGTCATTTAAGTTGTTTAGTTTTCTTTGATAGTTCTTAGAGATAAGGCTTTGTAACATGTAGGTGACACCTCAATCAAAAATGACTAGTTGATATGTCTGTCCTGATCGAGATCATTGTTGCATGTAATTACATCAATCATGTAACCTCTTCATTGAATACCATGGACATTTGGCTATTTCGAAATTCTTTCTGCAGATGGGCATTTGCTATGCCTAGAGGTAGCTCCATGTTTGCTGGTCTTGTTGAACGTTGTCACTTATATACGGTTCGGAATTCAACAACCAACAAGCATTTTTGCTTATATTTTTATTGCATGTTCATTTAATCGCTTTAGCATTTTGCCATAAAATTTCTTTATTTCTTGTCGATTTGGTCAAATCTAGACAGTATAATTTCATTTGGTGTATACTAGGATGTTAATTATGAAATTTGAGTTTTTGTATGTTAGGATGACTATAGAAAGTTAAAACTTGGGGGCGGGTGGAACATCTTGCTGGTTAAAACTGACCTTGAGTGAAGGACCGCTTCCACCAGAAACTCCCTGATCTTTCTGTTAAGCACTTTCATATTGTTGTCATTGATTCTATGTGCATTCCTTGTAACACAATGGATAGATTCAGTGGCCATGCATTCTTTCTCAGTGCCCATTAAATTAAAATCTTTTGATAGTATATCATGACTCATGAGCTTGATTTTCAGATAACAAACATGTTCACGTCCTTATTGCTCTATAGATTTTGACTTAGTTGCTTGAATGACTATATCGCATCAATGGGTGGACCTCTCTAAAATGAAGCTGAATTGATTCTCTCCAATCATTGGTACTTTCTTAGTTCTTCAATTTACCAATTTCTTCCACAATTCCAAGATGTAACTCTCAAGCTTATGGGACTGTTTCATTTAGTTATTTGGCTTCTTTATGCATTTGAGATGAACACAACTCTTATATTAATGTTATCGTCCTATTCATATGTTCAAAATGGAGGGTTCTTTTCTTTGCAGGATCTTAACCGCAACACTTATGATAGATCCTCTCACTTGTCAACCAAGCCAGATAGGTTTTGTGACAGGTCCCTTTCTTGACTAAATTTGCCTTTGCTAGGAACAAGGCACTGATCCATAAAGCGCTGAAGTTAGGCTGACAGTCAGTTATGCTCGACCTTCCATAGAGCCTTCTCATCTCTGACTTCTGCTTTATGGTCAAACTCGTATTTGATAGGATAAAGAAAGGCTTAGGTGATGACGTCAACAGTGACAAACTCCTAAGTTTGATTGCATTGATAGTGTGCACTGCTGTTTATCTCTTTGTTCCCCTATACTATCTTTGTATTTATTAACATTCTCCTGATCTTCAGAATCATATTTGATACACATTAATGTAGATATTTAGACGATGTCTTCCTTTCCAATTTAACTAGCTGAACTGGATGCTGAGATGTGTAAACGATGCAGTACTAAGAGCAACAAGCTCAAGCTTGACAATCAGGCATGCAATATGGTTGAGCTGTCAATAAGGCATGCATCCTTGTTTTGATGAGCTTTTTTTCCTTTGGCTTCGTAGAGTTCCTTGGTTTTTTGTTGTTTTTGCATTATTATGAAAACCTACATGGCTTGGAAGTTCTGTGATAGTTGAGCTAATGATCTCCACTTTTCTCAAGAGCCGAGATCACCAGTTGTCCGTATACTCTTCATTGTTTCCACAGTTTTATCTGTAGCCTATATTATGGACTTGAAATTTGGCCTATATTGTCAGTAGAAAGAATTGTTTTTTTTTGTTCTCCTGGTCTTGTGTGGTGTTGATGGTTCTTAAATACTTAGCCAAAGGGAATAGAAACTTAAATGGGAACAGAAAAACTCTCTGACTTGCATCAATATAAGTTTTCCATTTAAATGCTAATATTAATGATGCAGGGATCTCAGATGGTGCACTGGATACTAAGCAGCCACCTGCTAGTCCATTGTCAAATAACACGGATGTTTCCCTCCCACTAGTAAAGATCCCTGCAGCAGATTCAAGTAAAGATGGTAGCGGGATTATGTGGGCATCTTCACCTGATCGTCTAGAGCTGCCTCAGAGGCCCTTCCACCACTCAAACAGTTCAGAATCTCCTTGCGTCTCAGAATCTGGATCGGACATCTACAGCAAACGAGAAGTGATACAAAAGCTACGGCAGCAGCTCAAGAGACGGGATGAAATGATAATGGAGATGCAGGCCCAGATCATGGACCTACAGAATTCTCTCAGCATCCAAATGACCCACTCGGTGGATTTGCAGTCTCAGCTTGAATCCGCAAACAGGGACCTGTTTGATGCAGAAAGAGAGATCCAACGGCTAAGAAAGGCGATTGCTGATCACTGTGTTGCAGAGGCACGCACTCTGGAAAAATCTGTGACCACCAGAAGTTGGCGGTCAGAGGCTATCAATGGGCAGGTTAATGGATATCTTGACAGCATGGGTGATGTGGAGGTGCAATGTGTTGGTGGGGAGAATGTGAGAGATGATGTAGAGAGGGTTGAGATGCTCAAGATGGAGGTTGGAGAACTAAAGAAGTGATTGAAGGAAGGACTTTTTGCTTCAGAGCTACAAGGAGCAGAAGGTGGAGCTATGCTCAAAGATAAAGGAGTTGCAGCTGAGACTAGCATCTCAGGTGCCTAATATCTTGTAAGATAATCTACTGAGATTGCTTTTGATTCTTGTCTAGGCCTTGGCGTTCTGATCTTGGTGCTGTTTGCTTCTTTTGTTTGTGCTGCAAGTTTTTGTGTTTGTATAATTTCTGTCATCTTAGCATCGCACATGCTTGTCTGATATTTTTGCAGAAAAGGAACTAATCTACCAAAAAAAAAAGAACAGGTAGGACTGACTTGTTTGAGCATTTTCATTTATGATCTCTTCATTGGCAGCTCAAAATTGAAGCTAGTAAATGATCCCTTGTTGTGTCTAATTAAGGTATGCCATCTTAGTATCGGATCCTCTATTGGTGCGATCATGTTAGTGTCGGTATGCCTGATAAAAGATCAGCTTGATATATCAAGTATTAGTATGTTCTCCGCATCATGTATTTGTACAGAACCAAAATGAGACAGTATGCATCGTACCATTCGGTTCGACTCAGGAAGACATACCTTGGTTTTGATTAAAAAAGTCTGGATGAGACAAAACTTTAGCTACCAGCTAACTGATCCTTGGTAGTTCTTGTCATGTGTACTAGACTGTAGTTCGTACTGCAATTCAAGAAGTGTGAAACAATTAGCTTTTGATGTCGCCATTTAACAGGTTTGTTTTTCTGACTTCTTGAACCTGCATGGTGAGTGTTGGAGCCTTGGCTTTGAATCTCAATACCCTTTGTTCTTCCCTAGTAGCAAGTGTATGTGCCCTTCCATCTTATAAAATTCGAGAGGGGTAGTTCATCCAGCTAACTAGAGATGGTGATGAGTCTGATGTAGGTCGGGTTCGTCAATATTTGTATCCATTCCATTATGAAAAAAAATTGCATACCCATATTTGTCTTGTATCCGTTTCAGGAAGTATATCCACCTTCTCTTAGGTTGGATTGGGTGTCACAAAAATCTCCCAAACCCCACAAATTATCATGCTTTTACCAAGATTAAGTTCTCAAAACCATAACAGACCAACTTGCACCGCCATAACTTGCACAAAATCCCCTATGCTTGAAGAAAAAAACCCAACTGAAATCTAAGAAATCCCCCTGATCTCCCTTGGATGTTCTCCTTCTACACAAATCTCTGAAAAAGAGAATGAAATAAAGAGAAAAAGAAGCAAAAAGGAAAAAATGATGAAAATTTTTTTGATCTCCCTCAAGGGCTCTCTTTCACCGTAGATCTTCCAAAGAAAAGAATGAGATCGAGAGAAAAGAAGTGAAAAGAGGAAAAAAATAAAACCCTCTGATCTCTACACACATATGTATATGTATATACATACATACATATACACACACATGCATACACACACATAAATATAAATGTAAATATATGTTTGTGTGTGGGCCAGCGTGTCTACCTGTGCGCGTGTGTGTGTACGCATGCATGTATATATTGGGTCGGATCGGGTCAGGTATCCAACCGGTCGACTAAAATTGCCTCACATAGAGCTAAGCCAGCAATCGGTTATCGTTACAGGTAAAAGGGTAGGGGTTGCCGTGATGGGATGAAAGTAGGTAATCCAACCTCTTTTAGCACATGACGTTGGAGGAAGAGGTGATGCTCTGTTTCTCAGGCGTCATCACATAGCGGGCATCTCTGAGGAGCACCCGAACATCCTTAGATTATTTGCTGTTAACAGGCGATTAATTTGACAAAGCCAATAGAACACTGGACTTCCTCTCAAAGTACCTGGGATATGGGAGATCCCAGAGCACCATTCTTTAGGAACTCATAGGTGTTCTTGAGCGCGGGCACCTTGGATTTGTCCCATCTTCAGGATATTTTGTCATGCATGTCAGATAACAAATGCACCAATTTTCATAGGATGTTTGAGGCCCATAAAGTGACTGAACTCATAGGTGTTCAGAATGTTTTTTTCTTTCTGGTTTGGTTGATGAGCTTCAAATGCCTGTTATGATGTTTAAACCTAAATTCCTTGCAGAAGCCTATTCCTTAGCTAGATTACAAGAATAACCATAGCAGCTATACAAAACAAGCCTAAACCAATTCATAAAACCATCTCTTGTCCTATTGTTACTAATCAAAAAACTTAAACTCCAGTTTTCAATCTATTAAGCCAATGATCATTACCAACCCTGGACCCAAAGAACCAGTTAACTGGTCATCCATTCCTGCAGCACCAAAAATTAACCCTCCAATAAACAAAAATTTCAATTCCAAAATCACCAATAAAGAGATGGACGAGAGGAGGGCTAAGGGTCTTTGATTTTGGTGGGAAGAAAATATAAACCTAATCATAATTGCAAGAAAAAGAGGGTTTATATCGTACAACTAGTTGATGAAGAAGAAGAGTTTGAGACAACTGATATGAACATTCAAGAAATGGTAGATGTGCAATTATCATTCAGCAACTAGTTGATGAAGAAGAAGAAGAGATTGAGGCAACTGATATGAACATTCAAGAAATGGTAGATGTGCAATTATCATTGAATGCTATGTGAGGAATAGAAGGGGTTCAGACAATGAGATTGAAAGGAAGATGTCAAAACAAAAGGTTGAGAATACTGATAGATACAGGCAGTACTCATAATTTTTGAGTATCAAAGTAGCTCAAAAACTTAAATGTAAACTGGAATCAGCTGTTGCAGTTTCAGTAGAGGTAGCCAATAGACAGAAACTGCCTTGTGAATATATTTGCAAGCAATTTGAATGGTTTATGTAGGAGAACAAGTTTGTAGCAGAGGTCTATATCTTAAATCTTGATAGTTATGATTTGATATTAGGAGTTCAGTGGCTTTCTACATTGGGAGAAATTTCTTGGAACTTCCAGACCCTGAGAATGACTTTTCAGTTAAATGGGAAAGCTTGTGAATTGCTTGGAGAGGCTTGAAAATCAACTACGGGCCAACTAAACAGCTTGCAAGTTCGTAGTCAGTATGCTTGTCTACTGTCTGAACTGAAAGTTAATATCAATTTTGAGAATGAAAGAAAAAATACTATTATATGGCCACAGTGCAAGAACCATGGCCTGAATTGGAAGAAGTTCTAAAATCCTATGAGGATCTCTTTAAGGAACCTACAAACCTTCCTCCTAAAAGAGCATATGATCATAGAATTAACCTGAAGGAAGGAGCAGTGCCAGTGAATGTAAGGCCTTACAAATATGCATCTGCTCAAAAAGATGCAATTAAGCAGCTAGTATCAGACGTGTTGCAGGCAGAGGTTATTCGAAACAGTACAAGTCCCTATGCTAGTCCAGTGGTCCTTGTTAAAAAGAAGGATGGATCATGGAGGCTTTGCATTGATTATAGGGCCTTAAACAGTTTAACAATCAAAGATAAATATCCCATTCCAGTAATTGAAGAGTTGTTGGATGAGTTGGGAAGAGCTGCAGTTTTTTCAAAAATTGATCTTAGATCTGACTATTGGCAAGTTCGAATGTTTGAAGGGATATCTACAAAACAGCCTTTAAAACTCATGAAGGACATTATGAATTCACTGTCATGCCTTTTGGTTTGACTAATGCCCCTGCAACCTTCCAAAGCCTTATGAATTTTATCTTTAAACCCTTCTTAAGGAAGTTTGTTTTAGTATTCTTTGATGATATTCTTATCTACAGTGCTGACAAACAACAGCATATTTTGCATCTTAAGTTGGTATTGCAGGCCATGAGGGATCACCAATTGTTTGCTAAAAAAAGCAAGTGTACTTTTGACATTTTGGAGGTTGAATATTTAGGTCACATAATATCTTCGAAGGGGTTCACACTGACATGAGTAAGGTAGATGCTGTTAAGAAGTGGCCACAACCCAAAAATCTTAAACAATTGAGAGGATTCTTAGGCCTCACTGGATATTATAGAAGGTTTGTTAAAAATTATGGATCCATAGCCAAGCCTTTGACAGATTTATTGAAGCAGGACTCTTTTGTGTGGACAGTTGAGGCACAGGAAGCTTTTCAGTTCCTTAAACAAGCCATGGTGACAGCCCCTGTTTTGGCTCTACCAGATTTTACTAAAGAATTTGTTTGTGGAGGCTGATACTTTAGGGCATGGAATAGGAGCAGTTCTCATGCAGTCAGGCCATCCAATTGCTTTTATCAGTAAGGCATTATCTCCTCAAAATCAATTGTTATCAGCTTATGAAAGGGAGCTTCTGGCAATCTTGCTTGCAATGAAGAAGTGGCACCATTATTTACAATCCAAGCATTTCACAATTCTGACAGATCACCATAGCTTAAAGTATCTGTTAGATCAGACACTTCGTACTCCCACTCAGCAGGCATGGATGGCCAAACTAATGCAATTTGATTATGAGATTAAATATAAGAAGGGCATTGAGAATAAGGTTGCAGATGCTTTATCCAGGGCTCCTCATTTGTCCTTGCAAGTTTTAACTTCAACAATTTTGCCAGCTGCTTTGTTTGAACAGATCAGCAATACTTGGCAAACCGATGCTCACTTGTCCCAATTGATTAAAGACAAGTTAGAGGATCCAGCTATGCATCCAGCCTATACTTGGAACAACCAGCAATTGAGAAGGGAAGATTGGTGGTGGGCAAGAACGAGCAATTACATAAAGAATTAATACAGTTGTTTCATGATTCTGGTACCGGTGGCCATTCTAGTGTGACTGCAACACTGAAACGCCTTGCTTCAATTCTTTACTGGCCTGATATAACCAAGGAAGTTAGAGAATATATTAGAACTTGCTCCATTTGTCAACGGTTCAAACATGAGCTGGTTCCTTCTCCTGGGTTGTTGCAGCCGTTACCCTTCCATCTACTTTGTTTAGTGATATTATCATGGATTTTATAGAAGGTTTACCAGTATCTCCAGGGCGCACTGTGATTTTGTGGTGGTGGACCGTTGTCAAAATTCAGTCACTTTATGGGCCTCAAACATCCTTCTCAGCTAAATAGGTGGCAGAACTTTCTTTGATAATGTGTATAAAATGCATGGCCTGCCAAGTACTATCACAAGTGACAGAGATTCTCTCTTCCTTAGTGTTTTTTGGAAGGAACTTTTCAAGTTGCAGGGAGTTCAATTGCAATTCTCCACGGCGTATCATCCACAAACAGATGGGCAAACTGAAGTTGTCAACAGGTGCTTGGAATGTTATCTTCGTTGCATGACAGGAGACTTACCCCATTCCTGGGTTCAATGGCTATCCTTGGCTCAATTCTGGTATAATACCACCTTTCACTCCACCATCAAGACCACTCCTTTTGAAGCCTTGTATGGCATACCTCCCCTGTTGCATCTACCTTATTTTCCTGGTAATTCCAACATCTCTGCTGTGGATATTTATCTGCGAGATCATGAATCTGCCTTAGCTGTGCTCAAGTACCATCTACAGCGGGCTTCTCATCGCATGAAAGCACAAGTTGATAAACACAGAACAGACAGGCAGTTCGAGGTAGGGGACTGGGTATATCTTAAATTGCAACAGTATCGGCAAACTTCTCTTCGTACACCCCATCAAAAACTCCAACCTAAATATTACGGACCTTATCAGGTGTTGGACAAAATTGGTAAGGTTGCTTACAAGTTGAATTTGCTTGAGGAAGCCTCCATTCACAATGTCTTCCATATCTCTCAGTTGAAACCTGACTCTCCAACCACTGCACCTGTTTTCCTTGCCATCCATCTCTCACATTCAAGATGCTTATCCTCAAGCCATCTTAGAT
>KE504921.1:118031-138699 GCA_000441515.1 Elaeis oleifera
CGGTACGGTATGAAACCTACCGAACCGTACCGCCGGCGGGCCGAAACGGCCGGCGGTACCGGTTCAGCATACCTTATTATATATGTTCCAAAATGTTTGCGTTCAGAAAATTGGGCTACCAATTTAATGGAATATTTTAAGTTGGACTAGATGTCTCACGCCCAAGCTCATCTTAACCTGACCAAGAATCCTATATTCATTGAGCATGACTCATCTGAAATCTTTGGTAGCCAAATTCAAGTTTAATCTCTTAATTTACTAATAAAATTTAAGAAATACATATGTGGAATATATCTTTATTCCTATTAATATCAATATATCACTAGGCCGACTAGTTGACTTGGTGACGAGTCATAGCTGGGTCAGTGTCTCAATTGGGTCTAGAAACATAGCTAATGAGATTAAGATATAGGTATATGACAATGACAAACCAAGCTTCAAGAATCTCTATTCGTCATTATTTATTGCACCCTCATGGACTCCCTATGAGCTTCTTAGTTTTGCAATGGTAGTTCCAGACTAACATTGCTCTCCATTGTGGTGTTCTTATCACAATAGAAATTAAAGCATAATTATATGACAAATGAAAATTTTAGTTGTAGAAAGACATTATGACAACAATGATGACATTTCATGAAACAAAGATGGGCAAATAAATCAAATTTAAGTAAAGATAAGTGAGTTAGATATTTATATATGCAAGTCATAAAGAATTAAGATGCCGATAACATAGAGACCAATCAAAAAACCCCGTTTCTAGCAGAACATGAGTATACATTATGTTGAAAAGCATCTAAATACTTACTGATTGTAGAACATCTACATGTTTGAAGCAAACTATTTCATGGAATGGTACGCACTCAATGGGCATCAAAAATTTCCTGATTAAAAATCAAAATTACTGTACAATAAATACCCTTTTGGGACAGACACAACAATAACAAAATTTAAGTTGTTAAAAAGAAAAGGAAAAAAAAAAGAAGTAACACATCAAAGATTTCCTTTCTTTCCTTCCCTCCTTGCCTGCAGCTAAAGCTAGATGTATATACCCCTGCTGGCCATTCAACTTTAACTATTTATGATTCCCCTTATTTACTAACAAAGAAATTACTTTGATGTTCCACCAATAATTCTGCATACATAAAAAATGACAAAATTAACAGATTGACTGAACTTGATTTTTCTTATGAGATTTAAACCTTCCTTGTCCCTCTTCCTTGCAAAAGCAGAAACATGTGCAGAACACGGAAATAATTACACATTTCATTATCATCAATTTAAAAAAAAATACAGCTATTTATAAATATAGACATCAAAATTTAACGTCTACTTTCAAGTATTTCTTAAAGCAATTAGGCAAGGTTAACAATTATTCACTTGATGTTTGAATGTCTCTTTTGAAAAGCTTATTTGCTATTGCTATCATCCATCAGTTTACGGCATTCAAACATCAGAGCTAACAATTATACTTTTCAAAAACAATTATGAACTCTGATATATGAATATCATAACCCATAGATGATGGTAAAAGCAACAAAAACTAAAAGAGAGTACATCTAATAGTTTGGTGCAAACGCATGTCCATGCAGTTGTCTGACTCATGTCTGATGTAAATGTTGTTTCATATGATTTTCAAAGCAAGGCCAAATTTTGAAGCAATTCAAATATTATATGATAAAGTGTGACATCAGAAAATGGTAGAACATCACTGGGTACTTTGGAGCAGGTATAAAGAGACCTGATTGGTTTGTCATTGAGTATGTCAACATGAGAAAGTGTGCATATCTGGTCTGTGTACACACAGACAGCTTAATTATTAGAAATGGAGACCATTGTCAGCTCAAATGTAAATGGTAGCATATATCTCCAAAATAAAGATTTCAACAACAAACCATAGAGAACCATCAACCGAAACCTGTTCACGATCTTACAACTGTAGCCGTTGCTTGCTTACTTTTGTACTCCATACGGAGCACCGTTGTAGAAACTCCACGTAAAATAGAAACAGATCATAGTTAATGACTTAACAAGTCCAAAGGCAATACGAGGTGACTCACCAAGTATGTATCTTGAAGTTTCAATATTCCTTTAGTATTGGAATTAGTCTAGAGTAATATAATAAATGATTATGGTAATGCCTCTACTTTGCATATTGATGGTGTAATATAAAGTAACTAAAGCACTAATTACTAAAAAAATAAAGAAATAAGCATAACATATCAGCGAGCAAGACCTCTCTTGACATAATATATATATATAGTGATAAGGATTTTCCAGTTTTAAGAAAAGAAATACAGTACAGTATAGAGCAATCATCACTTCATCACTACCAAAACACTGCATTCTGCAGCATCCATGAAATACAAATTATTTAAAATTTAATAGATGGACATGCTGACTACATGATATGATAAAGAGAGCATCAAACTACATATACGTACAAGATATAAAAGGAATCCTACCTGACCATCCCATCCAACAGCATAGCAGCTTTGTCATTCACTAACAATGTTCCCTTTCCTGCACTCAATGATCTTGACCACCTGTCATATGAATACAAGTGGCATATCACCACTGAGAAAATGTACTTCCTTGTGCTCCTATTGCATAACTTAGGACTTAATCCATGTGCAACAAGTCAATTAAAGTTAATTCCCTGAGAACAAATGATCTTTTTTAGATGTTTCAAATTGTTAATTTATCATTCCTAAAACGGAGGTAATAAAGATTTATTGAGTGGCAGGATAGACATGAATGTTTTAGTGACCCAATCTATTGTAATATGCAACAACAATATGCGAATTCTGTGATGCCTCAGATGTAATATTATGAATCTGAACATGGACTTCAAGTATGGTTCCAAATGAAAAACACTTGATATTGCTTCTGAGCCTTCTGTAGATTTTGTGCTCCATAGTTGACTCATCTTACTGGAGTAAGGCTTGGTGTTGATAGAACCATTTTATACAAACTTACTATGGCATTTGCTTGATGATGTGGAGCCATATATAACAGAAGATTTAGTTTCGTGCCCCAATTAGATAGTGTATTCACTCGAGCATTTCTGTTTCAAACTTCATGATTTTAGAAGTGTAGAACTTAGACCTCCATATTGCTGTGTGTTGCTCATATCGTGTGAGTCATTTGTAACAATCAAAATTAGCTAAAAGGCCAACCAAACAATGCATTCACTCCAACACTTCTGCCCTAAATTTCATGACATTAAAACCTAGATTTGCTGTCTAAAAATGTAAGGTGTATCTTCAAAGATAAGCCATGTTTAGTATGTTCACTGCTTGGTTGTCAGCTGAGGAAGAGCCCTGACACAATGGTAAGGTTGCTCCATTGTAACAGAGAGGTCATGGGTTCAAAACACAGAAACAGCGGCTCTACACATGAGAAAAGGCTGCATACCTCTGACACTCCCAAACCCTGAAATGGTGGGAGCCTCATCCAGTGGGCCACTCTTTTCAATGTTTGGTTGTCACCAACTTCACTATTATTGTCAAGTTCCATTTTGAACCCTTCCTGGTTCCTGCATATTTTTTGCAAATGTTCTTTCCTGGTTATGCACCTAAGAGCTTTGATTCATGATCCCTTGCTTTCTTGACCATCCTACTTACTAGTTACTACCATTTGAGCTACCTTTTTGGATTAAATTTGAATTTGACACAGAACTCCACTTCATTCCATTACCCTTAATTCCTTTCATAGTATCCTTTTAGCATTTCAATGTCATTCCTAGCTTTAACTTGGTGGTATCTATTCTGGGCATGTCTTTAAGATATTTAAAGTATCAAATTATCCTCCCTTTAGGCTGTGAAGGCCCTTTGTTCCTTAGAGTTATTAGCTTTCATTTGCCCTTTTAGGTGCTTCCAGTGCAGTGCATTAAAGAACAAGTTGGTTTCTAGAAGCTATTTCTAAATTAACGGTTAGATCAATATCAAAAACTAGCTAGTTGTATCTGACGTATCAGACACTAAGGCAACCAAATATACCATAGATTGACTGGATTGAACCAGAATTTCATAGGTTCTGTAGGTGTGGTGCTAAGTCAATCAACATCTGAACTAACTGTAGCAAATTATGTCATAAAAAGACAAAATGCACAGGCAACTGAGGAAAAGCAACAGTATCCAGCTTGCTCGCTTGGAAGAAGTCTATCTGATACAAGTGTTCTAGTTAAAGAATGGATTTTTATTTACACAGAAAGCGAGACAGATTGTACAATAAATTTAGTTCAATAAATTTATTCTTTAAGATTACAAACAAGAACCCAGATGAAGATTTTTATAATTAATAACAGAAGCCAGAGCATGAATGAAATGTGTATACTTCACATAAGAACTTTACAGATGTGACCAGATGCTACACCAGTGGCATGCTTATTATCATTTTTCAACATAAGCATGTGGCAGCAGGCTGAGGTAGGTTGAAGTGGCTAGAAGGAACAATTTGCTCAATAAAACAAGCAAAAAAAAAAAGAATCAATATCATGAAACAAATAAATATTGTGAATCACCTTTTCCTATTATTACACTTCCAGTGAAACCAACCACAGTCAGGTTTCTGGGTTCTATATATGACCTTTCCACCCTCACTGCTAGCATCTTTGAGTTGGTTCCCTACCCCAATCTAGCATAAAAGAACACATATACTACTTTTATTTGCAACACCAAGAAAGTGGATACTGCTTACTTATGAATATCTGTGCATTTTTCATTGAAAATCAGGCCACCCCTCCAGAACTTATTATTGATTGAAGTTCTCTCACTCTATCCTGAATCTGTGAGAACAAGAGGATCCAGCAATAAAGTCTATTTCCATTTAAAAAGTGAAACTATCAGCAGAATCTTAAATGCATAATATACTATGCTCCACAATGTATCGAAAAAAGCTAAAATGTTACAAAAATGAAATATAAAACATGTTTAGAACAAAGATTACTGGTAATAGATAATTACATGTATACCTTCTACAATGTTAAACTTAAAATGACTCCACATTGCCTCTATCATCTTGAGCTTATTTTCTGCATGAAATCTTCTATCTGTTTGTAGCTTAGTTTCATAATTCTCTACTTCTTCCCTGAAATCTTCTTCTGCCAATGAACATCCACCGAAGCTTTTCAACAGAAAACCTTCTTTACTTCTCACCCAACCAGAAAATGTCTGTCCAACATTATATTAACTAGGACCCTGAACATCATGTCAACCATTTTTCATTTCTGGTACTCCTCTAAGACTATCAAAGAGAAGTCGAGGTCACAACAGCACTTTCTGGTTTGTCACTGATTTCTCGGTAAGATATGCTGCAGGTACCTATTCCTTGTAAAAAGCAGCAGATAACTCTTCATCCTTTGTATGGTTTGTTTAAGTGACTGATGGTTTAGTAAAAGCCTAAAGTAAAGTCTCATTTTTCCAGCAAGAATTGTGCCAACATATGCTTTTAAGAGCAAAACCCAAATATTTATATTTACACAGGACAAAGGATTCCCAAATTTCTAAGGACATTAAGTTAAGAGGTCATAGAAATAATGATGCTTTTCACTGCTAAAAAGAATGTGAGCATTTCCAACAAAAATTGTTTGAAATATTGGCAAATTTGAGTAATGCTAATGTACCATCATGAGGATAGCTGAGATGATCCTCAATCAATGATAAGCTATCCGAATGCAAGACTCAAACTGTTAAACATGATCTATGCTAAAAAAGATGCCTAGAGACCAAGCAATCATGTATTTTGGTGATCTCTGATATAATCATCAAATAGGTGTCAAAGTGGACGGTGTAATAGCAAGATACTATTTTTATTATGATCTAATCACTAGAACCTAGTGAATTTAGATCTGCCCATGTTTTAAGATGTTTAGGTCATAATCCATAAAGCAGATTTTCAATTTGTGGGCCCGATTCTGTATTTTACCACAATGACGTAATTGATAAGATTTGTTTTGTACCAACTTGATGTATAGGTTAGACACCATCAAAACACATGAATTTTGTTTCCAGGCTTTTTTTTATCATGCAAATCACGTTCAACTGTTTGGATCTTCAATTTGGTGGCCTATCATCGATTTTGAAGGTGAGAGGACCATCTTAGCCATCCTCTCAAGAGTCTATTACCATCACTTGACACATTTCCTGCAAGATTGATGAGAGATTACTTTATGGGTCTTTCCTATGAGATTCAACACTGTCTAACACTAGAATGACATTTAAGAAAATGTTTAGTCCAGTCATTTATTGGTTGCTTGAGCAGTTACGTTATACCTTAAGCAGCACATCTGAAATAGCCTGAAGTAAATTCGATCTAACAACTTGGAGGCATACTTGGCATCATGTAGTTGCCTGCTTCTTCCAATATTCAAGATTATTCATTTATCCAAGTTTTTTAGGTTAAGTTATACAGACATCAATGCTTCATAGGCAAAATGACCTGTCCATGGTTGCTAGGTGTTCTAGGAAACATATTAGTGCTTCTATGGTATAAATACAATACAAATGACACAAACAGAATCTCAATTCTTTAGGCCTTTTTTCTCTTTTTGGATGACCACTCCCATCGGATCATGAGTTTCAAGGGATGGTGAATGCTACATCTATTACACATTTGCAGAGCAATCTGTGATATGTATATAATTAAAGGCTATCTGAGCTTAAGATTTTAAAATACCAAAAAGAAAAATCTGAAATTCCATAATTACATGCTACTACATTGCAAATGAAGTCCTAGGCTCCTAGCAACATAATATGCTGTCTTACCCAAAAATAAGATTCTTCAACAGATTATTTAATTATAAGAACCCAAATTTGAGGAATCATAACTCATCTAAAAATTCAAATATCACGTAGATTTCAATGCGTTGTGTGGCACTCAAACCAAGTTGCTGATATTTTGTCTCCGTCATCTCAGTTTTACCCATGGTACACCGAACTAGGCCGAACCACCCAGTTCACCCCATACCGAGCCATACAGGTACGGGCTCTTTTTCGGAAAGCACCCAAAACCACTCTGAACCAGGCAATTCGGAGTGATACCTGACCGAGCCTCTCAGTTCATGGCGGTTCAGTCTCCATCTCTTATTAGAGTGATGGAAGGCCTAAGAAGGCTCGGGAAGCCTTCTCAGGCTGAACAGGTACTGGTTTGGAGCCTTCTCAGGCCAAGCAGATACCATACCGAACCGGTAGCCAACCGGTATGGGTCCTGGTATCAATTCAGGCTTTTACCCCTCATTGCCCCCAATCCAAAATCACTGAAGATAACCAACTATATTTATCAGGTTGGCTTCAAAGTATTACTTCAGAATTTGTTTCTATTAAAGACTATTCTTTATGACCATGAGCTTTCAAAATTCAAGGTTCAAAACCTCAATTTCAAGCACTAGCTTCAAACGGACCAAATGAGTTTCAAATTAGTTAATTCTGGCTCCAGATTCAATAGTCTTGAACCAAAACTAATTCAATAAATCCAGAAGGAGAAAAACCAAATATAGGAAACGTGAAAGAAAGACAAAACAATTTAAAAAATAAATAAGCACCATTATAGGGTATACTGTATTTGTTGGGACCTCTGGATATCTTCCCTCTAATGACCTTTAAAATGGAAATGGTTATAGTATAATTTAAGAAATAAAAAGGTTACAAAAACATTCTAGTAAATCACTCCATTATTTGATGACAATCTCCCACACCCACAAACTAAAGTCTATTGACTTTGAGCTAGGATAGTCTCATTCTCATATGTCAAAAAAATCTTTTTCCACTAAATTTCATAGGAACCTAACATCAGAAAACTTCCAACATCTCAAAATTCATTAATTTGATATTACCCTTTGAGAAAAGGCTTCCATTAGTCAGAAAATAAAGAAATGGCAAAACATGGCACTGACTGCCGCTATATAAAATATGTTTGGCCTCAAAACTGGGTTTCAGCCAAAAATCTAAAACTGGCCCAAGTGCTGAAATTGAAGTGTTTCAATTTTGGTTTCAGAATTCTGGCCAAAACAGTTTTTTATATGAATACAATAAAAAATCATTTACTGCAACTTCTAACTATCTTATATGAGACTTCCAATATTAAAAAAAAAAAAGTCACTC
This sequence comes from Elaeis oleifera, assembly GCA_000441515.1. Taxonomy (NCBI): domain Eukaryota; kingdom Viridiplantae; phylum Streptophyta; class Magnoliopsida; order Arecales; family Arecaceae; genus Elaeis; species Elaeis oleifera. The sequence goes on from KE504921.1 coordinate 126,131, forward strand.
TCCTTATCATGATATCTCTGGATCATTTTAGCAAACATGCATATTATTATAATCAAACTACTAAGGCCCTATTTGGCTAAGCTTTTAGAGTGCCAAAAAATACTTTCTGACTCTCAGAAAGCACTTTGAAGTGATACAGTGATGTTTGGTAAAATATCGGGAAGCTATTTTGGCTTTGCCAGAAAGCTGAAAAGATCTACTTAGGAAAAGCTGTATTTTAAAGTTTTCCCCAAAAGTGCTTTCTTGCTAATGTCAGAAAGCTGTTTTGCTTTACCTAAAGTACTTCATTAATATGATTATCAAACAACAAATAGCTTTTTGTAAAAGCTCTACTTTCAAAAGTTCTACTTCTCAAAAGCTCTACTTCCAAAAGCTTCAAAAGCTCTACTGCCAATAGTAATCCCAAACAGGGCCTAAATATGCTTTTGCAACTTTCATATATCTACTAGTGTATTAATTCATTGTCTTGTCTAGTTTAAGAACATATCCAACCAAGAAGTCTCAACTTTGCCATGTTCATCTTAACAGCTGGACTTGTTTCTAACCCAAGCATCAAGTATAACTCTTTCCCTACAAGAGCTAGAAAATTATAATAAATGGGAGAAAAACCCTATGCCACCCCTTACATGGACTATACCATCTATGATCATTTCATATTGGAACTAAATATATCCCCCCCCCCAACCTTTTCAGTTGCATAATCATTGTAAACCCAAGGTAAAGTTTGTCATTGCATTCAAGCCCACCAGATTGGCGCACCTGCTTTTGGTTAGGCCAGGTTATAGCTGATCTGGTCTAACTCTTCTTAAGAAATAATTGGGACGAGCAAAATTCACATCATTGGATCAGACCCATCTTACTATATAACAACAAAAGGTTGAAGGAAAAGAAAATAAGAAGAAATGTAACAGTTTTACATTAAAAGAAAGAAAGAACAAACTATTGTATATTCTAGTGGACTTGAGCACTTATTTTGTAAATATATTCATTATTTTCGGCTTATTCTGATGATATAACATACAGATTAAGCAACAGCAAAAATATTTCACACTCAATCACAAAGGATCGTAATTGTAAAACACTATGTATTTCATTCCATAACATCAATGGTGCTAGCATATGGCATGATAGAGATTGATATTTCACCAAATTGATGTCATTGATTAATGTAAGTTTGGTAAGTAATTTTTGCTTCTTTCAGTTTTTGACTTTCTTAATTATAATTTTGACCTCAATTGATTCTCCACAAAAGTGTAATATAAGCAGATACGCATCCCTATCATCTACCAGGCTCTGAAGACAAAGATGGATGCTACGGCTATAAAGGTTAATATAAGATTTAACAGCCAAACAAATGAAGGATTAAAGTATCTGTCCACACTATAAAATAAATGAAATACATATCAAGCCAGCAAGCAATATGAATTTTGTGAACCTGTACACCATCCATGCCAGACTATATCATTATGAATTTATCCTAAACAACTTTGTCTCTGTTTAGGACATTTTGGAATGGGGAAGATCTAGAAGACACATTACAAATTTGACATACTTTAATAAGCATCCACTGTTATACATCAAACAAAATGTTAGAAATCAAGATTACATTGTTTAGCCTTCTGTAGTAAAACTAGAATGCAATCTCTCAACAGCATAGCATTACGCATACAGCATCAATGCACTTGTGATGTATTGGTTTTGCATAAACATAGTTTCATTTGCTTTTAGCATACTAAAGCAGACAAAAAGGATTTTAAAAATAAAGGTAATCAAGCATGTGTAAGCTTTCCAAAGTACATATAGTTCCCAAATGACAGATAGCATGTGTACATCTACAGTGTTACCTTATTAATGTGTAAACTAGTTCTGTGTACCTTTTTTGTGTCCATCATAAATTTCAAGCTTATTCATGTCAGTAATGAGTAAATATTGGCAGTAATGCTAATTTGTATGACGAATAAATTGAAAAGGTTCATGTGTTGAAGTACAATAACAAAGTACCTAACATGATTTATGATCCTAGATTTCAATAAGATGTGTTGAAACTATATTTAATTGTTCAAAACAAGGTTCAAATTTTTGGCCGAAATCAACCCCCATTCCGGCCAAGACCAAACCAAAACTACCCAGCAGTTTCAGTCATCTATTTTGGCAGTTTCAGAAAATTTTGATCTAGTTTGGTAGTTTCCGATAGTTTCATTTGAAACTGAGCAAAACTAGTTATAAATGCATATTTTGACATTTGATTTTCACAAACATACTAGGGTCATTTCTCTATTTACATCCGTGAATAGGCTATAGAATTATTAATTTCAATTTTCTTTCTTTTCCTTGAGCTGAAAGAGGAGATAAATAGTGAACTTTGGGTTAAGGCTTTTGCAGATGCCCCTATTAACGTGCATTACAAGAACTATTACAAGAACTAATGCAAACAATTGAATACAAGACACCTCAAAGAAATAGCATCTCTTTTATGTAGAACTAAGATTCTCCAAACTGGTACTAAAGGGCGTATTGGCCGGCAACCAGTTCCGTAGTTCAGCATCGTACATGTTTGTACCATGTCATTTTGGGGCATACTGAAACAAGAAGAGCAAGAGAGGGAGTTAGAGAGAGAGAGGCCTGAACAGCTCTCCTCATCATTGCCAAGGCGGAGAGAGAGAGGGTGAGGAAGAGGGAAGATGGCAGGGAGGGGAAGAGGAAGAGGGCTTGAACAGGCCTCAAGGGGGGGTGGTGTGGTGGAGGGGAAGAGGAAGAGGGCTTGAACGGAGAAACCCTTGAACAAAGCTGTGCAAACAAAGAAAACTCTCGATCCCTTTATGCCCCTAATCAAACCCTTGAATGCTGCTGGTTACCAAGCAATCCAGTTCAGTCCCCTGAACCGGCCAATTCGGCACGGTTCAACCCGTAGTGTGTAGAACAAAGAAAACACTACATAATTACATGCATTTTAATATGTTAGTCATAAACATTTTACAGACTTGTGCATGTACCAATGCTGCATGCCTAGGTTCAGCAAATAATAATGTTAGCACAATGAGGCATCATATGCATGCCATGCTAGCAAAGTATGCATGACATCAGTCGATAAAAATTAAACTAACATATTCAATATTTATTGCTAAATGACCCAAGTTCAACTTTCGTAAAACTTGGACCCTAACTTTTCTTAATTTTCCGAAGATAATATTACAGAAATTCACATAAGGGCCATAATAATTTTATCCAACCAAGAGTTTCATTATTCAACATAGATTTAGCCAAGAGAACTACTGATTGTGCACAAGAATAAATAGTTCAATATAACAGGGTTTAGAAACGAATCTTCTAGATGAAACTGGGGATGAAATTATTGCTCATAAATAGTACCTCACTCATTTCCCCTGTGTGGACACCCCAAATGTTAAGCAAATGAGAAAGTGATGCTGCTGGGAGCTCCCTGATCCAATAGAAAAGGTTGACAAATACATTCATAAATGTCTAAGATAATACAACACAAAGAATGCTTCAAGAATTTAGAAATCAGTTGCCCAACAAGCACTCAAGAAGTTAATGGAAGACAAGTAGGAAGGGTGATACAGTCCTGGAGAGGTGAAGGTCATGGCTAATATAATGTGATCACGCATTAGGCTAGTGATGAATTGCGGATAAAATTTTACAAACTTCAAGAATGATTTCGCTTGTTCGCAATTATTTACTGGCAGCTACAAGAGGACCAATTTACCACATGGTAGAGTATATATTTATAAATGCTACAGCCTTCTTTCAGGTGTGGGAGATTTTCTAGCAATCTACAACAGTGAGCTAAGCCAGTTTAAAAAGATTCTCGTGGATATTGTAACCATGAGTACAATATCTAGCCACTGGATTCTTAATTGAACACTTAAATGAATTTACATACCTTACCTGTTGTATTGCCTGAGCAATAAACCCTCCTTTAGCAGAACCAGACTTTCCCTCAATGAGATTGCGACCGATCAATGAAGATAACTGCAAGTTGTGATCTAAAGCCCTCAGGTTGTAGAGAGTTGGATCGATGGCCTCGCAGAAAATGTCTAGTAGTTGCATATCTTTTGTTTCCAACTTCAAATAAGCACTGCCATGAATGGCCAGAGGTTGTAGCATCATATGCCATAAGATAACAGTGATTGAAACATGAGGTTTTGACCAGTCACAAGCAATGACAAATCAACTAGAAACACATTTCTCAAAAAATGAAAAAGATGCTCTTTAGCAATAATATCTATTGCCAAACAGAAACACATTATTTTGCATAAATTTGGACCATAGATGCACGTGGCTTAAATTTTGAACCATTAAAAAACAGACTTAATAGGTTGAACAATAAAAAGATATCAAGATACTAACATTTACCATGCAAATAAACCAAAAAAAGCAAAGAAAAGTAACTCTCTTCTGGTGAAAATAAACATGCATGGAAAACTCTTTGATGACCCTATGAGCTAGGATAACTAGAAAGAATCATATAGGGGGCATTCCATGGAGGATGATATTATGGCCAACTTTAGATCTCATCCTAATTTTCCTATTTGATATCCAAACTGATTAATCACATTACATAGTTGCATAAGAAAGTAATTCAGCACAATAGAGAGAGAGAGAGAACTTTACTTGTATAAGTATATGATAACATTCTGATAACCAGTAATAGTATTGTGGATCACAAATCTTGACTTTGGAGTCCAAATCGAAAGTTCCGATTGAGGGTTCACATTTCTTCAAATATAACTTGAATATTTAACTAAGTTGGGCAAAGTATTTGATTCTATGAGAAATGGTATGGTTCAATATTTTACACACTGACTGCTGCAAGCATGGTGTTTATCTCTACATGACATTCGCACTCCCAGAACAATGACCTCAGACTTGTCCACTAGATTTTGTGGCACTTCTCAACACACCATTTTATTATGAAGTACCTCCATTCTTTCACATGACTCCGGAAGAAACTATTCAACATCACAATTAGCCACCTTTATTCTTCCTTGCTTACCCTAGAGCAAGGTCCATAGAGTTGGTATCAGGACTTATGCTGGCCGGTTGGCAGTACGGATCCGTACCAAATCGGACCGGTGCAAAGCGACACAGAAGTGAAGAAAGGAACCAACAAGGAGGAAAGAGAGAAAGAGGGAGGGGAGGGCGGGGCAGGGATGGAGAGGATGGCCGGAGAAGACACTGACGGTAGCCACAGATAGGCCGCAGGAGCACTCGGATGGCCATCAAGGCCTCTGCTTTCTCTGCCAAATCGCTGCCGAGAAAGAGAGAGAGATAGAGAGGGGGCGGGAAAGAAAAGGTGGGAGGTGAGACCGGTGAAGAGGTCGTTGGAGGGCCTCCGATTGGTCATTGTAGCCATTAGATGGCGGAATCATGGCCCGCAACTCCACAAAAATGAAATAGAGGCGATCACCCCTATGTCATGGATTTTTCTAAAAAACCCCGACCACAGTGAAGCCAGCAATGGATTTGCCGGCTTCACTGTTCATCAGCGTTTTAAAAAAAACATGATGAACAGGAGCGGTTGACCATGTTCCGTGGTCATGATTCTGTCTATATCTTTTCCACCACTTGATGGCCACGGCAGCCACCCGACACCCTCCAATGGCCTCTCCACCAATTGTGCCTCCCTTTGGTACCCTCACTCCCCCTCTCTTTATCTCTCTCAATTAAATATCCTATCGGATGACACAGAGCCACGGAGGCCTCCGCGACCCTCCAATGGTCTCGACAGGCCATCACCGACCCTCCAACAGTGGCGTTCCCTCTTTTCTTCCCTCCTCTCCCTCTTTCCTCTCTTTTCCCTCTCTTTCCCTCTCCCTCATCTCGTATTCTGATTCGAAAACCAAACCATCCCGATTTGCGGCCGATACAGCTCAGAGTAAATAAGTATGTATCTAGCACTGTGCAACATAACATCACAGACTTCCATCAAGCCAATCACCCAGCCAAAATTTATATTTAGAAGGAATAAAATTCTTCACGATCTAAAACCATCAAAATTTGACACAACTGGTCCCCCATATCAACTAGTGCCAGATTTTATTCTCCAATTGTCATCTAAATAGAAAAATAAATTGGTACAATGAACTATGCAATTTTTCAGATTATGTTTTACAAATATTTCCATCTTCTGTTTCCTTTATCGACACCCATGGTTTCTTAAACTATCAGTTGTACTCCAAAAGTTGCTTATTGCAAGAAATCTATTTCCATAGAGTAAACATCATATGCTTTGAGGGTTTCCATCGTAAGTGTGATTCTTTAATATTTTGAAAAGAAAGTACAAGTGTCTAACAATATTCAAAGGCTGGAGCAACATGTGACTACAATAAAAGGTGCACATAGTTATATGAAGAAAAAGGCTGCCTTGCTGCATAAGTCCACATGGGGACGTGCGAAAAACAACTAAAGTTGCCTCAGTGTCTAGATTTGGGAAAATCTCAATATTTCGTGTTTTTCTATGACTACTCCACATTATCATTGTGACTGCAACATTGAAATTGAAGAATTTGGCATATACATTTTCTTATTGTATAGAAAAATGGACAAGTGTAGGCTTTTAACTCCATAATATTCTCTTTTCCTTGATACTACTCCAAAGAGGGTGAGCCTTAACACAATGGTAAGGTTGCCCTATTATGACATGGAAGTCATGGGTTTGAAACACGGAAACAACCTATCCACATGCAGGGATAAGGTGGCATAACCCTGAACCTTGTGGCAAGAGCCTTATCCATTGGGCCACCCTTTTTTCATTTATACTACTCTACAATAGCGAAAGTCCTTCAAGGGATGGACTCATCACGAACTTAAAATAATGAATTACTATAAAAATAATAAAAAGCAACACATTCGACCATCATTCTGAAAATATGTGGCATATATGAAGCTTAAGAACATAGATGTCCTACCATATTCTTGGAACACTAGTGACTAATTTGCCCCTACAATGCATAGTTTTGGCAAAAATCCCATGGTACATCAAGCCAAAGGCCTGCCCTTTAGCATAGTCCTTCCAATGGACTCACAAGGCACTGGCTTTGAGAATGGAAGAAAAAGCATTACATTCTTTTCCTATGACTACCATATATATAAGTCAGATTTTTCCTCCTCTCAAAACAATTCAACTGTGTTTCCATTGTAAATGCTGTTACAAGGCATGAAACTAGTTGGGCTTTTCATATTTGTATCATAAAGGCTAGAATTTATAGTTACACAAGCTTGCAATTTGCCTATGGATTACATGATCAGAAAGGATTCAAGGTGAACAAAGGATTTTATAGAACTACAGAAGTCTCAGTGACTTAATTCAAGAAGGAAATGTAACTAAATGGCCAACAAAGAATGCTAAAGCTAAACAATAATATAATGGAGCACCAAACATTCAGCCGTATTCAGCTCTAAGCACAGTGCCATTCCCTTTGTTATATAGAAAATGTCCAAGCCCCATCATATGATGGTTTGACATGTCTATAATATTATTAAGTTATTGCACCTAACAATAATGTGAAACAGACCCATTAAATTAATGGGCCATAAGCCAAAGTGATGACTTTAATCAGATCATAGATAGGAATTCCTCGTCGATTACCAACATTAAAATACTAAGTGATCACCTTCACCTCGTCAAGTAACTTCAGCCATCAGATTAAGACGTTTCAAAAAAAATCAAGGTTGCACTTTTTGATGGGCCAAATTCATTCTCTGCACATTGACCAAATTTATACTATCAAGGATGCATCACAGCAATCCCAACTCAACTAACTAACAATGTATTGGTAGTCAATAGACATGGTTGTTCTTAAAGAGTATTGTGGAGTCTTTGATGCATCTACACTGATTTTCCTGGTACCTGAAGGCACACGATAATTGGCATAAGGCCAAAAAATAAAGCTTAAAAAATTCTCTGAATAGAGCTAAAAGGCTCATTGATAAAGCCTTAAATGCCCATTTAAAGCAACCTGCTAGTAAGGGTACCATGTATCTCACTGGTGTCAAAGTAACCAGGCTGAAAACCTGTCGTATCCTCTTACCATATGTGGAGGCTTAAATCATCTAAAAGAATGTCTACACGCAAAGTAACCGAGCTGAAAACCTGTCCTATCCTCTAACCATATGAGGAGGCTTAAATCATCTAAAAGAATATCTATACGCAGCCTGGCTGAGAGAGAGAGAGAGAGCAGGATTACCTGTGGCAAAAAGCATATTTACCATCAATTCTTCCTATCTCCCACCAATTACTCAACCCTTGCTCACATGACTAATGAGCATGTATGAAGAGAGGTCGGGAATAGATCTGTATGTGACATCATCGAAGTACAGCTCTCAAAATATAAATAAAGAAAGCTCAAGATGTTTCTTCCATGCATAAATATTGAAATGGTCTCTGCATGCGTATATTCAATGAAATGTTAAACTGTCTCAGAGAGTAGTAAACTAGCAGAAAAGTGTTCGAGCTAGACATCATTAACAATGTAATGGTGATTGGTTGTAAAAGGTAATATGGTCATTCTGGTATTCTTCTTCATAATGTCTATAAACCCACACAGAACCATTAGTTGTGCTAGATGAAAACTAGAAAGTTTTGGCATAGTTATGTTATTCTCAAGTTCCATATATTAAGTTTTCATTCATTAAAGTTTCTTCAACCTATCTATAGTACAGCAGTTGGTCACCAAAGGCACAATTACAATAGAAGATGTTGACTATTCAATTACAGCAAACTAAAGAAGCACTCAGTTGCACTCATCATAATTTCCATTATGTTCTAAAACGGATAGATTGGGTTATCAGACCTACCATAACAACAGAACTCCAACACTTTTGCAGCCTCCTCAGCTCAGTTAGCCCATGTACCAAACTTCCACCAGTGCCTTTGAGAATTTTTTCCCTGAAGAAGTCTTGTTGCTCATAGTCCTAGTATTGACTAGCCTTAAATATAGAATGAATTGTCATGCAAACGTATACATGGTATGGATGCCCATACCTTTGACAAGATGGAAGATTGAAAGCATGATTACGCAAAGAGTCAGGCAATGAATCACACTGGCCTTGCTGGAAAATCTGCATGTGGAATCAAAGGGTAAATAATACAGAGTATGAATTCAAGATTTACATCAGAAGAAGATCTTCGAAGCATTAGAAACAAGTCAATCATTATATTTTTGGAAATCAAAAGCCCATTTGCGATGGGTTGCCAAAGTTGTGATGCTGATATAATTCATCTATTTGTAGTTTCCATAGTTTAGAAGCAATTACATAAACAAATGAACAAGCATATCTATACAGTTTCCAGAATTCTTCTTAGACCAAAATATTTGTAACGGTCAGCACAGATACCTTTCTTACTACTTCCATAAAAAATTAAAATGGAACCAAGCTAGTGGTTCAAGGTGGCTCAATATATGTATGAAAAAATGGATAGGGGAGAATAGCATCACTATCTCAGACATTTAATAGGAGGGGAAGAGAAGTATGACCTCAGAATCTTCATCAAGTATGTCAAGGCCCAGAAAACTCAGAGGCTCCATTTCAAAGTGTTTAACGCATGCAAGCTGCAGAAAGAAGCTTTTTTCACATTATATGTACTCATGGAGGCAACATGGTGCAGAATTTGCCTCATAAGTTAAAATTAAGTTAAAAGGGCAAAGTACTAACCTTTAGAGCCCTTACAAAAGAAGTAAATGTTCCATCATGTCGAAGGAAATAGTTTCTTAAGAATGCTGCAACTTTGTGACCAATACTGAATCCAGAACATGATTTTACAAGAACAGACTCAATTAATGCATTCATCTTCTCACAAGGAGATCCCAATGTGAACTTACAAGGATGCAAGTGTTGCTGTGCATCTGATGGAAGAAGTCTCCTTGGGGCATCAAAAGTTGTTGCAACTCCCATTATAAAGATGATTGGAATCTTGATCACCCATTCACTAAAAACAGGAACTTTTAGAAGCCATGTTGCTAGTAAAAGTTAAATCTGTAGGGAAGTTTATTAGGTCATGGTAGAAATTTTAGGTCTACTTGACCGCATAATGCCATGGACCACCATTGTGCCTAGTTGGGCCTAAAGAAGATAGATAAAGTAGATTAGTGTCTGTTTTCACAGATTTTATTAGATTAACATTTGGGTTCACTGTGTCCTATTTGATAAAGTTTCTAATATGATAACAGAGTATTCAACTTTTGAACTTTTGTTTCTTTTTGCAATATATCCATTTTATCCTTGGTTTTTTGTCCTTTCTCTATGATAACCATCTTCTGGAACTTTGTGGCTGCTATCACAGACGCTTGGTGGTTACAAATTACTGTAGAGGAAGAAACTAAAAAATCTTGTATTTCAAAAATTTAGGTCATGATATCTGGTCATCGTTGTCATTTTGCAATTGCACAAGAGAATGAAAAATTATTCCTTTAGCAAATAATATGAAATTAGAGTTGATTATTGAGAGCTTTAGACCCAATGAACCTGTTTTCAGGCTGGTTACTGAGTCTAACTTCGATCTCTTCAAAACACCAATCCTGAACACACAAAAGGACTTTCAATCAGACGCCTCCATAAAGGAGATCATGCCAAGGTTTCTGGAAGTCCCTGTCAATTTGACAAAAGGGGCACCTTATCCCAAAAAAATATGAAACTTGTATGTTCTTACTTGTTTGATTGATTTCAAACAAATTATGGAAGTAATTACAACTATGACAGGAACCCTTTAATTTGGTACAAACTGTATAACAGGGTGCTATAAAGAAAACAGTAGATCAGAGATATAACAGGTACTCTTTAATTTGGTACAAACTGTATAACAGGGTGCTATAAAGAAAACAGCAGATCAGTTTGATTATGATTTTGTATTATGAAGCTGTGCTGATTTATAGGGGATTCAACATATGGCAGCTTGACAAACAGGAAATATTTATAATGTTATCTCTAAAATAGAACCCATTATGTAGGACTGACGGTATCTCTAGTTTTGCAAGGTATCAAAGGTGGCAGGAGAGAGGCCTTTAAAAGCCCATGAACAAAATACCTTAACATTGTGATGAAGTCGGCCAGGACAGCACCACAGCATCGCTCACTATCATCAATTATCACAAGGACAGGATTATCACAGTTCTCTGGCTCACAATACCATGAGGCCAGAATAGAAATATCAGCCATCTACATGCAAGGAAAGACAGCAAAACAATCATGTAAAGGGAAAAGCAAACTGGAACAGAAAAGAAAAATCTTTGTTCTTTCAAAAAGTTTGATTGATGATAACATCAGAATGGAGGGGAAAAAGTTGCAGCAGTTTCCTACATCAGGAGCCTCTGAAACCAACTGTCTCAACAAGCTTCTGAGACAGCCAGATATCCCATGCTTAACCGAGAAATCCAATGATGTTAGGTAAGCCACATGGCATCCACTAGATTTCAGATGCCCACCAAGCTCTTGAAACGTCAGCAGATCATCAACAAACTCCACATTTTCTGTACCAATTAAGATCAATCAGCACATTAAAATAAGAATTTCGTTCCAAAAAGGTATGAACTACAAGTGGTGAGATCTCACTTGTCAAGATCAATGCTGTGGGTATCTTCCTGCATATAATATCCGTTACAAGCGGATAGGGCCTTTGAATCTCAGAAATCTTATGTGGCCTGATGGATTTGATTTTGGAGAATGACTCAAGAACCCAGCTTTGTACTTCATCAAAGAGATTGAGATTGATCTGCCTCAAAACGTCCTGAAAGGAGAACAAAGGGGAATATCAAACTCGTTAAAGAACATTTTTTTCATACGAAAACAAGAAATCGAGATGTAGGAAGAGAAAGACGGCACCTTGATGGTGGAATCAATCTTGGACCAGGTTCGGTTGAAGGCTTCGAGGCGAAGCTGCTCGTAGATCCAATCGCTGGCTTCTTCAGTCGACGAGACATCAGATTTCTCGATGGACTTGAGGGAAGAAGGGGCAAATCAATCTTTCTTTTCGCTCTCCCAAATCCGGAAGACTTTCTCTCGGATTTTCGAGGCAAGGCCTTGTGGAGAACGAAGAACGGCTATGGGAAAGGGGAGATGAGCGAAGGGAGGAAAGAAACGAAGGAGAGGAGAGAAGACGGTGAGAGGCGAACCTGGAGATTGTTATCGACATCGTTGGAGGCGGCGGCGGCCGAAGAAGTGGGAGATCGGAGATCGGAGAGGGCGGCATTGTTGATTTCGAGAGAGAAGACTGAATGCTAGGGTTTATTTGGCCCCGTTGCGGACTCTTTTGCCTCTCTCATCAGGGGGGCTGCGTTTGTTTGGCGGGAAGAGTGGGTGGTGAACTGTTGACTTGTCGGAAACTAATGATTTTGAACTAATTTCGGCAAACGAAGTACAGGTACTAGTAGAAAACGCCAGCATCAGAATTTTTAGATAGAACTGTATACGTATATTAAGTTTTTTTATTTTTTTTTTGAGATAATAACTGCAGATAGCTTGAGCTTGTCAACACCTCTAAGCAACTTTGCCTTTTCTAATGCACTAACAATAAAAAAAAGACTGTTATTTGTCATCCAATAATATCTGGAAGG
>KE504921.1:138719-170385 GCA_000441515.1 Elaeis oleifera
AAAAGTAAAAGAGTTCTTCATTTACATCTATATGATATATGAAATGAAAAGGGCAAAGTTGAGCATATTGCGAAGTGGAAAATAAGCCTTTGCTATTTGTCTTCATGCAATAGATGCATATTTATAAAGTTTATATACATTTTCATCCATTTGATAACACCTCAAAAAATGAAAATAAATTAACAACTAGACATCAAAATGAGAACTTGCTACATGGTGGTTTGTTGTTCCATTATTTTATGAGCTCCTCTTTCCAAATGGATGAACTAGTTCAGCGACGTTTTTGATATATCAATTAATAATAAATTTGAATTATATTTTTTATAATCTAATTATCCAAATTTTTAAAATATTATATGAATGAGATAAAGTCATTAACACATAATTCAACAAACTCTTTCTCAAATGCTCAAAATAAGAACATCTGTACAAAAAAATCATGTACAATAGTATTAATCTAATCAACTTCAAGAACATAAAATTATCCATAGTTTATTGTCTAGCCACGACATGCATACTCCTATGCATCTTGTGATTGTGATTTGTATGGATGTTAAAATTATTTTGATATCTCTTGTTAGTCCACATTAGATCATTTCATATTTTATTGTTCTAACTTCAACTACTATTGATAAGTAGATCCCAAAAAAATGTATGAATTATTTATATTTATATTGGCACTTAAATTATCATCAAATTTAAGAAATATCCTATTTTTTATAATGTTTGTTTTCAAAATACTAAAAATCTATCAACTATAAAATTTCAACTATAAGAATTTAAAAATTATAATTCTTAGTTTTTATAATATCTAGTAAAAAACTCTATTAACAAAAGTTTTACCATACATAACCTACTTCAAAATTACCAACTATGTTTGATAGCGGCTACTATTAAGGGACATTCATCCGAGATTAATAACATCATCATACTACCTATCAATGCAATTATGACATTCATAAGTAGTAATTTTTGTATGACTTAATGGAACAATAAGAAAAGATTTATGACAGAGAAATGAACAAAAAAATCATGATTATAAAATTAATAACACAAACCTATATTTCTCTATTAGCTATTATACAAATAAATAAAACTACAAATTTAAAATTAAAAATGTGAAAATAATTTTCATGCAACAAATTTAGCATTCTATTTTTTCTTGCCTTTGAATATTAATGCTATAAAACCTTTACATTTACTTCCTCCAGTTTCTCATTATAATAAACCACAAGTGAAACAACATTTATTTTTTGGCAAAATTTATTTTATATTTTATGATATTAAATTCAAAAGAGATCTGAAAGTTTGCCTAACATCATTACTTCACTAGGTCATTAAGCAACTAGCTCACTGAATAATACATAATAAGGCAAAATATATTGTAATTTATATTTTTTTTTGTGATTAAAGTTATTGCAATATGTCTGAATCAAGTTATCGTGCAAAGAATACTTATGTAACGGATGGCTCTATAGCTCTGCAAATTAACAAGATATGAATAAGGTTGTATTTGGGCTTCAAATAGTTAGCTGTGTGTGAATAAATTAAACCATTGGAATTACTCCCAAATCAAATAATCATGGGATAGAATTATTAATTATTTGGTTAACATCTTGAGGGTTAGAGAATTAGATTGTTAAGAAGTATAAAAGTAAAAGAAAAGGAGAGCGATCATCTAAATAAACTTTATTTCATCATTCTCCATGAAATAAAGTGAATCGGGCTAGTTGGCTTATGAGATTTTTTTATCAATCAAGTTCAGCATACCATTTTGAGTTCTTGTTTGGTTGGTTAACTTATTAATTTATCCCTAAACATCACATAACTAGTATATAAACATGGCCTAATTGGTGTCGCATGGCTAGTGATGAGAACTAGCCTTACTCTATTGGTCAATGATAAGGCATAATCTAATAAGATCATGAATCATAGCAATGAGCAAGTGGTATAAGAGAAAGGATGTAGAAGAAGAAAAAAGTGAGAAATCATCTATTTTTATGATCTCTGATTTCAAATTATATTATATCACTCATGGCCAATAGATAGAAGAGGAAAGAGTAAGAAATCATCTATTTTTTCTAACCATGATCTATAACTTAAAAGTTTCAAATGCCATTATATTACTCGATAAGTTCTTTGCCCTTTAAGGACTCGTAACTTTATAGATCTATGCAAAATCAATCAAGCCTAGCCTATTTAGACTGACATGATTTTCGTTAAGCTTGAGCTAACCTTTTCTCAATCGGTCAGTCAAGATCTAGATTTTTCAAGACCAACAAACATTAGGCCATGCTTGAACTTGCTATTTTTAACTTACCTTGGCCCAAACATGTACCAAGTATTCATATCACATATGTATATAAATTTATATATAATCTTATGTATGTTTAAAAATCGAAATAAGAAAAGCAAATACATCAAGGGAGAAAACCCTAATTCTTCTCCCTACTTAAACCACTTCGCTTTTATCCCTACTTCAATTAGGTTAAATTCAATTAGCTACGAGGCTAGTTGGATCGGGCCCAAAGCCTATAATTTGCTATAAGGCTAATCTCAAGCTCCAGAATTCATGCTTAAGCTCAAGCTAAGGTGAGCTTCAACTTGGCTTTTTTTTTTTTGTTATTACTTCAACTTGTCTATTTAATATTAGATCTTAGCGTAGGCCAATCCTAATCCAACCTAGATCATACTTAGGTCTACAATCTTTATATGTGTATGTCTATATATAGAGCGAGAGAGAGAGAGAGATTTAGTTATCAGCCTTATAATGACCTACATGTGAAAAACACTTGCATTTAGAAACTCATAGAAAGGAATAATTTGGAAGGCAACCATAGAGACGAACAATTTAGACTAGACATAGGAAGTCTATTTATAAGATAAATAGCAATATTAAACGCTTCAAACAAATAAGTTTGGGCATAAATGAATGAAATAAAATTCTCATTTGTGGGGCATTACAGATAGAAAGATCTACTGGCTACAACCATGACAAGGCTCAAACCAAACATTTGGACATAGATGCATTGTTGCAAATAGTAAAGCTTCTATCTGTAGAGCTTTGGGGATAAGAACATTCATATGGGACTTGGATGTCAAGCAATAGAAGAATGTGCTCTATTATGATAGTCAAAATATTATCCATCTTAACAAGAATCTGAGTTTTCACATGAAGTCCATAAAGATATGAAATATTATTGGATCATCGATGTACTTGAGAGGAGGTTTCTACAACTTGATAAGATCTACACTAACAATAATAATTCGAATATGATGACTAAGCCCTTATCCAAGGACAAGCATGAGTATTATCAATCCAAGATGGGTTTGAGTTTGGTAATGCCGTTCTCATAAATCGAGAGATGGAGTTTGTTGGTATACCTTCTTATGAGTGGAATCCACTTTTATATTATATCACAGTAGTCAAGGGCATTTGAAAAAATTCATCATCATGATATTTCTTATAATCCAAGTAAAGGGAAAGAATCACTTTCTTGATGGAAAAAAATAAAGAGCTCACTTTCTCCATGATGTCTTGCTAAGAGAGAAAGAAGAAGGGAGTTTTTTTCAAGAGATCTTGATTAGGTTGAACGAAGAGAAAGAAAAAAGATATAAAGTATTGTCATCAAATTTGCAAAGCTTATCCATGACTCATTAATCTATTGAAGCTATCCCTAGTGGTTCTTGGAAGGAATCAAGGGCATCTCCAAGGATTTCTTGAAAAATCAAGGTCATCCATGTCATGCCCTAAACCCAGCATGAAGGTCGGTCACATGACATGGCTGCATGAACCCTAAAGTGATGCCTGAGAGATTATGTAAAGTCATAAAATCTATTACAACCATAATATCCATAAACAATAATGATTTAATTTTATAACTAATAAGAAAACTTATATAATTACAAAACTTAGTCATTCGACCGTATTAGGGATGCTCTATCTATTCATTCCTTTCAATCATGATCCCATTTATACCCAATAAAAGTATCCTACAATTCTAAAAAATGAAAGGAAAGAAGAAAGTTGTGAAGTTTACAACCCTATAAGAATCCCTACACATCCATACCAATATAATAATATAATTCAAAAATAGCAATAAGCAATATCAGAGTGAAAATATAAGATATAAAATCTCATATCAAATAACTAAAATAACTCAAATATCTGTATCAATCATCCATCTTGTCAAAAAAATGTATCATGACATGCGAATAAGAGAAATCTTTTATTCAGTATTAAATGTATGTATCTTATCATCTATTCTTTATCACAATTATAGATTTTGCTAATCTTCTTTTTCTAGCTTTGGACTGATCAAGATCATACCCCAATCTATATATGATCAAATTCTCATGCGTAAATCTGTGGTGATTATTCCAGTCATAAACTCTTAGAGGCTATCTCATACATAAGCACATCTTAGTTGTTTCAACTATAAGCTTCTGACCGGCCATCCCAAATATAAGCTCTTAGAGACTATCCCACTCGTAAATTTATAGAGATTATTACAGGCATAAGCTTCTAGAGACTATCCTACACATAAGCCTATACAAACTATCCACGTAAGAAGGTTAGTCCAAACCATTTCTTATCGATTTGATTATTACATTAATTTCATCAAATCAATTTCAATTTGATGGTATATTCAAGATAGTCATATTATAGCTATATAACTATATTATTAATCATTGATACATATATATAATCAAGGCATAATGTACTCATGCCAAAATATATATAAAAATGATATTGTCTCATTTAAAGTCAAATCCATCAATACAAATCTAATAATATAAATCTAACGATTCAATTAGTATATATAATAATGATCTTATATAGAGATTCTTAACTCTATCGATGATAAACTCGATCACAATTGTTTATTAGTCTACATTGAGCATGCCCAATCAATTAGTATAAATCTAGTTCATCCTTGATCAAATATTAGCATAACAAATAATAATTATTATTGATTTCTTAATTTCAAAGCTCTAATATCCGAATCCCTCTTAAATCTATTTTTTTCTATACTGCCTTATTCGAGATTAAATAAATAAATAAGAAGTTAGGGTCTTTCTTGATTAAAGAACTAAAGTGTAAAATCCTTGCTCAGCAATTTTTGTCCAACCAGTCGCACCTCTACATAAAATCAATATGTATCATCAAAAAAGATAAGCATAATAAGGATGAGGCTGATTGGATATCGGCATCTAGCAATCCTAATTAATCAAAATAAATAATCAAATTCTTCAGATCAATAAATAAGTGTCCAATCAAGGTTTGGATAACAAGTTAAATATTGTCAATGATGGATCCGTGGATAGTCAATGAAGATTGAGTTGAATATCGTAAGATAGTGTTCAGCCATAATAGTATGTCTTTGAACCTCTCGTCAAAGATCAACCCAGGGTTCACAAGTAGAAGTCTCCTCTAGATCTAACAAACCATGTAAAAGAGAGAAAGAGAGGAGCGAGAAAGTTTGAGAAGAGAGAGAAAGAGAGAGAAGATGATTCTCTTTTCCTCTTCTTCTTCTAAAATAGGGGATTATCCTCTTCTTCCCTTCCTTCTTCTCTATCACATCAACGAAGGTAATGACCAAGGGTGATGGCAACTGGGCGGCGTTCAACCATAGCATCATCAGCGATGGTAGTCAGCCGACGAGAAAGAAAGAAAAAGAACAAGAAGAAAGAAAAAGAATATGGAAAGGGTTCTAGGCTAACCAACCCCACGCTGGTGGCTCTTAATAACAGCAACCCTGGTGGCTCCAGTCCTTGGCAGCTAGAGCACGTCCATGTCCAGTGATAACAGCAGCAACATCTATAATTCTGATAGTTGGTCGGATATAAAGTAAAAAAATGAAAATAGAGGGGTTCAAGCAACAATCCAACGAGCAACCATAATCACATGATCAGGAAAAAGAAGAGAAGATGCCCTTAAGTTCTTTATCCAAGTCTGGAAAGGCTAAATGGTGATCTAATGATCTTTTTTCAATAGAAAAATCAAGAAAAAAGCAACAAAAATCTTAAAGCCGGCGGCAGTTGAGGAGATGATTGAAGGTTGCTACTTAAAGGAGAAAGGCATCTTCTTTATAAGAAGTCCTAAGACTTTATCTAAATTTGATAGTCTTAGGGTTCTCATCTTCGAATGGGATCGGGAGGAGAGGTAGACTCCCATCGGGGGACTTCATCCTTTGCCTCATGTGCTCATTACCTTCAAGGCCAGTCCAACCTAATTAGGCCCTATTTTAGATGGATTCAATTAAATCAGGTTCTCACATTCTCTCTTCCTCAAAATAATTTATTCTCGAATTAACTTGCCTCAGGTTTCATACTTTAAAAGTTCTGAACATTTATGCTATCCACTAGCTCTCATATAGTTTTCTTCTTAGAGTGCTCGCTTCACAAAATCTTGACACAAAGAATTATGTGGCATCTCAAAATTCATTCCTTCATTTTTCAAAGAATACTAATATTTCAATCTTGTATTAATATACCAAAATTCTTTATTCATGACATTAATTGATTAACTCCACATAGAAATAATAATCATCTCAAATTACTTGTAACAGAAATAAAAAAAAGTTTGAATATCGAGCACTCTTCATAATTACAGCCTTCTTTTTCTTTAACCTTCCTCATGATTTAACAATTCGACTTTTATCTTAGAAAAATCTTAAGCTCCTACATCCAAATCAAGTAACAATATCTAAGCTAAAAAAAAATTCATATCAAAATATTTCAGATTTGAAACTAACCAAAGAATCATTTAAGGCTAAATTTGAGATATCTAGAGTTCTCCTTGGCGTTATCTACTATAGAAGAATCTACTGATAAAAATTGCCTAACTATATATAAATTAGTCAAAGAATCAACAACATTCTTTTTTTCTCACTGGTAAAATCCTATTTTACTTGAAAACAAACTCATCTTCTATCATAATAGCTTCCAAATCAAAGAACTGATGTTTCTATCCAATTTCAAAATAAATCTAAAATATAATAAATCTGAAATGAATTAATCTTGAATTTACTTGACAATTATTTAAACAATTTCAAACCAACTTTTATTATAAAATTATTAATATCAAATTTCAACAAATAAAAGACCCATACTCAACATCCTTATGAGTAGAATTTACTCGATTATTTCTCTTAAAGATTTCTTCACTATGATCCCTAGCATCAATCGACATACTCACTTAAAATTTTGTCCCTTATATACTAAACTCATACCAATCTTTCAAAACTAATTTTTTT
Organism: Elaeis oleifera; assembly: GCA_000441515.1. NCBI lineage: Eukaryota > Viridiplantae > Streptophyta > Magnoliopsida > Arecales > Arecaceae > Elaeis > Elaeis oleifera. The sequence continues at coordinate 145,979 of KE504921.1, forward strand.
CTCAATTCAGTAATAGCAACAAGTATCTTAGATTAGCTCATAATCTAAACTTTAACTTGAAGTTTAACACACTCGATGATCTCCATTAAATATAAGGAAGATTAGGTAGTCCGATCCAAATGTGATAATTTGAATTATCAAAAATTCTAATAAGATGCAAGTCATATATCCTCACGATAAAATCTATTCAATCAATAAAAAATTAAATATATTTGCAGCATCACAGATATGTTTTCTTATATATGTCGGTTTCATTCATACTCTACGTATAGCTTCAACCCTCAAATATATCATTCATATAATGAAACTCTTTCTTAGGCCATGTCTTAAACAATTTTTAGATGATAAACTCAAAATGTGTAACCAATAATTTATAACCAAATTAAAGTATTATCATAGTTTTCACCCATATCAAGTTTAGAATTCTAAAATTATCTAAATAATAATCGAATAAGTATACACATCGCAACATAACCTATTAATATATCGCACTTTATTTCAGGGTCAACAATTCTTGTACTTAGGTCAAACCCTACTTATCGAATTAAAGATATAACTCATCCAGCTCTTTTGTACACATCGTACGCTACTTATATATAAATTTATCATAATATCTTATGGTTTGAAATCTAAATTTTAAATCTTTTTGGCTACTTCTATCGTATCCCTAGTAATCATAACCTCAAGTTTTATTCCACTTATGTCACAGTCTCAAGTGATCTTAACCTAAACTCTGATATCACTTTATCATACTCCAAACCCAACATCGAGGTCGGCCATGCGACATGCCCGTATGGATCCTAAAACGACGTCCTAGAAATCATTTAAGGCTTTAAAATATAGTATAACCTCAATATTCATAATAATAATGATCTAGTTTTATGACAAATAAGAAACTTATATAATTATAAAATTTAGCCATCCAACCGTATCAATCATGCTCTATCTATTCATTTCTTTTGATCGTGATTCCATCCATAGTTAAAACAAGTGTCCTATAACTATGAAAAGAAAAAAAAGAAGGGGTTATGAGATTTACAGTCCAGCAAGAATCTTCACACATCCATACCAATATAATAATATAATTTTAAAATAGTGATAAGCAATATCAGAGTAAAATATAAAATATAAAGTCTTATATTAAATAACTAAAATAACTCAAATATTCATATAAACATGTATAAATCATCCATTATCAAAAGAGAAGTATATATCATGACATGCCAACAAGTGAAATTTTTATTTAGCATTGGTTTTCATATACTTTATCTGTTCATCTTATCATAATTTAAAATTTTACTAATATTTTTTTTCTGACTTTGGACTCACTAAGATCACGTCCCAATTCATATCTAATCAAATTCTCACACGTAAGCCCTGTGGTGGCTATCCTAGTCATAAACTTTTGGAGACTATCTCATGCATAAACTGATAGAGGCTATCTCAAGTATAAGTTTCTAGCTGGCTATCTCAAGTATAAGCTTCTAGAGGCTATCCCATATATAAGTTCGTGGAAGCTATCCCAATCATAAGCTTCTGAAACTATTCTATATGTAAGTCCATGGAGGCTGTCCGAGATATAAGCTCTTGGAGACTATCTCATACATAAGTCTATAGAGGCTATCTACACGACAAGATTAGTCCAAACTATTTTTTATCCATCCAATTATTATGTTAATTTTATCAAATCAATTTTAAATTGATGGTATGTTCAAGATAAGTATATCATAGCCATATAATTATATTATCAATCACTAATATATATATATATATATAATCAAGACATAATGTACACATGTCAAAAAATCATATGAAAACGATATAGTCTCATATAAAGTCAAATCCATCAATATAAATCTATTGAAACAAAACTAACGATATAAATCCAATGATTCAATTAGTATATATAATGTCATCATATGTAAGGATTCTTATCTTTACTGACAGTAAACTCGATCACAATTTTTATTAGTCCATATCAAATATGTCCAATCAATCAGTATAAATCCAGCTCATCCTTGATTAAATATTAACATAACAAAATAATAAATTATTGCTAGTTTCTTAATATCAAAGCTCTAATATCTAAATTACTCTTAAATCTAATTTTTCTATCTTGTCTAATTCGAGATTAAATAAATAAATAAGAAGTTAGGATTTTATTTTGATTGAAGAACTAAAGTGTAATTGCTCAGCAATTCTTGTCTGATCAATTGCACCTCTACATTAAATTAATATCGATCATAGGAAAGATAAGCATAATAAAGATAAGGCTGACTGTGCATCGACATTAGCCAGCATGCAGCAGTCCTAATCAATCAGAATAGAGTAATCAAGTTCTTCAGATCAATAGATGAGTGTCCAATCAAGGTTTGGATAATAAGTCAAATATTTCGATGATGGATCCATGGATAGCCTATGAAGATCGGATTAAATGCCATAAGATGGGTGTTCGCTCATAATACTATCTTTGAACCCTCACCAGGGGTCAACTTGGGGTCCACAAGTAGAAGTCTCTTCTAGATCCAATAAATCATATAAAGAGAGAGAAATTTGAGAGATAGAGAGAGAAAAAGAAGAGGACGACTTCCTTTCCTCCTCTTTTTTTCTTCTTCCAAATAGGGACTATCCCCTTCTTTCCTCTCTTTCTCTCTATCACACCAATGAAGAGGTCGGGATAACCAAGGGTGGTACTTAGCCGCAATATCATCAACGATGACAATCAGCCGATAAGGGGAAAGGAAGGAAGAATGAGAAGAAAAAAAAGAACAAAGAAGGATTCTAGATCGACCAACCCCATGGTGGCAGTCCTCAACAACAACAACTCTAGTGGCTCCGATCCTGGACAGTCAAAACATGCCCAAGTCTGACAATAGTGGCTATAACATTCACAGTTCTGATGGTTGGCCAGATAAAAAGAAAAAGAAGAATAAAAATAAGGGGGTTCATTGTGATCAAATCCAATTGCAATCTAGCGAGTAACCAGCATTGTGTGTGCATGTGCGTGTGTATGTGTATAGACTGTTATGATAATAGGGTAAAAGATTCCAATCCTATACCCTATCCTATACATCTCCTTTCATCCATTTTCACCGGTATTGTAATTTAGAGGTCAAAAAAATGAACCATTGTTCACAAAATCAGGAAATTAATTAGAGGTTAAAAAAGAAACCTTGGCTATCCATGATAGCACCCCTCATCTTTTGCTTGGAGGGCAAGAGACGGTATTTTTTCCAAATAGGCTTGTTTATAGATCAGGTTTAGCCTTGTCCAAATGTTAAGATAATTTTCTTGAGTCCAAGCTCGAACAGCCCGACTTGGCCTAATCTTCTTTGAGCCCGACTCTTGGTTAGGCTTTGAGTCGGGACATAGACTTCATGATCATTTTTAAATTATATAAAATAATAAAATATTAAAAATAATAAAATATTTAAAACTAGTGAATATGAATAATTAAATATTGCCAACAACATGTTTATTATATAATTAGCTGACAGATCAACAATTATCAATTACACCTGCAAACATATCAAACCCAAACAAATAAAACAAGCAAAATAAAAAAAAGAGTTGGGCCGAGTTTTAATCTCAAGCCTAAGCCGATCGTTTATTGGATACTAAGATAGATCTATTTTTCAGGCCTAACTTGGGCCGACCCAGCTAGATGGGCCTAAATCATTGACTTGAGCCTGCTCAAAATGCTTTGGGTTCAAACATCTCTGGCTGGCGATGTGGTCCATGAACCTTTTTTTTTTTTTTTCCTTTTCTATTTCGTTTTTCTGTTTTTGTACATGAACAACGTATTTTCCAAAGTAAGATCCGGTAGCATTCTATGATACATATTTGACAAGTGGCAGCTAGTCTTGCACCCAGCCAAAAGGTCCAGAAAGCAACTACCAAAGAGAGGTCGAAGTTTTTCCAACGACTTATGTGAAACCGCACAAAAGCCGAAGAGCTACTCGGAAACTTCCTGACAGAGACCTCGCCGATTATTTCTTACCGCGTCCTATGTCGCCAATCCCTTCCCCACTTAGCCACACTGAGCTAGGCCTGCTGATGAACGACGGGAGACGAAGAAGTTGCGAAGCTTCCGTAGTTTCCTTTCCTGAATTCACCAAGAAAAGTTATTATCAAGGTGTTTTGGACTAATTCTATGCTGCTTATCGACGAAGTGCAGCATTAATGATGCTTGCCCCAAAAATGGTTCTTTAGATCATACCGAGCTTAAGTCAAGCCTGAGGTTGACTTAGCTAGAAACAAGTTATAATGTCCTCTGATTTGCATGACTGAGCTGAAATAAAAAAAAGAATTTCAGAGAGGCAGGATGTCATCTACATTATTAGTACTATGATGACAGTGGAAAAAATTATATTTTATGGATTTAGCTGGTTCTTTGATAAAATATCTATGTGATCCACAGGTAGAACACTATGGAATCAATGCTACTATGGCACCAGGATTGGCCAAGGGACCAAGTGGAGCCTTTTTGCATGTAAAATTCCTCCTTCACTATGATTCATAAAAGAATGAGAGCCACTCTGTAGCATGAGAAACTCTGTTTTATGACTGGACTTGAAGGGAATGAAATTGATAGGACAATTTCAGAGAGAATGGAAGAATCTAAATTTACTTGATATACACACACATATATAGATAGATAGATTGAGAGGCAGAAGCTTCATTATGAGTTCAAAAGTCTGCTCACCCATCCGCCAAGCTGTGAAACATAGAAGGAATTTACCAACTCCCTGTGTATAAGCACATTAGCTAATATTTATTATCCATCAACATAAATCAGTCTTTCATCAAATTGGCACCTTGGGATGAGGAAGATGCCTTGAAAGCTTCTGCCAGCACATAAGGTGGAGATTGCAAAGTAGAGGCTTCCAAATAAGACAAATGGAAACAAGATTGCATATATCAAAGCATAAAAGTAGCCATTACTTGACAATTTCCCAGGAAAAAATTTATTCAACTGGTTAATTTTGAAATAGACTACCATTGTATGGTCCTAATAATCATAACAACACAACACTACCTCATGGCACATTGTTTCCTTCTTCTCCCCTGTTACATACTAGAATGGAATGTGCACAACAATATGTATCTATATATGCCGATCGGCAGGCTCAAAGTCCTCTTAGCTAGCCTCAAAAGTTTCATGTTCGGTTATCATCTACATCAAGGGGTCCTCTTGAAAGAATTCTTCACTCTCTCTTCCCAGTTTTTAAAGCTGATGGCAACCCACAGGAAAAGCAGGAGGCAGACCCACAGGGCCAGGTCCATGGCGAGCGAAGTCCTGGGCTGCGAGGTGATGAAGGTCAACATGAGGCTGGAGTAAGCCACCACGAACGGCCACCGGACCCGGCGAGACTCCACCGGCACTCCGGTGAGCAGATACACCGTCATGAGCATGGAGCTGCCGAAGCCCACCCAACTGGCGGTCATGAAGAGCCAGTACCGCTTCCGGTGCTGGTCGCGCATGATGGGGTCCCCCGCCACATGACCATGCTCGTTGTCCTGCCAGCAGCCACCAGGGATGTTGGTTCCCAACTGGTACGTTAACGCCGTGATCAGAGTCGCCACCACGATGAGTGTGTTGCTGTCGTTGCCCTCCCATCCCCGCCGGGCTCCAATACTGGAGGTGGAGAGATAATCTGGCCCTCTTTTGGCTCTTGGTGCTGTTCTTCTGGTGGGGGGCCGGGAATTGGAACTACGTGGTTTTGGGATTCAGACATGGTGGTTGGATTGCTTTCGCTGAAATGGTATGGACTATTATGGTAACCTTTTTTTTTTTTTTGGGCTCCTGGACGTTTTAAGTCGGGACTCCAAGGCTTGGGAGAAGAAGAGAAAGGCTAGAAGAAGATTGAATCCTGGAGATTGAAGTTTTGCCATCTGATCAGCTTATTAAAATATAAAGTCTTCTGTTGACTAGGAAGCTTCGGCTCTCCTCCCGCGCTGAAAGCCCTCGGAAATCTCTCGTCTTTCTCGTTTCCCCGTGAGTGGACACGCGTACGTACCCAAGGGAAGATTTGTCAACATGAATTCTTGTCCTCACTCCACAGGTCCGGTCCGCTTCTTCGGGGCAGTCGTCCACAGCAGCCAGGGAAGAGTGGGTTCCTTCCGCTGGAAGGTAAAGACCGTTGAGAGTCTCCGTTGCCGTTGAGATTACTCTTGAGCTAAGTATTTATTAAAATTTAATAATTATGAATAAATAATATATTATTAAAAAATTATATCTATCAGGCTGGTTTTTAATATTTTAAGTAGTATATGAATCTAATTTTCTACAGAAAATTACAATCATTTTAGTGGAATATATGTAATTTATTTAAAAATTTTGAAAAATTGTATCGTCCCACTTCTTTGTATTTATGTTTGTAATGCTAAGTTATTTCTTTAGCAAATGCATGCACGATTATAAAAATTATTTTTTTATTAAGTTAAATCTTAATGCTCATTTAAGTGCTATAAATATACCATGTATCAAGACAAAAGTCATAATTGTTGGAAACAATAAAATATTTAATAAAAATTCTCAAATACCTCTTTATTCTTCATTTTGAGTATATGTGTGTGCCTGCCTCCTTCCAACAAAATTGTTTCAAAGCCTTGTTCTTTGGAGAAGATATCGTCAAAAAAAGCTACACTTTTCTTTTATTATCCACAGCTCATCAAAGATAATTTTGACAATTAGATAATTAAAATGAAGGCTATCTTTGACTCTCAAGAAATATGAGAGATTGTTGACAAAGTTTATAAGGAGCCTCAAGATAAAGCAATTTTATATTAAACCCAAAAGGATGTTTTGGAAAAGGCAAGAAGGAAAGATCAATATGCTTTCACAATCATCTATCAAAGCTTAGATGATGAAATGTTCAAGAAGGTGGCAAATGCAACCAACTCTAAACAAGCATGAGGAACCCTCCAAAATTTTTTCAAGGGAGTAGATAAGGCGAAGAAAGTTTGCCTTCAAACTCTAAGGGTTGAGTTTGAGGGACTTCGCATGAAACAGAATTGTTGCTGTTGAAATCAGTTGGAGTCAGATGACGAACACCTGGTCCTCAAATAAAGACGCTGGCATTGGAGTGACCTGCAAAATAAGTCTCAAACCAGAGGTTGTGGCTCCAGCAAGAACCCTTCGACACTCAAGTCAGAAAAATAGAGAACAAGAGAGTAGCAACGGATTCTCTGAGAGGGATTTGATTGAACTCCTGGGTTCTCGGAGCTCTGGTTGTTTATATAGAAGGATGTCGGACAGCTGGATTGTTAGCTGTGAGATTGCACGATCATGAAATTATCGGACCGTGGGACATGCCAAATTAGACGAGATAATTCATCTCTTAATTACTTCCACGAGATCAGGAGAGACGGTTACGTCAGATCTTATCTATTCGAGATAGACTGCTATCACATATGTTGAAGAGATAAGTCAGTGAGTAATTCATACACAGGTTAGACCTCGGGAACGCCTCAACTCAGCATAGAGATGGACTCCTCAGCTCATACGGTGATCAACGATCGTGTTGATGATCCGAGAATTTGAAATATTTGTAATATAGCGCTGATCCAAGATACTCGCGGTAACCACCATAACAAGAATGAATCCATTTTGGATTATTTCTCGAGAATTCTGATGGTGGTCAATCAAATGAAGAGGCTTGGTGAAGATATAAAAGATATTTGTAAAGTTGAAAAGATATTTCGCTCACTTAATTCTAAGTTTGAGCATGCGGTGGTAGCTATCAAAGAGTCCAAAGACTTGGAGACCATGTTGATTGATCAATTGAATGGATCTCTTTGTGCATATGAAGAAAAATAAACAAATAAATATGAACTCGTAGAGTAAGTCTTGCAAGCAAAACTCTCTCTTAAAATGAATAAAGATGCTCCTGAGAGAGGTGGAAAGAACCATGGATGTGGAAGAGGTCATGGTCATGATTGTGGTCAAGGAAGAGGAGGAGATGACCAAAATTCTTTCTATATGAACAAAAATCAAAATTCCTTAAGAGAATATGGTAGAGGAAGAGGAAGAAGCAATTATACAAGAAATAATGAAAAAATGCATGACAAATCTCATATTGAATGTTATAATTATCGCAAGTTTGATCACTATTCTTGAGAGTGCTATAGCAAAAAGGTTGAAAAGGAGAGAAAACTTTTTGAAATAAAGAAGAAGAGGAAGAGCTAGTCTTGTTGCTTGCACTTAAAGAGCTAGTCTTGTTGCAAACAATCATATGACCGATGACAGAAGTAAATTTGTGGAGCTTGATAATAATATTGGTGGGCATGTAACTTTCACAGACTCATCTCAGGTGGAATCAAAGGCAACATTATAATTTTAATTCAGTCAAGAAATAGTAGTCATAAAATGTTGTTTGATGTTTATTATATTCCAAAGCTAAGAAGTAATATTTTAAGTCTGAGGTAACTTTTAGAGAAGGGTTATAAAGTTTATATGAAAGATAGTAATCTTTAGTTAAGGGATCAAAATGCTAATCTTATTATTAAAGTATCTATAACAAGTAATAGGATGTTCTTGTAAAATCTACAGACTGCTGAAGTCGTGTGTTTGAAAATGTGTGGAAATTTTGCCATGGCTAGGCATATGCAATATGAAAACAAAAAAGTATTCAATAAAAGTTCTCAAATACCTATTCCTTCTCTTTGAGTATATATATGTGCCTACCTCTTTTCAACAAAGTGGTATCATGGCCTTGTTCTTTGGAGAAGATGTCGTCAAAAGGAGCTATACTTTCTTTCAATATCCACGACTCATTAAAGATAATTTTGACAATTGAGCAATTAGAATGAAGACTATCCTTGCTCTCAAAGAGTATAGAAGATTATTAACAAAGGCTATAATGAGCCCTAAGATGAAGCAACTTTAAATCAGACCCAAAAGATGCTTTGGAAAAGGCAAGAAGGAAAGATCAATATGCTCTCACAATCATCCATCAAAACTTGGATGATGAAATATTTGAGAAGATGGCAATTGCAACCAACTCCAAATAAACTTACATGGGGAATCCTCCAAAATTCCATCAAAAGAGTAGATAAAGTGAAGAAAATTCACCTTCAAAGGAGTTTGAGGGACTTCACATGAAAGAGAATGAATCTATTTTGGATTATTTTTCGAGAGTCCTGATGGTGGTCAACCAGATGAAGAGGCTTGGTAAAGATACAAAGATATTCGTATAGTTGAGAAGATACTTTGCTCACTTAATTCTAAGTTGAGTATGTAGTGGTGTTAATCGAAAAGTCTAAAAACTTGGAGACCATGTCGATTGATCAATTGAATAGATCTCTACTTACACATAAAGAAAGAATAAATAAAATAAATATGAACCTGTGGAGCAAGTCTTGCAAGCAAAACTCTCTCTTAAAATTAAGGAAGATACTTGTGAAGCAGGTGGAAGGAGCCATGGATGCGGAAGAGGTTGTGGTTGCAGTCATGGCTAAGAAAAAAGAAGAGATAAACAAAATTCTTTCTATATGAACAGAAATCAAAATTGCTCAAGAAGATGTGGTAAAGGAAGAGGAAGAAGTAACCATATAAGAAATAATAAAAAAATATAAAAAGTCTCATATTAAATATTATAATTGTAGCAAGTTTGGTCACTATTCTTGAAAGTGCTATAGCAAAAAGTTTGAAGAGGAGACAAATCTTGTTGAAAATAAAGAAGAAGAGGAGGAGCCAATCTTGTTGCTTGCACTTAAAGAAAAAATAAAAATAAAAAACGTACGTGGTATACTGATAATGAAGAGAGCAATCATATGATCGGTGATAGAAGTAATTTATGAAGTTTGATGGTAACATTGCTAGGCATGTAACTTTCAAAGACTCATCCAAAGTGAAAATCAAAGTCAAAGGTACAATTTAATTCAGTCAAGAATGATAATCATAAAATGTTGTTTGATATTTATTATATTCCAAAGCTGAGAAGTAATATTTGAAGTCTGGGGCAAATTCTAGAGAAGGGTTATAAAGTTTATATAGAAGATTGTAATATTTGATTGAGAGATTAAAATATTAATCTTATTACTAAAGTATCTATGACAAACAATAGGATGTTTCTGTTAAATATATAAACTGGGAAGCCATGTATTTGAAGACATGTATGAAATTTCATCATGGCTATGGCATATGCGATATGGCCATTTAAATTTGGAGGATTCAAAATTTTAGGAGAAAGAAGATGGTAATAAGTATGTCAGGATTTTATCATCTCGATTAACTATGTTAAGCATGTTACTTGGCAAGTATTCAAAAAAGGGCTTCCTAAAGTAAGCTAACTTAAGAGCCACCAAGCCACTTCAACTTGTCCATGTTGACATATGTGGCCCCATCAAACCTCCATCATTTGATAAAATTTTATTTTTGCTCTTTATTGATAATTTATAGTAGAAAGACTTGGGTTAATTTCTTAAAGAATAAATTTGAAGCTTTTGGGGCATTTAAAAGTTTTAAAGCACTTATAGAAAAGAAGAGTGACTATGAAATCAAAGCTTTAAGGATTAATAGAGGAGGTAAATTTACTTCTAAAGAATTCAAAAATTTTTATGAAACACATGAAATTCATCATCCTTTAATAATTTCTAAATCATTATAACAGAATGGAGTAGCTGAAATAAAGAATCGAACAACTTTAAATATGACTAAATGCATGTTGAAGAGTAAGAAGATGTCAAAAAAATTTTGGATTAAAGCAGTTTTATGTGTGCTTTATTTTCTAACCGCTATTCAACCAAGAGCTTGAAGAATATGATGTCCTAAGAAGCTTGGATTGGATACAAGTCGAGTATATCACACTTGCATGTTGTTGGCTCCATTGCTTATGCATATATTTCTAACCAAAAAAAGTCAAGCTTGATGATAGACGTAAGAAGTACATATTTATTGGCTATAATGTAAATTTCAAAGACTATAAACTGTTCAACTCAAGTAATGAAAAGTTCATAATCAATAGAGATGTTAAGTTTGACGAAAAGGTATCATGGGATAAGAGTTCACAAGAGAAGGAATCTTATGATTTTTTTCGTACTTTGAAGAAGAAGATTCAACCATTCAAGCTCTTTAAGATCTTACCACACCACCAACTTCACCAACTCCTATCTCTTACGGATCAACATCCTTACTTGCATCCATATCAAATTTAAGTGAAAGACCATAAAAATATAGAAATCTTGCTAATATTTATAATAAAATTGAAAGGTTAAATAATATTATTTATTTATTTTTATACAGATGTTGAACTTTTGAGTTTTGAAGAAGGTAGGGAAGAAGATAAATGGATCCAAGCTATGAATGAGGAGATACAAGCTATAGAGAAAAATGAGATATGAGAGTTGGCTAGTCTATCAAAAGGATTGAAGATAATTGGAGTCAAATGGATATTCAAAGTCAAGAAAATATCAAGAACGAAGTGACGAAATATAACATAGGGCTTGCAGCTAAAAGATACAAACAAAGAGAAGGCATTAACTATAAAAAGATATTTACTCATGTTGCAAGATTAGAGATAATTAGGCTGTTTATCTCACTTACAGCTTATAATCATCAGAAAATTCATCAATTAGACATTAAGTCCATTTTCTTAATGGCTATCTTGAAGAAGTCTATATCGAACAACCCTTAGGGTATGAGGTTGAAGGGTACGAAGATAAAGTACTAAAGTTGAAGAAAGCTTTGTATGGATTGAAGCAAGTGCCAAGAATATAGAAGAGCTGAATTGATAAATATTTTCAATAAAACGGCTTCACTAGATGTTGACATGAATATGCACTTTATATGAAGGAGCAAAATAGAGATCTATTATTTATATGCATTTATATGGATGATTTTGTCTTCATCGATAATAATCCAAGCATGTTTGAATAGTTTAGGAAGGCTATGGCATAGAATTTGAAATGACTGATATGGGTCTTATGTCCTACTACTTGAGAATTGATGTAATGCAATTAGAAAAATTTTTATCTCATAAGAATGATGCACAAAGAAAGTACTTAAGAAGTTCAATATGCTAAATTGCAAGCCGGTTAATACTCTCATGGAGTGTGGTATAAAGTTGTCTAAGATAGATTCAAAAGAGATAGATCCTACATTGTTCCAGAGTCTTGTGGGGAGTCTAAGGTATTTGACATATACAAGACTTGACATTTTATTTACCGTTAAGCTTGTGAGCCACTTCATGGAAAATCTCTCAATTCTCACATAAAGGCAGCAAAAGAATTCTCAGTTATTTAAAAGGTATTCTTGATTATGGACTGTTTTATTCATCTTCAAAAGATTTTAAATTAGTAGTGTGATAGTAATTTTGCTGGAGATCTTGATGATAGAAAAATCATATGAGGTCTTGATGATATGCAATTTCATAGAGTTCTAAAAAATAGCTCATAGTGACACTCTCAACATATGAGTTCGAATATGTTGCTGCAATATTTTGTGTTTATCATATTATTTAGCTAAGAAGACTCTTGAAAGAATATTATTACTATAAGAGAAAGCTATAAACATTCTAATTGATTATAAGTCAGTTCAAGCTTTAGCAAAAAATTTAGTTTGTCATGATCGAAGTAAGAACAATAACACAAGATTTCATTTTATTCGAGAGTACATTACTAAAAAAAGTTAAGTTAAAATATGTAAAGTCTTTTGATCTAATTGAAGATATTTCACAAAGCCCCTCAAATATCAGAATTTTCAGAATACATGAATGAAGCTTGGAGTAATGAAAAGGTCAAGTTTAAGGGAGATGTTGTTGGAAAGTAACTTAACTATTCATTTTCTCTGTTATTATGATTAATTTTGAGCTAAATATCTCATCAAGAACTTCAATAATTATAGACAAATAATATAGTACTGAAAAGCTGTGTCTATGTAGTTTCTAATGCTTAAAGTAGTGTATGAATCTAAATTTTTATAGAGAGTTATGATCATTTTAGTGGAAGATATGCAGCTTGAGAAATCTAAAAAATTATATTATTTAATTTTTTTATATGTATATTTGTAATATTGAGTTATTTCTTTGTGCAAATGCATGCATGGTCATTAAAAGTCAATTTCTATCATTAAGTTAAATCTTGAATATTGATTTGAGTGCTATAAATGTGCCATGTATCAAGGCAAAGGGTGTAAGTGTTGGAAACAATAAAGTATTTAATAAAAATTCTCAAATACCTCTTTATCCTTCTCTTTTGAGTATGTGTCTGCCCACCTCCTTCCAACAAAGATTTCTTATCTTAAATTCTAATTTTTTTAATAAAAAAATTCATAAGAGTAGATAAATAGATATCTATCTGCTCAACAGAAATGAAATAAAAGGACTGAAAAATCAAAAAGGCCATCAAAATTATTGACATCATCCATTTAATCTAGCTTAGATATGGATGGGAAGAATGTGAGCCATGCATCCACGATATTATAGTAGATCTTATTTGCTTCAAGGTCAAGCTATCATTGACTTCGTAATGGTAACAGAAGAAATTCTAAGGTGTAAGTACCCAGCAGGTAATTTTTATCCCATCCGACTATGAGATTGTTAAGATTATTATAGTGGTAGAAAATGAGGAAGACTTGCTCGGAGTAGCAGCTCTCTGGATATCATTTTAAGAGGATAATTTGGCTTGAACTCAAATGAGAAATAAAGCAAATAGTATGTCTAGTAGAATCATGGTATGTCAATAGATAACATCATTGATTCTATTTGACCTCCAAATCGAACTCTAAATCATCTGAGATTTGAGGCGAAAGAATAATAATGGTGGATGCATTCAATGTCAGCAAGGGCATAATCCATCTTGCATCCTGATTCAATATCGTATATATAATATATATATATATATCCATAAGCCAGCTTCTAGATAAACATCTGCATCCTATTATGAGCTCGAAGTGGATGGAGTGGATAGTTTTCTCCATGCTTTTATAATAAGAATTTTATTCTAAATGCCTCTCCCCTATAAAGCATAGCCCTTTCAGACCCACCAACCATTAGTCCCTCTATGATACTTTGCACAAGCTTCATGGAAAAACATGATTGAAGGCTCTGAGTATATCACAAGTGCCATTCGAGAGGATAGTTAATTGAAATTTCTTGTGATTCTCAACCTAATCCATAACAATCATAATAGCCATTTTAGAGAATGGATAGGACGAAATATCATTGCCATTACCGATAAACTTGAAAATTGATTATCCAACCAATAGGAACTTTACACCGTAGCCTTTAAATTGAAGAAGACTTTCTAGATGAGAAATTAAGCTCTACACCATGTGCACCACATGGTGGTGCACAATGCCAATTATCTCATCTCATTTTTATGGACCTCATCTATCATGTGCTCATCTCAGATTATGCCCCCACCCCTATACCTCATCTCAGATTGTTCCTATGGTGCACTGCTAGTATGGTGCATATGATGTAGAGTATTTTCTCATCTAGATCAAATATAGTTCATAAAAAATTATTGCCTATTCTGCATGTATCATATAGCTATGCACTCATCCAATCACAACCTCTTGTTTCTATAGTGACCATAGCCAATCATGGCTATTGGTTGATGTGGGCCTCATTTGTCGAAAATACTTCTCAGTGCACCATCCTATAGAAATCAGTGGCCATAATTGGCCGCATTCATAGCCACATGGTGCACACAGTATAGATAATAATTTTTATAGTTTATCTATCTTAATTTAAAATTATATATGAGGTTGACTATATGTACCCATAAACAATCAGGTTGCAGAAGTAGTCTCCCCATTATCTTATTCAAAAAAGGATCATTCCATATTCCGATGATAAGAAAGCTCAATCCTCTATAAAAATGATCACACAATTCTCTTTAGGTAGCAAAACCAACAAGGACTCATACATTTGTGAAGAGATGAACTAGCATGAGCACAAGAACTTACTGTAATTGATCCTATCACTGAAAGCTCCTTCTAGTTTCATGCATCAAGTTAGATATTTTTTTGACTATAAACTAGGTCGAGATCCTGCATAATAAGCCTTTTATGTTGCAAAGGAATGCCAAGATAATAGCCTAAATCATCCACCTATCTAGCTTCAATAGTATCCAACAATACTAATACCTTCAATTCATCTGACATCTGAGGTAAAATATTATAGAGCAATTGAATAAGTTAACTCGATGTCTGGATTGGCAACAACACTCCAAGATTACTCTTAAGGTTATGTGATCTTATACGAAGCTTTGTCGATCAAAAAAATGCAATCATCCATAAATAGTAAATGAGTAATTGAAACCCATCCTTCTCTAGGCTTATATCAACATAAATTCTCATTTGCAACCTCATTGTTGAGTTCCAGTCTCGACATCTTATTACATAAAAAAAAATGATGAGAGGGGATAACTTGCTTGCATCCCATGGTGGAGTTGAAAGAATATGTAGAGCTATCCGAAGTCCAGATACCAGATTGCTGGCTGCAAGGGGCTCACATCTTTTTGAGCCTTCCATCCTGTGAGTAGAGCTTCGTGTCGCTTGGATAGATATCATCTGTGCTAGACAGGAGT
Organism: Elaeis oleifera; assembly: GCA_000441515.1. Classification (NCBI taxonomy): domain Eukaryota; kingdom Viridiplantae; phylum Streptophyta; class Magnoliopsida; order Arecales; family Arecaceae; genus Elaeis; species Elaeis oleifera. The sequence goes on from KE504921.1 coordinate 161,516, forward strand.
TGCAAATAAAGATAATTTTTATTGAGGATGATTCCGTCATAATATTCAGTTGGATTAGAGATGAGGCGAAGTAATTGGAGGCTCATTCGCTCCTCCACGACATCTGAAGTTCCTTCATCTTTCATTACGGTGTCAGTTTGGCATGTCTTTTGAGAGGTGAATAGTAGAGTAGATTGGATTACATCCTTTGTTGCTGAGCACACTAGAGACTAAATATGACATTAAGGGGATGTTTGCCCATGAACTTTGCAGGATATTTATTTCTGACTTCTTAGATTGTACTTATACTAGAATGGTGTGATCATCCGTGTATATCAAAAAAAGAATGCGTAGAGCTTCAGAAGTTCTTCTGGATCAGATGTACAATTGGATGCTATGGACTTTAATGCCATTACAACCTATGCTCATAATAATCTCCTTGTAGAATTCAATTTTCTTGTTAACGGTAGTAGTTCTTTGAGCTCCAAGGTAGGTAGGGGAGAAATATTAGTAGCTACCCTCCAACTTTTTATAAATATCTAAAAGGAATATATTAATGGATGCCTCATCATTGAATCAATCCCCTTAGCATCATCCAGCCATGATATTATATTTTTGTGTCTCCTTATAATATTGATTTGTGTCTATTTTGCATTCTAAGGAGTTGTGATACGGAGCAATTTTATCTAGCAACCACTACATATTAGCATGAAATAACCCATAGAGATCTATTTTTATCTGTTGGATCTTAAAATTTAATTTAATTTCATTAAACTTCTAAAAAATTTTGCCCCCACATTCTTGTTTACTTCTAAAGGTTTGCCTAATCATATAGCTTCTTCTACAATGCATATGTTGGAGAATAAAGTTGCTTGGATTTTATGATTTAATTGTGTTAAGACCGATAGTAGAAGCACTCACATAAATAATAGAGAGAATAAGAAAAAATAATATAAAAATTTTTACGTGGTTCGGTCTCTCAAATAGACCTACATCCATGATCTCGAAAGGGATATTTTCACTAAAATAAAATTGCTATAATTTTTGAACAGACAAAATTGTAAACCCTCTCTTCCTCACAACTCTCCAAGATCTCAATTACACCCTCTTAGTTAACCTAAGACTTGACTTATTGTGATGGTTATAAACAAGAACCAGGAGGGCCTATTTATAGGAGCACCAGGCTCTCCCTGTTTTAATCTCAACCTATGTGGGACTTTGAAAACCATTATGCTTGCCACAAAAATTTTCTCTTTTTCAAAAGTCTCACATATCTCTACTTTGTCAAAGAATCGAACTCTTTCTCAATCTTCAGAGTGTCTGTCATTCTGCTGCTTTCCATCTTCGCTGACAAGACATATCTATCTAAGTATTAGATGTTCTTTACTTCTTCCTTCCTTGCATAAGTAAGTTTCCATCCTTGTACACTCTACACCAATTTTCAATGCCAACATACTTATACCTATGTGAAGCAAACTCATCTAATGAAATAATATTAGCTCCACTAGTAGCCACATACCTTACATTAGGAATTACTTTGATTTTATCATTGTGGAGCTTCAGACGAACTCTTACAACATTTTCAATCTGTTACTTCAGATTGTTTCCCACATTAACGTAGCCAAAATCTCTGTCAATATGCAAAGTGTCAAATAGATCTCGGTTAGTGTATATATAGATATCAACAGCATAATCCATCATTCAACTAGAATTACTCTCAATAGCAGCTGTGTTTGAGAGGTAAAGTTCATTATCAGTATTGACCACATTTACGAAAAAATCACCCTTTAACTTATCCTTCAACTCTTTCATGCTTTTTAAGTCCTCCCTGAACTTTGGGCAGCAAACCTGGATGTGACCAAACTCTCTACAGTAATGGCACTCAACAGTGCTAAAGTCTTTTGGCTGAGATTTTGATCTTCCATCACATTGGTCACCTCTCTTCTTCCTCCCTCTCTTAGAACTCTCCACAGTTAGTACTCGACTCTCTCTGGGATAATCTTTATCTTCCATCATCCGATGATTCTCTTTCAAAATTTTCATCACCTCATTTAACTGTAGTATGCTTTTTCCTACTAGTATTGACTGCACCAGTGGTTTGTAGGATCTGGATAGTGAAGCCAACAAGAATAGAGCCTGCTCTTCTTCCTTAATCATCTCCCCTGCATTCAATAGTCGAGATACTAACTCATTAAATTTATTTGAATGGTCAATAACATTACCTCCTTCCTCCATCTTCAGTGAGTACAGATCTATCTTCATCATCAAGCAGTTAGTTAATATCTTCGAGGCATACTTGCTCCCCAACATGTCCCACAGCTTCTTTGATGATGTTTCATTCAACATCATGATTTTAATTTATGGGGCCAGTGCCGTCCGAATCTTACTAACTGTCTTTTTTTGGATTTTACTTCAATCTGAATCTTTCATCTTATTCGACTTTTCATCCTGCAATGCAAAATCAAGATCCTGCTGCATGAAATAATTTTGAATTGTGTATTGCCATAAAGTAAATCAATCTTTCCATTAAATAATAAATTTTATTCTTCAATGTAGTCATGGTATTTAATAAATCCCTAATTAAATACCTTCACTCAAATAACCAGCAATAAGTACCACAAAATAAGCCAAATATAGAAAAATTGATCTAAAAAATAAAGCCAGTAATTCGAAATTAGTCAGAACCAACCTATTTCAAAAAAAATACCGACATGGTGCTAAGACCCACTGACATGGTGCTGACTGTTCTTCCACTTGAACTACTGATATGGCAACTCCTGCTCCTTTTTCTTTCCTCTCTTAGATCAAAATTTCGTTCTGATATCATTTGTTAAGACCGATAATGAAAGCACTCACATAAATAATAGAGAGAATAAAAGAAAAAAACAACACAAGAATTTTTACGTAGTTTGGTCCCTCAAATAGATCTACATCCATAATCCCGAAAGAGATATCTTTACTAAAATAAAACTGCTATAATTTTTGAATGGACAAAATTATAAATCTTCTCTTCTTCACAACTCTCCAAGATCCCGATTACACTCTCTTAGTTAACCCCAGACTTAGCTTGTTGTGGTGGTTATAAATAAGAACTAGAAGGGCCTATTTATAGGAGCACCAGGCTCCTTCTATTTTAGTCCCAACTGATGTGGGACTTTGAGAACCACTATGCTTACTGCAATAAATTGTTGACCACCTCCTAGCAGGATTGGACAACATTGAGCCAAATTTTCTTAAATATAAAAGAACAATAATTCTAGCAATTAGAGATAGAGTCAAAAGAAGGGGACAATGGTCCAAGCCAATTAAGAGTAAATGTATGAAATTCTTAAATTCCTTGACTTTTAAATCCTTATAAGAAAGGAATACGTCCTCTTCTCCCAATTCTATCAACTATGGAATTAAAATCTTCCACAATGACCATTGGTTTGTCTAACTGGAGCATTTAAGAGGCCTCCTCCCAAAGGATTTAGCGAGATACTCCAAAGATTTTTTTATAAATTAATATTAAGAGCCAGGGTTTACCATCACAAAGAGAGATTATATTATATATGGCTTGATTAGAAGAATAGTTTTTGGATGGCTCCTTAAAAGACTCGATGCATATATGAGATAGTTTTATTGAGATATCGGTGATATCTATTTCGATTATGATCTCTCTATTTTATTCTTACAAATCATAGAGACATTATTGAGCTAATAGGTGTTGACGTGGACACATTTGATTTTATTTAATGACTATATATTGGTCTTCATTTGCCATATGGCTATATATTAAAGATTAGGATAAAACCAAGTAACAATGAGTGTGCATTGATATCTTTGGCTTAAGCTGAAATACTCTGGAGATTGTTGAGGACCAGAGGAAGGAGATGATATAACATCTCCTAGGTTAGATTTTTCTTCGAATATTTATGTGCTAGCCGTTATTTTGGAATCAGATTCTGATTGTATCTTTTATGCAAAAAAATGATTTATTAATTTTTTCCAATGTACACTATTAGATATCACTCTATAAGTTTAGTGTCGGTAGATAAAAAGATAGTCCGAAGATCTTTGAGATCTTAGCGAGGTATGATGCAATTGTTGATGTTATATACAAAATCAATCATTCTTTCGCATGAAAGATATAACTCAAGCTTTTTCGGAATTGATGGTTTGGCTTTTAACGCCACTTTAAGCCACATCATTGGGCCTTGAGATTCCCTCCTTTAGGCTTGGGCTTAGCCTTAAAGCCGTTGGAGTTAGAACTAGAGATGGCAGTCATGTGGGTTTTTTGATTATCTGATGGTCCCGAACCCTAATAGAACCTGTTTAGCATATCCTATAGGGTTTATGATTGAGTTTGAGATTTAAAATTAAATTTGTTCGAATTTGAGACTTATTTTTTGGATATCCACTTGATTATATATATATTTATAATTTTTATTTTAATTATATATATTTAATAAATTTTATTCAAGGGAGAGAATTTGAACTATAAATCTCTTGATATCCTGACCACTACCTCAACCAATGAAGCACAATATTTTGTTGTTTTTAGATTGATTGCTAAGATATTTATATCCGTTAAATTCTTATACATAAATACCAACACAAAACCCTATCCGTTGTCCAAGCATTCCCATTCGGCTGCTCCAAGCCTCCCATGCGATTGAGACTTCTTAAGGTGGTAAAAAGAGAGAAAAAATTGGGGAAACATAGGAAAAATCAACAAAAACAAAAAAAGAGAGAAAAAACCAAATGATAGGGCCTTTCCCCACGTAGATTGATCTACTTTTTTTTTTTTTTCTTTTGCTTATTTTTATTTTCATTTCATCCTCTCTTCGGAGATCACTGGGAAGGAGAGCACCTAAGAGAGGTTGGAGGGGTTTCGTTCCAATAGGAGTTGCGAGTTGTGGCGGTGTGAGTTGGTCCTTGAGGTTTTGAGAGAGTGATTTTCTCATGATAATATCAATGAGGGTTGAACGGGCTGGTTCGGGTACCCACGGGTATACCAATTTCGTAATCGGATTTGGACGGATTCGGATACGGTAGGGCAAATTTTGCGAGTACCCAACCCATCCCCAGTCCCCACGCAGCGGCGGCGGGCCATGTCGTCATCACTTCTCTCTTTGGGATCAGGCCGGGCAGGGTTCGGGTAGCCGGTGGTCAACGGTTCTGTGGAATGGATCACATCGAAACCCGTCGAGAACGAAATCCGGTCGGTTTATAGATCTAAGAACAATCTTTTTTCCTCTGCTCTCGTGGACCACACGATCCCCCGCCGATTCCCTCGACGAGCTCCAACACGGCAATATCTGATAACTCCAGTAACGAAAGTTTGCTTTTTTAGTTCATTTTTGTTTCTTTTTTGATCCATTCTTATAGTTCTCATCCTTTTCTTTTTGTAGCTGCAGAGATTGAAAAAGAGTTGTGCTTTTATACCGAGTTATAAAGGGAAAAAGCTGATCTTTAATTGATCGGTAATGGCTTCGCCAATCATGGCTCCCAGCTCTTCAATCTTTGGCAGAAAGGTACAATCTTTTTTTGACAACTATTTCTGTTTCGTTTATAAAATCTCATTGTTTTCTAATATTTTGTTTATTGCAGATGGAGTCAGGGCTGATGTCTCGTTTTATCCCTTCAATCAGCGCCCATGGATGTAGGAACAAGCTCTGAATAGAGTTCTTGCAGTTATGGCGCCGACGCAACCTCAGCGTTCTCCAGCAACCACTGGTTCAGTTGCGATTCTTTCTAGTTTATTAGACTTTTGATTCTTATTTTAGTTCAATTCTTCTAGGTCATGTGATCTTTTTTATTTATTTTTATTTTTGCTTTTAGGTCAAACATGCTATGTCTATGACGGAGAAGATCTTGGCAAGGGCATCAGAACGGACACAATTGGCACCCGGTGAGAATGTGTGGGTGAATGTGGATGTGCTGATGACCCATGATGTTTGCGGGCCGGGGACTATCGGGATTTTTAAGAGAGAGTTTGGTCAGAATGCAAAGGTGATGACTGGCCCCTTTTCTCCCTTCCTCTTTCTACTTGCGCTGTTAGAGGTTAAATTATGCTTTTATTATCATGCTATGATCAATATGGATTGCATTCATTGGACTAGAATCTTATTATATGCATTCGAAACCATTTTGGTTATGAATTTAAAGTTTATGATGTCCAAGTTTAAGATTAAGATGCTTGTGGGTAAGCTCGAGTTGTTTATGGAAATTTTGAACTTACAAGTAATATGATATTATGTCTTTGTCCAACCATGACTTGTAAATGGTTGCATCATTGAGAAAGGTTTTCAACTATACTCCTCATTTTTCCTTCTTTCTTTCCTTTCTTTCTTTTCCTCAGTTTTCAGTTCCAACATATTGCTTGGAGACTGATGATTCATACATGTGACCCCAATTGTTGGGACAAGGATTAACGATCATGGTTGTGCTTATCTCTCGAATTCAACATTATGAGTTTGCTTGACAAACAATGCTACATAAGCTAGATACTATGGTTTATATATATCTCTTCTATGTTCCTGCTATGTAGGCCTCAAGGGTGTATCAACGTTTGTTAATGGTTCCTTTAATAGGGTTATTGGTGTGAAATTAGAGGATAGTATTGGTGGGATGATGATGGTTACAAATTACAATTTGGAGTCTACTACATGATTGTACACACATATTTGGAGGTTGTATTTGGTAATGATAAAAGGAGACATAAGATTTGTGGGAGGGTTTGCGGGGGGGAGGGAGGGAGTTTAGGTCCAGAAGTTGATACACTTGATGTTGTTGTTAGATGCTTTCTATCCATGCATCTTCTCTTACTCCCATTTCTTTTGTGCTTCATGCAACTGAGCACAGGAAATATATATACTATGGTGGTAGATCAGAATGGACAACCACTAACAGGGTACTAGAATGACTTGTTTATAGCATCATGCTTGTCTAGATGCTTAGTTCTTTCAAAATGATTTACAGATAGCATAAAGCTTTTGAAACTTTCAGAATCGTGTTTCACTCCACCACTATAGCTTTCAATTCGGTGGCATCTCCATATTCATTGATACAGCTGACCTTCTTGGCATGATCTGCAACTACATTATCTTCTGAACTGGAGCTTCTCCTAGTGGGCACACCCCTTTTGCTTAACCGGGTTCTGGGTTCAAAGTTTGGGTGGTGCATCCCCAAAGAGTTGAACTTCACTATTATGTGTGCGTGGGTCTCCTTCCCCACCCCGCTTCTCTTTATCTCAAAAGCAAAAAAGACATACATTATCTTCCAAAGCAATAACTACTGAGATTGTTCATACTCACATATTAAGTCCTAAAAGAATCCATAAGCAGCTAACAACCAATTTAACTCTTAGTTCCAAGGCTCAAATCAAAGGATGCTGCATATAATCTTTAAGTTGTAGTAGAGTGATGCACAACTCTAGGAAGCATAGATACTGGTACGCAGCATGGGTATGCCGATATAGCAAAAATTGAAAAACCACGGTACGGATATGACTAGATATTTTATATTTTATTAATATTTAAATATAAATAATATTCTAATATTAATAAAATATATGAAAAATTGAATCATATATATAATATTCGAATATTAAAAAATTAAGTTCTCAAATCTCAACTAAATTTATAAATATCATCATAAAAACAACAAATACTTGCAATTAATGAAAAGAAAAAAACTAGCTGTCTAAATAAGTAGAAAAATAAAATAGTAAGTCTTGATAATCAAGTGATAATAGTTTCAGCTGCTTCAATCTCTGCATTATTAGCAAAAAGCTTATTCTCTACATCTGATTTATCAAGAAACAAACTTGCAATCTCAAGAATATAGAGATAGGAGTACTGGTGCCACACCGGAAACATACCTACACCGAAAATATATCCGATGCTAGTACATGCCTGAAATAGGAGTACCGGTGCTTCATAGGCACAACTAGTTAAGCAGCTTGCAAAGCCTTGACAAAACTATCCCAAGAGTCTATGGAGGACTGTGATAACCAAATGTACGAGAGGAGATAGTATGTCTCTCTATTTTAGACTTCATCCCATTATCGATAAGAAATTAGAATATAGTCATATTCAATCTCTATCTTTCGGTTAGTCAAGAGATCCAAGAGTGCCTAGAACATCCAGCAAGAACTCCCATCAGTTTTTCTGCAGATACATCCCGTTCTTTGTCTTGCATCTGAGAGTTAATGCTTTTGCTATCTATTCTGTTGTGTAGATTAATACTAATGTATAAGAATCCTACATCAGTCTTGATTGCAGAGGAGTCATTATTAGTAAAAGAAGCCATAGCCTTGAGTAATCTTGATTGCATAGATATGATCATTAACTAACTGTGAGGTGCTATTATATATTGCTAGGCATGGTATGCAATTCCATACCAAATCACTCAATTCAGTTGGTATCTATTGTACCAACCATGAAGCGGAATGGTTCATGGTCGTGGTACAATTTTTCCTGAACCAATGCAGATCGATTCTCACTGTGCTGAACTACCTGGAGACCCTCAGTTCTAAGCAGTTCGACTTGGTAAAGGCCTATACCTCTTTGGGCCTCAATTGTTGATGGAGAAAGGCTTGTCACCCTTTTCTCCCTCTTTTCAAGGTAAGAGAGGAGAAATGAGGAGAGGATAGGAAATAATGAAAAGTCTTTTTTAATATGTATTTTATATTTTAATGTTATATTTAGTTAATTTAGGATTTTCGTATATATATCCTTACAAATATGGCTTATTACATAATTGCTCTCTGAAAATTTCTATTTTCATATATACCTCTAAAATCATCCTATTTTTTATGTGGATGCCCCTATCATTAGAATTTTTGGTTGATATTAATAAATAATTATTTTGAGTGCTCTCTAACACTATTACCCTTTTACTCTATT
>KE504921.1:175278-194787 GCA_000441515.1 Elaeis oleifera
ATCCATATCCATTTTTTTTGATGGATATGGATATGGTTATGGATAATAGTCGGATCCTCAAATTTCTGTTCATATCCAGATTGATTTGGATACAAAAACGGATCCAGATAGACTTTTGCTTCTAATCAGCAGCCTGCATACCCAAGATAAAATTTACTGGTTTATGTTATTGAAAATGATATAACTTTTATAGAAGTGTTTTCCTTAGAACCTTTAAAATTGCAGGTACCCCCAACTATGAGGTTCATATTGGATGGAGAAATGCCCAAATATTTGCTTGCCAAGGATTTGATTTTGCAAGTAAGTTTATGGATATTGAAACATCTTAACTCTGACTTATTTTAGATTGGTTTGTCATTTTATCTAGTAATTATTTGCTGGAGAAAATAAGACCTTTTTTTCATTGTAAAAATATTTTCAGCTTATGTTGTTGTCATGCAGATTATTGGTGAAATAACTGTTGCTGGTGCAACATACAAATCCATGGAATTTGTTGGCTCCACTGTTGAAAGTTTAAATGTAAGACTATGTTGTACCATATCTTGCTGCAATGGAATTGATTATATCTTTCATCTAAAATTTGACTTTATGTATGCAAGATGGAAGAGAGAATGACACTGTGCAACATGGTTGTTGAGGCAGGGGGTAAAAATGGGGTTGTCCCTGTTGATAAAACCACACTCAAATACCTCGAGGTAATGGAAGTTTGCCCTTTCATTGATCTATGTCAAGCTGCAGTGAATTGTATTGAATAAATGAGGAAATTAGACACCAGAACAGTTGTTTTTGTTGGCATCACCAAATGAATACATTGGAAACATAGAAGAGTGCTGTCTTTCACAAAATTGTCCAGTTTCCAAGGTGGATGGCTCTATATTTAAATTTATGTTATTACTTGATTTTGCAGGACAAGACAACCTTGACTTTTGAACCCGTATATAGTGATGATGGTTTCAGGTAATTGTAAATTTATTTCTACAATTATCTTCTCAGTGCTATAGAAGGTCTGGTTATTTCATCTATAAAAGTTCCTTTGGTTCTTTTCCATTCAACTGTGTTGGTTAATACTATTCCTCTAATCAAGAGAGGTTTTCCACCAATTATGTATTTCTGGTTCCCCAAATTAGGACAAATCAAATCTTTCAAATTCCAGATGATACCAACTTCTACTTCTTTCACATAAGCAACCTTACGTTCTTGGATATTGCATGCTTTTTCAGTATAACCTGATATCTTAAGAACTTCTAACTTCCATAAATTCTGATGGTTAAATTTCTTTTAGCTTTGCTGAAGTAAATGTTCCTAAGTTTCTCGTTAACCAACCCCTCCTGTTTAGTGCTTTCAAACTCTGTCTTTTCTGCCTAATGATTTTCTTCAAATAATTTTATTTACTGATCACACGTATCTTTTTTTGTCTTTCTAGATTTATTCAAGAATACAAATTTGATGTCTCCAAGTTGGAGCCGTTGGTTGCAAAGGTTTGTAGTGTTAGAATGCTGAGTTCTTTGCAGTGTGGAGTTTCTTTTCCCTTTTATCCTTTTGCACTAATAATATGAAAATGCTGCTTCCTCTATAGCTGCTAATCTTGATCCATTTTATATTATTCCAGCCACATTCTCCTGATAATCATGCTTTAGCAAGAGAATGCAAGGATGTCAAAATTGACAGGGTATATATTGGCTCTTGCACTGGTGGAAAGACAGAGGACTTTCTAGCTGCTGCAAAGGTTTTTCTAGCTTCGGTAAGAAACTTTTGGATCTCATCTTTTGTAAATTTGGTTGTCAGTCCATCTTCTATAGGTCCATTATTTTCCAGTGCTAGGTGATGGAGAATGGAGAAGTTTAATAGCTTTTTTTTAAAATATTCAGACAAGATTTTGTGTCCATGTTTTGTTTGTTCAAAAACTTCCAGAATTTCTTTTCCACAGTTACTTTAAAAAGGATTTCATTTTAAGCTTGATTCTCTAAATTAACATGTTGGAATGTGATGTTATGCCATTAAAAATATTGAATTGTGAGTTTGCTGCACTATTCTAGGTTCTTGTTCTTATCACTTAGTAACACCGCAATGCCAATCCACTGCCACCCAATATGCGTCATGTGTTATTTGGATGCTCCATTTTTAGGTATCTAGAAATGTCAGAATTTCTGGATGCTTGACCTGACACGATTGGACATTCCATTTTTTAAGTGTCATCCTTGTGTTAGCAAAAAAAGTGCCTACAGTTGGCTTGCTTTTCAGGCTGCTGTGTGGGCTACTTTCAATGTTGGTTACATTAAGTGGAATGCCCTATATTTCAAATAAAACTACTGCAGTCATTTATAACTTTAGTATTTTAAATTGCATTTTGACTTACATGAACCTGAGGATTATCTTAAAGCAACCAAACTGGCAGCTTAAATTCGCCTAAGGAATCACTTACATTGGTTATACATATTTACACGCACATGCAGGGTCTGGCTATAATCTTAAACAGAGGATGTTACACCACTATAAAATCAATGTTGGGGTTTAAAAATACAATCTAGACCATTAAATGTGATCTGCCCGTAGCTTAAAATGCCAATTTAAGAGTCATATTTTGAAGAACCCTTACCTATGCATCAAGTCATTTTGAAACCAACACAATGTATTTCATTTCCAAAGCTACATATATGGGAGGTCTTGATGCATAGGCTAGAAGCCTCTAAAACATGTCTCTTTTTGTACAGTGGCAGTTTTGGCTTTGTAGATCATATTCGACGGTTTAGATTTGCATTTCTCCAGTCCTCTACATTGAATTTTGCAGTAGGTGTTGAGTCCTTTCATCACGTCCTGTGTATTACAACGATTACCCCTACATACAAAGAGAATAAAACTTCTTTTGACTTATTGACACACCTATCTATTTTCTTCTTTTTTGTAAAAAAAAAATTAGTGGAATAGAACCATGTACTCCTAATGTCTTCTTGGACAAACGGGAGGGATGATAGGATAGACTGTCTTTAGAAAAGAGAAGAGGAGAAAAGATGAGAGGAAATAAATTAGAGAGGGCAAGGGGAAGGAAGAAACCATTCAACCATTAAAGAATTCATGGGATATGGCAAGTGCCAAGTGAAGGAAACACGGATTGTTGCTGGACAGAGGAAAGAGCATGAGACATGGTAAAGAAGAAAAGAAAAACTTGACTTCTTCAAAAATTACAAAAGGATTGCAACTCGGGCAGTCTGGGTCAGGTTGAGGGCAAACCCTTACCCAATCCAACCTCTTTATGGCCCAATCCCGACCCAACCTTTCTCAGGTTGGGATTTCTCGAACCTAGCCCAACCCAATATGTTGTCAAGCTAAATTCTGATGAGATCTGGTTATGTGGATTGGTTAGGTTGTGCCACGTTAATCAGGTTAGATTGGGTTGAATATAAATTTTGAGACATGAAAAGGTTTGAGATGCTTTTGTTGGATTAATGTTTGTCGGATTAAGGACTCAACATTCATCAATTTCCATGGCACACTCACACATAATGTTACAAGACTAAGCATATGACTATCTAAACATGTAAGTTATCCATATGAAACATAAAATGAATTATTTATTTATATATTGGTTGGGGGTTAAATTAGATCCAGTTTGGTTTGGTTAGAAATGAGTCCATGTTAGGTTGAAGGTCAACCTAACCAACCCTATTTGAGGTCAGGTTATGATTTTTGAGATTAAGCCCAACCTAATTTTATAAAACCTCAACTGAACTCCATCCAATGTGCGAGTCAGGCAATCAGGTTCGAGTTGAGCCCAACTCAAGCTGCACTTCTGGTTACAAACAAGGGTGTTTCTAATTTGGGGTGAGAAAATGAAAGAATTCATGGTGTTTCTAGGCAAGTGTCCTATATCAACCAAGGTTTGAAGTAATGAATGATTTTATGTTATAATGGTTACAACAAGGCCCTAGATTGCTCGGACCATAATGGGGTAATGGCCCTTGCTGTTATAACAGCTAATAACAGCTGCTACAGCACCATTGTTTTATTCCCAAAATCAACCAATAATCCTACTATAAGGCAGCCACAGTATGCGAGAGGTTAGGTTATTTCCGAGTGCGCATATATGATATATGGAGCGCATATGCAGGTGTATATGTGATTCACATTTTTAAATATCTAAATAAATGATATATATTTAATTATATAAATGGTTAAATTAAAAGAAATTAATCAATAAAATTCAAAAAAAGAATCGTATCCACCAATTCATTCTTATTTTAGTGGGCTGCGTGTACAGTTGATTTTTTTTAATATCTCAAAAACAAAGTACATAAATATTATATAAATTTTTACAAAAGAAATGAATTAAAAAAGTTCAGAAAAGATAATAAGAATTATGTATGCACATTCATACCCATTAGGTTTTTGAGTGCATATTCTAAAGTTCTAACATGAGATGTTAACCTAATGAAATGACTATCATGCTATGAAGTATAGACCATCCTCAGACTTGCAACAATGAGTAAAGTATAAATGGCAACAAAATATTTTTAGAAGAGTATAAGTGTATAACAAAGTTTAAACTTTGAAGTACATACTTCACAGACGAAAGTGGTGAAAACATGTAGTACTTAAGGAATGTGGGCATATATGCAATTTGTGGGTGCATATGCAGCCACATATGTGTTATGCAGGTGCATATGCAGCCGCCGAGGCATACGAGGACTGCATATAACCTGTGCAGTCCTGTTCAGGGGCAGCCTTCGCATATGCAGCTGCATAGACCACTTTTTGAAACAATGAAATTAAGGGTCAGGATGTGGTCCATTATTTGGGGATATCCACATTGTTGTAAATGTTGCTAACAACTAATCCCCTATAGAGATGCTTTTGCCCAAAATTTTATTCATAGGTTAGCCTGTGAGTGTCAGATTCACACGGGTCTCCACAGGTTGCAGACACATGACCAATGTGAGTTGAGAGATGTGCATTGCTTCGATTGCTTATTGCATGATTGGCCAAGAATAGCAGGTCCTGTGATGTGCCACATGCAAGGATCTGCAGGGGATAGGCCTAAGAATGGTGCTGCTGGTCCAAGAGGCATGAATGAACTATCTTTGACAAAGCAACTTTTACTGTAAGGTATTAGATTATTATTCAGTTTTGGGCTGGTCTATGACATAAATCTGAATATAATGAAATAGTACAGTATGTCAACAATGAGATGCTTATTTATGGATGTAAATAATATGTAAATCTTGTTAGAGTCCGATCCAAAAGCTTAAACTTTTAGGTGGATGGATCTAAGGTTTTAAATCTCGTGGGACAGGGCTGTCTCGATTTTTTCATGGAACGGAACGCGTCGCTGTCCCACCGTCCTGACACTTGGGACAGAGATGTCCCAAGGGTTCCCGATCGGGATGCTGGGGTGCTAATGGGACAGCCTGTCCCAACACATGGGATGGTACCCCATCTCGGTATCCCACGGGACGTCTCACTAGGACCTGAATCCTTGGATGGATCCTTGAGTATCCGAGAACAACTTGAGTTACTAACCTATCTAACATGGGATTATTCCTCGATACCCCATCTCATATGTAGAGTGTGAGGAGAGATGGAACTTGAAGATTACGCGGATAGGTGTGGAGAGGCATTGCTAGCTAAAAGAGTGCCATGCTAGTGTGATCCAAAAGCTTAAGTTGGTCGGCGGATGGGCCTATCAATATTTGAGACCAACTCGAGTCCCTAGCCTTTTTGGTATGGGACTATTTTTCAACAATATTATATTCAAACTCTAAATATTTATAACAATATAGGTTGAAGAATTGGTTGATGGAAAGATGCGATTGTCAGGAAGAAGTCTCAGCAGTGGGTGCAAGATTCTGGGAGTGGTTTGAAACCCTAAGTGATAGACTTGAAGAATAGATTGCATGGTTGAATTTCCCAGTGTTGTTATTTTCAGTTGGTTGTATTTAAATGGGATTTTAGCGAACACAGTTTTTCATTTTCTGCTGGATAGTCTTTATTCTCCTTTAGGTAGTTATCTTGGATTACAGCTGTAAGTTGAGGGCATCACTTGCAAGATTTCATTAACCAAGAGTTGTGAAATTGTAACCAATCTCTTTAGCTAAAAAGATGATATCATGGGATGCTGTGTAATTCTTTCTGCCATTTGTGTTTGTATTACATGCACATTCAAACAAAGATCCTGCTTATGTATTTGACTTGATGTTGCACTATTTGGCTCATGAGTTTCTGTTCTATGACCAGGGCAAAAAGGTTAAGGTGCCCACTTTTCTTGTCCCTGCTACACAAAAGGTAGGACCATCACCTCATATAGAAGGAAACTGGATTTGCTGTAAACTAGGACTCACAGCTCATTGTCATAATTTCTGTAGGTATGGATGGATGTATATAGCCTTCCAGTGCCAGGATCTGGTGG
This sequence comes from Elaeis oleifera, assembly GCA_000441515.1. Lineage (NCBI taxonomy): Eukaryota > Viridiplantae > Streptophyta > Magnoliopsida > Arecales > Arecaceae > Elaeis > Elaeis oleifera. The sequence continues at coordinate 181,679 of KE504921.1, forward strand.
CAAGACTTGCTCTCAGATATTTGAGGAAGCCGGTTGTGAGGTTCCGGCAAGTCCTAGTTGTGCAGCTTGTTTGGGTGGCCCACGAGACACTTATGCACGGATGAATGAACCTCAGGCAAGTTTCTTATCTCATGGAATTTCTTTAGAAATATTTTGTTTCCCAGCCCACCTTGGTCGCAGGCAGTTGGTTCAGCCACAAGCCTATACTAGTGCAAACTAGTGTATTGTGGTAGACTGGCTTGTCTGTATCTTAATCAGTGTCTGAAATCCCTGATCAAGTCTGCTGAATTGGTGGGTTTTTTGGTTGAGAAATCTAGGAATTTCAGCTCAAAAAGGTTGCAACGTAGCCCACCAACAGTTTGGATGAGCACAGAGTCTCTCCATGTGTTGAAAAAAAATAATAAGAGAAATGAAAACCTTTTGGTTGTTGTGATAGGTTGTCCAAAGCTGGTCAAGCTGTTATGAAAATATGTTAATGATCATGCAGACCATTTAAGACTGTAAAGTTGACCCATATTATGTTTGTTAGTCACACGGTGGATGGATTTCAGCTAGTGATTATTCTCTAATACTTGAGGTGGTTTTGACTTGGATTTTGCCTTCATTTAATTCTGAATCTGTCAAATTATGGCCTTGTGCAGGTTTGCGTCTCTACCACAAATAGGAACTTCCCTGGCAGAATGGGGCACAAAGAGGGCCAGGTCTATCTTGCTTCACCATATACAGCTGCGGCTTCAGCTCTGACTGGCTATGTTACAGATCCAAGAGAGTTCCTCCTCTAAAGGACAACTTGTGGCTTACTGTACTATCCTAGGCTGTCTTATATTTTGTGTTTACCATCTCCAGGCTTGGTGTCATTTACAGTGTACTATTCTGGATGTATTAATTATATTATGTAGAAATACGTAGGATCCAACCTACATTGAGGAGAGATGACTTTGAGATATGATTCATATTTCAACAAGGGACTCTTATAAGAGGTGGGGACTGTAGGGTTGGTCAAGAGTTTTATTTATAGGCTATTGACAATTAAGCGATGATTTTGAGTGCTTAAACTCCTTTCAGAGTATTAAAATATGTATATTTTGCTTGTGTTTTGTTGGCAAAAAATCTCGTACCACGGAATTTCGTTGATACTATCATCAAGCTGGTCATAACCAGTGGATGCGAGGTTTGATAAGTTCATCAGTTGTATCCTTGATCGACAAGGATGATTTAAAGAAGCATTCCTTTATGAACCGCGAAAGTTTGATAGTGTGGGTATGCAAATGTGTGTATATTGGAAATCATGAGAAACAAAAAGTCTTCAGTGAAAGGTTGTGGTGTTTATCTTACTTCTGTTGGGGCAGTAATTAGACGTGGGATGCCTAATCATTTAGAATTATGTCTACACGACAAAAATCCGATGTATCCTTTTCATTCTAGATGCATAATTTCCCTTTTTTTTTTTTTTTTTAGTTAATTTGGAGCTTATAGAATGTAGATGATAGATCAGAATCTGGTGCAAATCAAGCAAATAGTTAACCTTTTAGTTAAATCTTTTGGGCAAATTGTTCCTGCCAATGATTAACTTTGTCTATTGTACAAGAAATCTAAAACATGCATTGGGGCAGAAATAGCACTCCTGAGGCTTGCTCAAGTGCCCGCATTGGGTTATCTGGTGTTGAGTGATTTGGCTCAGAGACCTATGCATCGAATGCCTCATAGTGTAACACCAATCATTTCGGGATTATATGCAGATCACTTGATGATCCCTTTCTTGCATGCGTGCTCCTTCGGAAGCATACATAATAATGATGGATAGAAATTAATTATTAATAGCATACTCGATCAAATGGGTGATTTTTTTTATGTACTATAGATCTTATACTATCTCTTATGAACTTAAAATTCAAACTCTAATTGCTATAGGAATATTATTTAATTGGCCTCTGCCTGTTTGAATAGTTTTGATTAAATTATTTTATTTAATAAGAATTAATTCAATAGCACCACCATTGGATGAATTCATTGAAGTTTATGTTATTACATATATATTTTTGATTAAGAAAATTACACAGCTGCTGCGCATTTGTGGTTCAAAGATTTGTGTTGCTAAAATCTAGTCTGAGATGTGGTTTCTTATCGTTGGTCAATTTGACACCATCCCACCTCCTAAACCGCTGCCACCAATGCAGCTTCTTGGTCCGAACCCGGCTCGCCTACCTCCCCAATCAGATCTGGTTGGTTTGGACTGTCTTATTCTTCTTTGACCTCCAAATATGGCGAAGTTCTCGAAAATAAAAATTATTGATTAGAATGATTTTGCCATATATATTTTACATCATTCAATAATAAAACAGCAGATCATCCAAAAAAATAGATTTTTTTTCATTCAAAATAGTAAAAACTGTCAGCTGGCCAATTATAATTAACAATAAAATTTTTATTAAATTTTAATTAAGCATAAATAATAATGTATTTTTTAATAATAATAATGTGTTGATTTGTTATTAGACGGTGGATGATATATATAATAAATTATTTAATCAATATTTTTTAAAAAAATATCCATGTTGATGCCGAGCTGGCGCTCTGTCCCCTGCTCATTCCGTGTGAATCCTCTCAGGATACTTCCACGGTGACCTGTGATGATGGCCCACCGTCGTGTCAGCGTCCATATGTCTGAGATGGTGGTGGTGATGGAACATGATCACCGGCTTGTCCTTGAATCTTCTCAGCCGTCCATCTATCTTCTCCGGCTTCTTCTCGTGGCCCGCTTTGGCGGTTCTTGCTGATTCACGTATCGGCGTATCGTCCGGTGATGACTCAGCCTCCTCCGATGCGGATCTAGAACCCGCTTGGATGGGCTCCGATCTGGCCTTTGCACAAGTGCTGGTTGACTTGGTATCCAACATGGCACGATCTCAGCATTAGCCGGGAAAGCAATAGGTGGGCCCGCTCTTGTAGCAACACATATCTCGCACGTTGATGAGTCAAACCAAGTCGTGTCACTTAGTGAGGAGCAGACCGTAGATTCCCTTCTCAGTGTTCGCGGTGGAAGCATTCTTCTGTGTGCGTCCACTTGGTCTCTTCCCACTCGGCGAGAGGGGACAGCTTCCCTGCCAATGGAGAGTTAAAAGAATATGTAGAGCTTCCGAAAGGCCTTTTGACCCAGATGGACAATCGGATGTTGTAGACTTTAATGCCATTCCAACTTATTCGTAATAATCACGGTGAACAATTCAGCTTGCCGGCTAATGGCAATAGTTCTTTTGAGCTCAAGTTAGGTAGGAGGAGAAACATTAGTAGCTATCCTCCAACTTCTTATGAAATATTTCAAAGGAATATGTTGGTATATGGGATATCTACGATGCATGTGGAACTCTCATGATGTAATAATTTTTGGATGATTTTTGGATGGTTATGGTAACCACCCAATTCTATTTAAAGAAATAAAAACTGCATGGGAAGAAACACACGATACGTTCCGAAAATAAAATATAAAGATTATTCTTCGAGATTTTTAGAATTCAAAAATCTTTTTCCTTAATCCGTTATTTCTCGTAGGCCTGTAGATTATGAAAAAGTTAGTGTCTTCACATTGATCACACTACGGACTAGTCGGTAAAGCAGCAGAGCATTTTTAGACTGTTTTCTGATATGATTTAGTGTGTTAATAACGGATTAGTAATAATTTTGTGATTAATTTGGCTGTTTGCATATAATATTGTACTATAGATTAAAAAAATCATATCTTTCTTTATATTATGAATTATGAAACAAATTTTTGTATGCAAACAGTCCATGATGTGCAGTAATAATCTGATAAGCCATTTAAGAGAAATTAAAGTTTCAAACTTCTGAAATCATAACTTTAAATGAGGCATAATTAAAAGTCCGTTCAATTTCAAATTTCAAGCTTTATATGGTTGGATAGAACACATCAAGAGCTTTAAATCAACATCTAATTCGAAATTTTTGGATATTAGTAGAGCGAGATATTAAATATTAAAATTAGAGACTAAAATAAATAAAATCTAAAAATTGGTTGAAGATGATGGTGCTGTAATGATGGGCCTGGTGGGCGCTGCTTGCTTTGCATAGTTTTCGGTGGGGTGCTGTGATGGTGGGCCATCCTGAAAAGAAGAGCCATCCCGTGGCTCTTCAACTTACAACAAAAAAAAAAAAAAAAAATCCTATTCCTCGTAGGATTTAAACCCACGCCCTACTAATCTAGCATCTTAATTTAGCGCCACTGACCAATTCAATCATCTGAATTTTATTTTTAAAAAAAATTACAACAGAGAAATTAAAGTAAATAAAAGATGCTTTAAATAAAATAGAAGCATAATATCAAGGACTTCGTGTCTAGATTTGTATCTTGATATTTAGAGGCATATATATATTTTTTAATATTTTATTTTTTTATATTTGTTATAAAAAAATGGTTATTGTGAAAGAAACCCCATGATCATAAGAACATCAGGGCAGTAGGCACAAGTTAGAAAAATGATGAGATAATTGAATGAATATAGGATGGAATCTAATATAGATATGATTGGACATGTCAAGACAGTTAATGAAAGATATAAAATATTATATTTACGAAATTTGTTATAAATGAAGATCAAAGATTCTTAGCATTATGAGCTACTCTATCTGATCTTTGGCAACATCTGTTAGATCAATTTTGGAGGTTATCTAGACCATATAAAATATATTCTTGGTTAGTTAAAATTTTGTGGAGGAGTACATGATAAGGAACATCATCAGATTAGCAATCCTCTCATTAAGATCCATCTTTTGCCATCATGGGCATATTGACTTGGGTATTTCATGTCAACCAAAGATGGCTTCTAATTGTATCCTCAAAGAAATTGATGAGTTTATTCCTAGGAGAGTTCAATACTTTCATTGTTAGTTTTCTGTATTAGAATATGTTTATTATAAATATTTATTTACCATTATAATGCATATTTGATATGTAAATAGATAGATGTTATTTTCATGTATGAAATTTCATCTATTATTTAGCATGCAATTTTAAATTTGAACATATATGTTGTATTTATTATTAATTTTGGCATATACTTATTTCCAGTGAGAGTTCCAGATGACTTGAATACTTATAATATTTTTCATCTAGAATGGATATTTTACTATAATGAGACTAAATTTGTGCTAATTGAATATTAGGATAATGAACGATGATTAGAAACATAGTGAACTTTCGATTTTATGCTTTATATTAAATTATCATAGATTTAATCTGTATTATTGACAAAATCAAATATGTGCTGTGTTTGGATTTTTGACATTATATATATGTCTCTATGTATTAGATTTTTCATGGCATCGAAAAGCATTATTGTTGACCTGAATAAGGGTGAAAAGCTTAATGGTGACAATTATAATATTGGGCATGTGAAAATCCAATATATGCTTAAGGAACAAGAAGCTTAGAGGCTACACACCATAAAATGATACTCTGGTAAGGATAATTTGTTAAAGTAGGAGAGATCAAGATGCATACCGAGCTTGAAAAAAGATGGATTCCATAGCTCGAGGTATTCTGGCAAGCTCTGAATGATGATATGCTATATGAGTACAAGTAGTATACGATTGCTTATGCCACGTAGAATCTTTTGAAGAAAAAGTTTGGATGCACATTGGTGACCAAACTGAGGCAGCTAACAATCAAGTTTGACATTTATAAGTAGCGCCCCAGTCATATAATTCAGCAACACCTAAGGTTGTGTTTGGTAGCTGGCAATTTATCCAGATTGCTAGCAATTTAATGTGGTAATCTGGATTACTGTATTTGGTATACTTTTTGGATGGTAATCCAGATTACCTTGACAATCCAGATTGTTTCATGGAATGCAATCTGGATTGCTTTGGAAAGGGGTGGCTATCCAAATTATCATTTTTTTAGCAATGTTACAATAAAATTTTGTATAAAATTATCTTTCAAAAAAATCACACAAAATCCATTGCCTAACTCTCTCCCCTCCCCCTCACATGCGCCCCGGCCCTCTGGCTCCTCTATCTTCCTTTGTCTACCTGTGGCTCTTTCGCCTTTATCCCCACCACCCCCTGTGGCTCCTCCATGCCCGTCCCCACCACTCCCATGGCTCCACATGCACTCACCCCTTCTCATCCCCCCAGTGCCCATGGTTCTCCACATCCTTTGGCCCGTTAATTCTCTGTGCCACCATCACACCCACATTACTCTCGGTACTTCTCATCAGAAAAAAAGAGCATTAGGCAAATTATTAAAATATTTAAAATTTGATTTTACATTATCGATAATCTGATTGTCATAACAAATACATCAATCAAGATTTTAATAATTTTATTGTAATATTATCTATATATACCAAACACAGTAATCAACATTACTGGCAATTTAATGGTGACAATCTATCCTGAAGGTAATCCATATTACCTTCCAAGATTGCTTGATGATGCATCAAATGCAACCCAAGGGAGATGTCAAACATGATTATTGAGTTGAAGTCAACTGACTATTTTCTCTTCGATAAGCAGCAAGTGCAAGCTGTGATCCATTCCCTTCCTGATAACTGAGAGCATATAAAGGTTAATCTAACCCATAATGAAAGCATCAAGACCTTCACTGATGTTGCCCGTCATGTGGAACTTAAAGATGAGAGTCTTGTAGTGGTGAGGCTTTTCAGGCAAGCCTTTATGGCCGAGTCTAGCTCTCAAAGGGCTTCGAGCTCTAAGCGCAAAAGGTACTAAAACAGAAAAAGAAAGAAAAGGAAAGTGGACCTACACCTACGAAGAACATGACCAACCACAAGAAGAAGGGTAAGTGGTTTGGGAGAAAGAAAGATAAGACGAAGATGAAATGCTATAATTGTGGCAAATTAGATCATTTTGCTTATAAGTGCTCGGACCAAAAGTAGTTAACACTTAGTCTTGCTTCTTAATATGATATATATGTTTCTAGCTCAGTATTGCTTACTGAATCTTATTCTTTATGGATTGTAGACTTAGGAGCCACAGACCATATAGCTAGAGATCGAGGAGCATTTGTGGAGTATCATCGAATCTCAGCTAGAGCAAGATGGATTTATGTGGGAAACAATGCTAAATTCGAGGTCAAAGGAATGGGCACTTGCAAATTGGATTTGCATGGTGGCCGATCGTTGCTCCTACATGATGTTCTATATGCACCCAAGATTAGACGAAACTTGATCTTTGTAGTTGTTCTTCTAAGTTTAGGTTTCAGTTTGAACTTTAGGTTTAATGGTGTGGACTTGTTTAATGATTCTATTTGTTATGGTTCTAGTTATATGATGAATGATTTTATTGTCATGGATATTGAATACTATATGTCCAATTATGACAATGGTTGTTTTCATTACATGCCTCTACTAGTAATAGTAATGTGAATATAAATATTTGGCATGCTAGATTAGGTCATATTGGGTAAGTTCAAATGAATAGATTAGTGAGAGAAGGCTTATTGGGTCACTCTCCAAAGTGGAAATGCCCATTTGTGAGTATTGTTTAGCCGAAAAATAACTATAAACCATTTGGCAAAGCAATTAGAGCCAAATTTTCATTACAATTGATACATTCTGAAATTTGTGGTCCAATGAGTATAATAACAAGACAAGGGGCTTCGTATTTTATTACATTTATAGATGACTTCATGCGTTATGGTCATGTCTATATGATTTTTCATAAGTCTGAAGCACCAGAGTATTTTATATTATATATGAATGAAGTAGAGAATCAGTTAGAAAGAAATAAAGATCTTAAGAACTGATCGTGGGCATGAATATTTATCCAAACAATTTAAGGAGTTATGTCATGATAGAAGAATTACAAGGCAATTGACTATTCCAGGCACCCCTCAGCAAAATGAAGTTGCCGAGAGGAGTAGAACTCTTTTGAAAATGGTTAGATTAATGATGGCATAAGCAAACCTACCAATCTTCTATTAGAGAGATGCATTGGTGACTGTTGCCTATTTACTTAATCGTGTACCCTCGAAATCAGTCCCTTCCACATCTTATGAACTATAGACAGGTAGAAAATCTGACCTAAGTCATTTAAGACCTTAGAGGTCTGCTGCCTATGTTTATGATCCTTCTACTAATATAAAAAGTTGGATCCAAAAGGAAAGAAATATATCTTTATCAGATACTTGGAATACTCAAAAGATTATATATTCCTAGGTGAACAAGTAGATAGAAGCATGACTGAAATTAAATCACGGGATGTCATTTTCTTGAAAATAATTTTTCGAGCAAGGATGAGATAGATAGAAATACTCTGTTATATGAAATAAAAGAATCAGATAATGTCGATCTTCGACAAATTGAGATACAAAAAGAGATGTCTCGACCTCAAGAATTGAGTGGGAGTGATATAATAAGTGAATTTATTTCATAAAAACTAGAATTATAAAGAAGCAAATGTAAGCGCATACCCCATCATCATTTTAAAATTGAAGGGAAAGCTTTATTAATCACTCCACAAGATAGCGATGAACCTAAAATAGTTTATGAGGCTCTATCTTATCCTACAAAGGAATAATGGAAGAAAGTAATAGAAGAAGAAATAGAGTCTATGAAGGTAAATCAAGATTAGAAGCTTATAGACCTTCCATCTGGGTGCAAGGCAATTGAGAATAAATGGGTTCTTAAGATCAAGAGCAAGATTGATAAAACCATCAATAGGTATAAGATTTGTCTGGTAGCGAAAGGTTATACTCAGCAGGAGGATATAAATTTTGAGAAAATTTTTTCTCCAGTAGTAAGATTTATCTCAATTTGTTTAATTTTAGCCATTGTAGCATAAACAGATTCGGAGCTACATCAAATGGATGTTAAAATAGCATTCTTAAATGGAGAACTAGATGAAAAAATTTACATGGAACAACCAATAGATTTCATTATTAAAAACTAAGAGAGTAAAGTATATAAATTGTAGCATTCTATACATGGCCTAAAACAATCATCTAGACATTGGTATTTGAGATTCCATCAGATGGTGATCTCTTATCATTTTAAAATGATTGATGAGGACCATATGTATATGTCAAACAGTCCATGGAGAAGTTTATAATAATATCATTATATGTTGATAATATCTTGTTGGCTGGAAATGACAAAGTAGTTATCCTTACTATAAAGGAATGGTTATCCTCAAACTTTGAGATAAAAGATATGAATGAGGTGGATTATATTCTTGGTGTTAAGATACATCAAGACCGTTCAAGAAATTACTTGCTCTTTTATAAGAGTCTTACATTAGCAAGATTCTTGAACACTGTAATATGAAATATTGCAATCCTATGGATACTCCTGTAGCAAAAAAAGAGTGCTTGAGCCTTGCAATATGTCCCAAGATTCCATAAAAAATAAATAATATTAAAGTACTATACTCAAGTATGGTTGGAAGCTTAATGTATGATATGATGTGTACAAGGCCAGAAATTTATTATGCCATGGGTTGGTCAATTGGTATCAATCAAATCTGGGACAAAGGCACTCGAAAGTTGTTAAAAAAATTTGAGGTATTTAAAAGGCACTGTAGACTATTTCTTTGCTATCAGGTATCCGATTTGTATTTGTAAGGTTATATAGATGCTAATTGAAGAGGAGATATAGATGAACGTAAATCGACATATGGATATGTATTCTTGCTAAATAATGGAGCCATATCATGGAGTAGTAAGAAACAAATCTATATAGCTTTGTCTACAATGGAAGCCGAATTTGTGGTATGTTCAGTAGCAGTGCAAGAAGCTATTTAGTTAAGAAGATTTCTATTACATTTAAGAATACTAAGTGATAATAAGATATCAGTGACAGTACACTATGATAGCTAGACAGCAATAGCCTATGCAAAGGATCCCAAATATCAATGTAGAACTAAATATATTGATATTAAGTATAATTTTGTAAGAGATATTATAGCACAAAAGAAGTGGCTATACAGTATATTTCACATATCAAATGGTAGTGGATCGACTCACCAAGCCAATAGTTAGATATGTATACATGAAACATGTGAAATTATTGGGCTAGATAGATTGTGATGTGAAACTTGTAAACAAGTATTTATTATATATCTTTAGAAAATATTTTGTTATATATAATATTTATGTCATTAAATGATTATCTTGTTCATTTTTTTAATGCCAATTGATAATAATACACACACATGAGTCTTCTGTGTAAAGTTTTGTTTAATACACAAAAAATGATGTCAAATAAGTAAAGATTGGCCCTCTCACATGGATAATCATCTCTGATACCGAGGAGCATGCAGAGATGAGACATTTTAAGTATAAAAGTGCTAAAAGATTATTAAATTTGAGCTTAAAACTTATGTCGCCTTGATAAGAGAATCAAGATGAGAATACTTTTATATATATTTGATAGAGATGGATATCCCCACTATCCAATCTAGCCTGTTTAGAAGTCAGATATGAATTTTCGAATAGTAATATAAGAGAATTCAGGTTAGATACCGAGATGTGTCTGAACTTCAGTCTGCACGATATTTTTTTTTAGAAATAATATACATTCTAAGAAGAGAGTAAACACCGTAGCATGTGATTTATACCACATGTGCTATGTGATGAATAAGAAAAGTGAGAAAATGGATCCTTGCTTCTCCACTGCATGAGATCCTTAAGGTTCATGAACCTCTATTATTATCCTTAAGGACTTTTGACAGTTTCTTAAAATTTTATTTTGATATTTGCTACTTTAGTGTGTCTCCAATGGCCATGTGTGATTCGGTTCGTTGGGGCATGTCTAAAAAAGTAGCTGAGTTGAAATGAAAAGGCTCGAGTAGGAAAGGAAGACTGTATTTTGTTCTACATCAATACCTATATTCATCGTCAATTATGTCATCCATGAAGAGAAAATAATTGTCAATACTTGATAGTGAAAAAGAAGTCAAACATGCTCTTAGTGCTATTATTAATAGAGGGATCAGAGATATTATGACTGATATGACAAAATTAGTCAGAGGTAGGGCAAATACGTTGATCTCTTAGTAATGAGCTGTTATGTATCTCTAACAGGTGCATGACAATAATTTCTTGAATACTTACTGGTCGCATGGTCTATTTGTCTAGTATAAATGAATGAGAAATATAGATGGAGATAAGCAGAGCCCATTATGTGCGAGTAGGAGATGTTGGTATATAGGACACCCATAATACGTACAGAACTCCCATGATGTAATAGTTTTTGGATGGTTATTGAGTGGTTATGGTAACCACCAACCTCATTTAAAAGAATAAAATTGCATGGAAAGAAACATGATACGTTCTGAAAACAAAATAGAGAGATTACTCTTTGGAATTTTTAGGATTCAAGAGTCTTTCTTTCTTACTCTATTATTTCTCATAGGCTTTTAGACTATGAAAAGTTAGTGTCTTTATATTGATCATACTACAAACTAGCCAGTGAAGCAGCCAGAGATCCATTTGGGCCGAAAACCTATAAGATTAGATTTGACTTAGAATTTAATTTATTCTTCAGAATATATTAATGGATGCCTCATCATTTAACCAATCCCTTTAGCATCCTTTCACCGTGATATTCTGTTTTGTATCTTCTTATAATTGTTGATTTGTAAAACTCTATTTCAATCACCTTCATCAAGCCATTCTACCTTGGACTATTGCTTCCAAAAGATCTCTTGCATTCTAAAGAATTATGATACTGAGAAATCTTATCTAGCAACCACTCCATATCAACATGGAATAACCCATTAAGATCCACTTTTTGCATTGGATCTTAAAAATTTTTGCTTTAATCTCATCAAAGTTTTGAAAAATGTTGCCCTCCATATTCTTGTTCCACTTTCTAAAGGATTGCCTAATTGCATATAGCTTCTTCAATAGTGCATATGTTGGAGAACTAAGCTGCTTGAAATTTCAAGCTTTAATTATTGACCACCTCCTAGCAGTATTGACCAATGTTGAGCCAAATTTTCTCAAATCTAAAAGAAGCAACACTTTTAGCAACTAGAGATAAGAGTCAAGAGATGGCAAAATGATCCAAGCCAATTTGAGGTAAATATATGAAATTTTAATCTCTTGACTTCCAATCATTGTAGAAAAGGAATAGCTCCTCTTCTCGCAATCTTGTCAACTATAGAATTAAGGGTGTGTTCAGATCAAAATGGCTATAGCCTCTAATATTTTATTTCATGATCGAAATCAAAATTGAAATCAAAATGTGATTGAATGCTAGGGAAGAGTAGGAATTGGATTTTAGAGGACTGAGAAATTCTTATTCCCTTTGGAATCGGAATGAGAATATGACTTCCCTCGTCCAAATGGTTAGAATGGGGGAGACTCATTCCCATTCTTATTCTAGAGTCCAACTTTCTCTAACTAGATATGCCCTAAAATGTTCCATAATGACCACTGGCATATCTAATTGTAACACTTGAGAGGTCTCCTCCCCAAGGATTTAGCTAGATACTCCAGAGGTTCTCTTATAAATTAATATTGAGAGCTAAAGTTTGCCATTGCAAGGAGAGATTATACCATATATGGCTTGATTAGAAGAAAAATTCTTGGATGGCTCCTTGAAAGACTCAATGCGAAAATAAGATAGTTCTATTGAGATATCGGTGATATCAATTTTGATTATGACTCTTACTTTATTCTTACAAATCAAAGAAACATCATCGAGCTAATAGATGTTGATATAGACACATCTAATTTTATTTAATGACTATATCTTGTCTTCATTCACCACATGGCCATATGTTAAAAATTAGGATAAACATCCACTAACAATGAACATGCATTGATACCCTTGGCTTGCACTAAAATACTCTAGGGAGATTGCTTAGGGATGGAGGAAGGAGATGATGTTATATTTTCTAGGTTGGGTTTTACTTCAAATATTTATGTGTCTGTCCTTATTTTAGAATTGGATTCCAATTATATTTTTCGTGCAAAAGAATGATTCACCTTTTTTTGCAATGCGCACCATTGGCTAGCAGTCTATAAGATCCATGAAGGCAAATTAAAAAGATAGCTCAAAGTTCTTTGAGATCTCTACGAGGCATGATCTAGTGGTAGATTGATAAGTAGTATATTTTTGTATTTATTG
>KE504921.1:246360-279112 GCA_000441515.1 Elaeis oleifera
GGCATAAGTTGGGGTGAGTTTCTTTGTCTTCTTGGGAGCTTGATGTTTGTCTTTGATTTGCTCCCTCGAAACTAGTTTCCAATTTTTTTCATATTGTTTTGCTGAAATACATGAAGAAATTGTATTGAACTCATTAATATCTAAAGAACAGTAAAGCATATTCATGGCTTTAGCATTTAGTTGGGCTATTTCTTTATCATGCTCAATCAATGCATTTGAGGTGTGTGAGCCATCAATTATAATCTTCCATAAGTTATAACCATGTGTTTGTACGAAGATGCGCGTGCATGCTTTCCAATAACTATAATTTGATTCATTAAGCATTGGGGGTTGATCAATAGAATAACCTTTATTAAGCAAAGATTCTATTTGGGTTGCCATGATCTTTTACTCTTAGATCGCTAGGTCAACAATCAAATATTAGAGTACCTGCTTTGATACCAATTGTTGTCCAGAGGTAGCAACCCAAAAGAGAGGTGAATTGGGTTCTTATAAAATTTTAACCAAATTTAAGCTCTAACAAGAATGTACTTGTAGTTTACTCAATTTAAGTGATTGTGAAGTGAAGACAATTTGCAGCAGCAGAATTAAAATATATAAGTTGCTAAGCAAGAAATAAAAAAAAGCTAAGCAAGAATTAAAAGCATGCAAGATATGTAAAGGGATAGATCAAGAGGCACAACACAAGCACACAAAATTTTATAGTGGTTCGGTGCAATCTGCACCTACGTCCACTCCCCAAGCTCCTTTTGAAAATTTCACTATAATCCCTTTGATTACAGTGTGTTTATTTTTTCGGACTCACAAACAAACCAAGTTGGTTTTTCAGGATCATCGACCATAATCTTATACTGATAGTTTTTCGGCCTCAATATTAACCAAATTGGCTTTTCGAGATCACCAACCACAACCTTACACCGATAGTTTTTCAGACTCTCAATCAATTCAGTTAGTTTTTCGGGCTCATCAACCAAAACCTATAATGTCCAATTTTGAACTTGAACCGGCCTAATTCCTAAGTTCTTCCTCTAAAAAATTTGTAAAGAAATAAAATACAATGTATGAATTTCAGCACAAAAATAAAACAGAAAATAAACTCTTTGAGCGTGAAGAAGCGGCTAAAAGATTGGCTCTTTGAAGCTTTACTTTCTCTTCTTTGAAGCTTGAGAAGATGTACTAAATGTTGGTGAAGATTGCTCTTGAATGCCCTTTGATTTCTCAGCTTGGTTCTTTTTTTCTTTTTTGATGTGCAATAAAAACCACTCTAATCTGAAATGTTTCTCTTTAATCTTCCTTTCTCTTTTTTCCAAATTGATTTCCTAGCCTTAAATACTCTTGAAGATGGCTGGAGAGTAAGCTCTAGCTGTTGGAAGTCTTGAACTAGTCATTGGAGTGGAGAAATGGCGGTTTGAAGGGTTGCAGAAAACTAGCCATTATGCTGATCCCATGCCTGGGTCGACTCTAATTCTGTAGGCATCCGATTCTGAAGGGTCGACTCCAATTTTCAGGAGTCAGCTCCTGGACTGTATTCAGAAAATTTGCTCTCTATTTTTCTGGAAGAATCGACTCAAGCACTTGAACTCTGTGCCACTTGATGCCAACGTGCCGGAATCGACTCAAAATCTCTCGGAGTCGCTTCAAAATCTTTCAACTTCATTCTTTTTATATTTTGCCCTTTTAAACTTGAATTTCTTGATCCTAAATCTTTCAAATGATATTTGCTTCTTCCTCTTTCATTTTCTTCATAATGAGCTATCCAAATTTGTGAAAATTTTTCTTTAAGTGCTTTGGCTTGGTATCTTGAGAGAATTTCTTTCAAAGATAATTTCTTCAATGTGAGCATTTGAGAAATCCTACATTCAATCTTGAAACACATGATGAGTAACATTTTACTCAATAGTTTGTGATTATCAAATTAATCATAGAGTCAACAGAGGCCGGCAATGAATTTAAGTGAAGCCGGCAAACCGATTGTTGGCTTCACTGTGATTGGAGTTTTTAAAAAATCCCATGAAAGTTGGAGTTTTTAAAAAATCCCATGAACAGGGGCGATTGCCCCTGTTTCATGCCCATGGAGCCATAGGTTGCGATTCCACTATTTGGCGGCCATGGCAGCCAGCTGGAGGCCTTCTAGCAGCCTATCCATTGGCTTTTCCTCCCTCTTTTCTTTCCCTCCCCCTCTCTCTATCTCTCTCTTTCTCGATCGTATTTTGATGAAGTGGAGGCCTTGGCGGCCCTTTGAGTGCACCTGCGGCTTGCCTATGGCCACCGTCGGCGTCTCCTCCGGCTATCCTCTCCCTCCTCCCCCATCTCTCTTTCTCTCTTGTCCTCCGACTCGTACCATTGGCTGTCCGGCATGGATCTCGGTACCAATTCCGCGGATCTTATTAAAACCTTGCTCACAATTACTTTATGCATTATAATACACCTTAAATAAGTATTACTAGGACTGGCCCTTTGCACCTTTAATTTGGACCCATTATTGATCCAAATAAATTGTATCAATACATAGACAAGCCCAACTTTTGTTTATGGATTGTACTTGGTTTAAATTGATTTGAGCTCAAATTATGATTTTGTTAGCATCTATTGATTTTAAATATTGTGTTGGCCCATGGTGCTCTTTCATTAGAAGTTCTGATGCATATACATGCCCTTGAGTTCATAGTACAATAACTTTCCTACTTTTGTGATTTGATGCAAATGCTTGAAGGAAAGCTGTTTTTGCAACCACATCAATGACATCATTGTTCTTCACATGCTTCCTTCACAGATTCATGATCTCAAACTCTGATCTTTTTGTTAATTTTTTTACTTATGCATATGCTCTCTCTCTCTCTCTCTTTCTCTCTCTCTCTCTTCCACATGATCCATGCTGGATCTTGCTAAAGTTGTCTTCTTGACTCTTATAATTGTTTAATTGAAACAATGAATGCTAGGTAACCACACCAATAAAATTTGGCACATTTCTTCATTATAGCATTAACATTATCTTTTTGTTCTTTAGATAAATACTAAAGTTTAAGGGCGAACACAGATCAGCAGTAAGCCAATACATGCCTTATGCTTATTTTCAACTTCCATGACTTTTGATGAGTGTGGTAGGATGAGGATGCTCAAAAACAAGAACTAGGCATATAAAATCACTGGTTAATTCCTGAGCTGCTATACAAATTGACTGGAGGAGTTCCTGTGGTCATCATGGGGTAAATTTTGAATGTAAATCAGGAGCGAAGGTGAATTAGGATGCCAAATGGATCTTACTAGGATCATAAAGGCTTCAATTGTAATGCAGGATAAATTATATCCTGAGAGCCTAACCATCTTCCAAGAGGACAGAAGGAAAGAATAACAAAGAAGACTCTTCTTCTTGATAATTTTTCTTCCAAGTTAGAAATCTAGATTTCTTTCTCGTGCTTCAATACCTGAGTCAGACTTTTCTTAAACAATCTTATGACTCTAGTAAAAGACTTTGACATCTCCATATAGAACTTGAAAAACTACCCCCAGATATTATTTTTTTCTTAGACATGGAAACTAAAGAGAAACTATGTGACTCCATTATTATTAAAACCTACAACTGCTAATGATGATAAAGACATAATACCTCAAAACAAGTAGGTGTTCCCAATCAGACATTTGCTTCCTTAGATTGGCCTTGAGGTCTAAAATGAACTTTTTGAATGAATTAAGTGGCGTGACTTATTCTTATGTGTATTTAATTTTATGTCTAAGTTGATGTAGACTCCAAATATGGTTTTGTGAACCTCTTCAAATGGTACTTTTGTGGTGGCCCATAATGCTCCTGCTCATGCAGGATGGATATGTTACACCTTGTATTGCATAGGCATGTAAGCTTTAATATTCTTCTGCCATTGCCATGCCACCATGGAACACAAGGGGTCCTTATCTGATACCAATTGACTGGATGTGAATTAGATCTACGATGCTAATAGAGGCTTTCTCAAAATTTAAATATACAACTGGGATTTTGTAAGCTAGGATATGGAGGAAGGTGTAACTTGTAAGTATTGAATAAAACATATACTAAAATGATCTTTGACCAAATTCAGATGAGAACAAAAAACCAAAATCTCATTTATGTATCTTGAAATCGAACTACAGAAACATTAACAAACAGTTCTCCAAATAATCTTCATTGCCTGGCAGGTTTCATCTCCTGGGAATAATCTTTGTCTTCTTTCAAACTTAAATCGTAATAGTCTTAGTATGTTTTGGATGCTAACAATTTTTTTGGAGGAATTTTGATGTCTCTCTTTCTCCCGCCCCAGCATGGAGGGGTCTTATGTATTGAGAAAAATATTGATGTTAATGTTTAGTTTTGATTTATTTCAAGCAGTGATTTTTTTCAAATTTATTCCTGACATGTTATTGGAGAACTGAAACATCTGTTATAAATGAAAAGATAGGATGACCTATTGATCTTTCGAGTAGCAACTCATATTTAGGAGTGGAAATGATTCAATTGAAGTTTGGGTATTGCCATTCTTCCAGGGGATATCAAATACGACAAAATTTTTCTCCCTTCAATGAAAATGATGGTTATCAGAATGTAAAACAATGACCAGGTTAAATGAATTCCTTCTTTGGGAACGTTTAGTGGCCAGGAAGATATAGTAGTTGTTTCAATAACCTTTTGCCCTGTAAAACTTGCTAAATTAAAATCCACAGCCTGCATCCCAAATAAATTTTCTGGTTTATGTTATTGAAAATGCTATAACTTTTATAGAAGTGTTTCCTTAGAACCTTTAAACTTGCAGGTACCCCAACTATGAGGTTCATACTGGATGGAGAAATGCCAAATATTTGCTTGCCAAGGATTTGATTTTGCAAGTAAGTTTATGGATGTTGAAACATCTTAACTCTGAGTTATTTAGATTGGTTTGTCATTTTATTTAGTAATTATTTGCTGGAGAAATAAGACCTTTTCATTGTAAAATATTTTCAGCTTATGTTGTTGTCATGCAGATTATTGGTGAAATAACTGTTGCCGGTGCAACATACAAATCCATGGAATTTGTTGGCTCCACTGTTGAAAGTTTAAATGTAAGACTATGTTGTACTGTATCTTACTGCAATGGAATTGATTATATCTTTCATCTAAAATTTGACTTTATGTATGCAAGATGGAAGAGAGAATGACACTGTGCAACATGGTCATTGAGGCAGGGGGTAAAAATGGGGTTGTCCCTGTTGATAAAATCACATTCAAATACCTCGAGGTAATGGAAATTTACCCTTTCATTGATCTATGTCAAGCTGCACTGACTTGTGTCACATAATGAGGAAATTAGACACAAGAACAGTTGTTTTGTTGGCACCACCAAATTAATACATTGGAAACATAGAAAAGTGCTGTCTTTCACAGAATTGTCCAGTTTGCAAGGCTGGATGGCTCTATATTTTAAATTTTATGTTATTTACTTAATTTTGCAGGACAAGACAACCTTGACATTTGAACCTGTATATAGTGATGATTGTGCCAGGTGATTGTAAATTTATTTTCTACAATTATCTTCTTAGTGCAATATAAGGTTTGGTTATTTTCACCTATAAAAGGTTCTCTTTGGTTTCTTTTTCCATTCAACTGTGTTGGTTAATACTTAATAGTATTCCTCTAATCAAGAGAGGTTTTCCACCAATTATGTATTTTTGGTTCCCCCGATTAGGAAAAATCAAATCTTTCAAATTCCAGATACCAACTTTTACTTCTTTCACATAAGAAACCTTACATACTTGGATATTACATACTTTGTCAGTGTAACCTGATATCTTAAGAACTTCTAACTTCCGTAAGCACTTATTCTGATGGTTAAATTTTCTTTTAGCTTTGCTGAAGTAAATGTTCCTAAGTGTCTCGTTAACCACCCTTCCCTGTTTAGTGCTTTCAAACTTTGTCTTTTCTGCCAAATGATTTTTTTCAAATAATTTTATTTACTGATCACACATATCTTTTTTTGTCTTTTTAGATTTATTCAAGAATACAAATTTGATGTCTCCAAGTTGGGGCCGTTGGTTGCAAAGGTGTGGTGTTAGAATACTGAGTTCTTTGCAGTGTGGGAGTTTCTTTTCCCTTTTATCCTTTTGCACTAATAGTATCTAAATGCTGTTTCCTCTATAGCTGCTAATCTTGATCCATTTTATATTATTCCAGCCACATTCTCCTGATAATCGTGCTTTAGCAAGAGAATGCAAGGGTGTCAAAATTGACAGGGTATATATTGGCTCTTACACTGGTGGAAAGACAGAGGACTTTCTGGCTGCTGCAAAGGTTTTCTAGCTTCGGTAAGAAACTTTCGGATCTCATCTGTTGTAAATTTGGTTATCAGTCCGTCTTCTATAGGTCCATTATTTCCAGTGCTAGGTAATGGAGAATGGAGAAGTTTAATAGCTACTATTCAAACAAATTTTTGTGTCCATGTTTTGTTAGTTCAAAAAATTCCAGAATTTCTTTTCCACAGGTACTTTAAAAGGATTTGATGTTAAGCTTGATGTTATGCCATTAATTAAAAAATATTGAATTGTGAGTTTGCTGCACCATTCTAGGTTCCTGTTCTTATCACTTAGTAACCCCAATGCCAACCCATTGCCACCCCAAGATATGTCGTGTGTTATTTGGATGCTCCATGTTTAGGTATCTAGAAATGTCAGCACTTCTGGATGCTTAACCTGACACGATCGGACATTCCATTTTTTAAGTGTCATGCTTGTGTTAGCCAAAAAAGTGCCTACAGTTGGCTTGCTTTTCAGGCTGCTGTGTAGGCTACTTTCAAGTGTTGGGTACGTTAAGTGGAATGTACTATATTTCAATAAACTACTGCAGTCATTTATAACTTTAGTATTTTAAGTTGCACTTTGACTTACATGAACTTGAGGATTATCTTAAAGCAACCAAACTGACAGCTTAGATTCACCTAAGGACTCACTTATGTTGGTTATACATATTTACACGCACATGCAGGGTCTGGCTATAATCTTAAACAGAGGACGTTACTCCACTATAAAAATCAATGTTGGGGTTAAAAATACAATCTAGAGTTCTAGACCATTGAATCTGATATGTCCATAGCTCAAAATGCCAATTACAGAGTCATATTTTGAAGAACCCTTACCCGTGCATCAAGTCATTTTAGAACCAACACAACATATTTGTTCCAAAGCTACATATATGGGAGGTCTTGATGCACAGGCTAGAAGCCTCTAAAACATGTCTCTTTTGTATAGAGGCATTTTTGGCTTTGTAGATCATATTCGACAGTTTAGATTTGCATTTCTCCAATCCTCTACGTTGAATTTTGCAGTAGCTGTTGAGTCCTTTCATCACATCCTATGTATTATAACCATTACCTCTACATACAAAGAGAATAAAACTTTTTTGACTTACTGACATACCTATCTATTTTCTTCTTTTAAAAAAAAAAAATTAGTGGAATAGAACCGTGTACTCCTAATGTCTTCTTGGACAAATGGGAGGGATGATAGGATGGACCGTCTTTAGAAAGAGAGGAGGAGAAAAGATGAGAGGAAATAAATTAGCTAGGGCAAGGGGAAAGAAGAAACCATTCAACCATTGGAGAATTCATGCGATATGGTAAGTGGTGAAGGAAAACATAGATGGTTGGCGGCGGACAGAGGAAAAGAGCATGAGACATGGAAAGGAAGAAAAGGAAGAAACTTGCCTTCTTCAAAAATTACAAATAGGATTGCAACTCAGGCAGGCTGGATCATGTTGGGCCAAATCCTTACCAACCCAACCTATTTATCTCCCAATCCCAACCCAACCTTTCTAAGGTTGGGATTTCTTGAACCTAGGCCAACCCAGTATGTTGTGAAGCTAAGTTCTGATAAGATCGGGTTATGTGGGTTGTTTAGGTTGTGCCATGTTAATCAGGTTACATTGGGTTGAATATAAATTTTAAGACATGGAAAGGTTTGAGATGTTTTTGTCATATTAATGTTTGTCGGATTAAGGACTCAACATTCATCAATTTCCATGGCACACTCACATATAATGTTACAAGACTAAGCATATGACTATTTAAACATGAAAGTTATCTTTATGAAACATAAATTGAATTATTTATTTATATATTGGATTGGGGGTTAAATTGTGTCCAGTTTGGTTTTGGTTAGAAATGAGTCCATGTTAGGTTGAAGGTTAATCCTAAACCAACCCTATTTGAGGTTGGGTTATGATTTTTGAGATCAAGTCCAACCTAAGCTTATAAAACCTCAACTAAACTCTATCCAATGTGCGAGTTAGGAGAGCAGGTTCGAGTTGAGCCCAACCCAAGCTGCACCTCTGGTTACAAACAAGGGTGGTTTCTAATTTGTGGGAACAAAATGATAAAATTCATGGTGTCGCTGGGGAATATTGTCATGTATCAACCAAGGTTTAGAGTAATGAATGATTATTATGTTATAATGGTGACAACAATGGTTTCAAAGCCCTTCTAATATATATATGCGGGTAAATATATAAGTAATAAACAAATATTTAGATATACACTCAACAAGCCTTTTAGATAATTATTATTTAGCATTTTCTTGCTATAACAACTGCTATATAAAGAGCATATTGTCTATTATTAGCTATTTTTATAGTTCATTTATTTGTAGGATAATATTATGAAACTCAAATACCCATATTAGATGGGAAATGTGTCTTTAAAAGAAAGGTATATGATTAAAAAAATCATTATTGATTTTTCTATTATCTTTTTTTGCTTTTTGCAGTTATAACAGCTATGGGTCATTGCTTGGTGCAATGGTAAAAGGTATAATGGCATGGGCTAAGAGTTCTGAAGTTGCCACTTTGTGGAGGAAAAAAAAGCCAAAGTTAGGCTTGTCCCTAGTCCGCCCTCCCCAAGACCTTAGATTGCTTAGACTATAATGGGGTAATGGCCCTTGCTGTTATAACAGCTAATAACAGCTGCTACAGCACCATTATTTATTCCAAAATCAACCAATAATCCTACCATAAGGCAGCCGTCATCTGCAAGAGGTTAGTTTATTGCAGAGTCGCATATCTGATATATGGACCACATATGCAGGTGTGCACATGTGATTCACATTTTTCAATATCTAAATAAATGGTATATAATTAATAATATAGATGATTAAATTAAAGAAATGAATCAATAAAATTCATAAAATATTGTATACACCAAGTCATGCTTATTTGAGTGGGCTGCATGTACAGTTGATTTTTTCTAATATCTGAAAATAATTATGTAAATATTATATAAACTGTTAAAAAATAGAAATGAATTAACAAATTCAGAAAAGATAATATGAATTATGTATGCACATTCATCCTTATTAAGATTTTTGAGTGCATATTCTCAAGTTCTAACATGACATGTTAACCTAACAAAATGACTATCATGCTATGAAGTATAGACCATCTTCAGACTTGCAACAATGAGTAAAGTATAAATAGCAACAAAATATTTTTAGAAGAGTATAACAAAGTTTAAACTTTGAAGTACATACTTCACAAACCAAAGTGGTGAAAACATGTAGTACTCAAGGAATGTGGGCATATATGCAATTTGATGGTGCATATGCAGCCACATGTGTTATGCAGGTGCATATGCGGCCGCCGAGTTATGCAAGGACTGCATATAACCTGTGCAGTCCCGTTCAGGGGCAGCCTTCGCATATGCAGCTGCTTAGACCAACTTTTAAACAGTGAAATTAAGAGTCAGGATGTGGTCCTTTATTTGGGGATATCCACATTGTTGTAAATGGTGCTAACAACCAACCCCCTGTATAGATGCCTTTGCCCAAAATTTTATTCATTGGTTAGCCTGTGAGTGTCAGACTCACACAGGTTGCAGACACATGAGCAATGTGAGTTGAGAGATGTGATGCATTGTTTCAATTCCTTATTGCATGATTGGCCTAGAATAGCAGGTCCTGTGATGTGCCACATGCAAGGATCTGCACGGGATAGGCCTAAGAATGGTTCTGCTGGTCCAAGAGGCAAGAATGAACTATCTTTAACATATACTGTAAGGTATTAGATTATTGTTCAGTTTTGGGCTGATCTATGGCAAATCTGAAATATAATGAAATAGTACAGTATGTCAACAATGAGATGCTTTATTATGGATGTAGAATGTTAATATGTAAATCTTGTTAAGAGTTTGACCCAAAAGCTTAAACTAGTAGGTGGATGGATCCATGAGTATCCGAGAGCAACTTGAGCTCCTAACCTATCTAACATGGGATTATTGCTCAGTATCCCATCTTGTATGTAGAGTGTGAGGAGAGATGGAACTGGAAGACTGTGGATAACTGTGGAGGCATTGCTAGCTACAAGGAGTGCCATTGTAGTGTGATCCAAAGCTTTAGTTGGTTTGCGGATGGGCCTATCAGTATTTGAGACCAACTAGAGTCCCTAACCTTTTTGATATGGGACTATTCCTCAACAAGATTATATTCAAACTCCAAATATTTTATAACATTATTGGGTGAAGAATTGGTTGGTGGACAAGATGTGAATGTCAGGAAGAAGTCTCAGCAGCAGGTGCAAGATTCTGGGAGTGGTTTGACACCCTAAGTGGTAGACTTGAAGAAATAGATTGCACCATTGAATTTCCAAGTGTTGTTATTTTTAGTTGGTTGTATTTAAATGGGATTTTAGTACAGTTTTCTCATTTTCTGTGGGATAGTCTTTGTTCTCCTTTAGGTAGTTATCTTGGATTATGACAGTAAGTTGAGGGCATCGCTTGCAAGATTTCATCGACCAAGAGTTATGAAATCGTAACCAATCTCTTTAGCTAAAAAGAAAAAATCATGGGATGCTGTGTAATTCTTTCTGCCATTTGTGTTTCTATTACATGTACATTCAAATGAAGATCCTGCTTATGTCTTTGACTTGATGTTGCACTACTTGGCTAATGAGTTTCTGTTCTATGACCAGGGCAAAAGGTTAAGGTACCCACTTTTCTCGTCCCTGCTACACAAAAGGTAGGACCATCCCTCATATAGAAGGAAACTGGATTTTCTGTAAACTAGGACTCAGCTGATTCTCATAATTTTCTGTAGGTATGGATGGATATATATAGCCTTCCGGTGCCAGGATCTGGTGGCAAGACTTGCTCCCAGATATTTGAGGAAGCTGGTTGTGAGGTTCCGGCAAGTCCTAGTTGTGCAGCTTGTTTGGGTGGCCCGCGAGACACTTGTGCACGGATGAATGAACCTCAGGCAAGTTTGTTATCTCAAGGAATTTCTTTAGAAATATTTTGTTCCCAAGCCACCATGGTCTCAAGCAGTTGGTTGAGCCACAAGCCTGTACTAGTGCAAACCACTGTACTGTGGTGGACCGGCTTGTCTGTATCTTAATCAGCGTCTGCAATCCCTGATCAAGTCTGCTGAAAGTTGAGCCATGTTATGTTTGTTAATGATCATGCAGACCATTTAAGACTGTAAAGTTGAGCCATGTTATGTTTGTTAATCACACGGTGGATGGATTTTTCAGCTAGTGATTATTCTCTAATATTTTTTTGAGGTGGTTTTGACTTGGACCTTGCCTTCATTTAGTTCTGAATCTGTCAAATTATGGCCTCGTGCAGGTCTGCGTCTCTACCACAAATAGGAACTTCCCTGGCAGAATGGGCCACAAAGAGGGCCAGATCTATCTTGCTTCACCGTATACAGCTGCGGCTTCAGCTCTGACAGGTTATGTTACAGATCCAAGGGAGTTCCTCCCATAGAAGGGACGACAACTTGTGGCTTACTGTACTATCCTAGGCTGTTTTATATTTTTGTGTTTACCATCTCCAGGCTTGGTGTCATTTATGGTGTACTCTTCTGCATGTATTAATTAATATTATGCAGAAATATGTAGGATCCAATCTACGTTGAGGGGAGATGACTTTGAGATATGATTCATTTTTCAATAAGGTGGGGACTGTAGGGTCGATCAAGGGTTTTATTTATGGGCTATCGACGATCAAGTGATAATTTGGAGTGCTTAGACTCCTTTCAGATTATTAAAATATGTTTCTTTTGCTTTTGTATCTTTGCTCATGTTTTCTTGGCAAAAAATCTCATAGCACGGAAGTTCATCAGTTGTATCCTTGCTTGACAATGGAATGAGTTGAAGCATTCTTTTACAAACCACAAAAGATTGAGAGTGGGAGTTCAAGCGTCTGTCTGTTGGAAATCATGAGAAACAAAAAGTCTTCTTGAAGTGAAAGGTACGCTTAGGTGGTGTTTATCTTACTTCTGTTGGAGCAGTAAGTGGACGTGGGATGCCTAATCATTTAGAATTATGTTTAAACATGACAAAAAATCGGATACATCTTTTTTTATTCTTGATTCATGATGTATTTTTGGTAATTTGGAGCTTATAGAATGTAGATGGTAGATAGGAATCTGGTGCAAATCAAGCAAATAATTAACCTTCTTTTTAAGTCTTTTGGGCAAATTGTTCCTGCAAATGATTAACTTTATCCATTGTACAATAAATTAAAAGCATGCAAGCAGTTGCAAGGGGAATGCTTTTTATCTGTCAATGCACCACATTTGGATGAATCCATCGAAGTGTATTTATTATATATATTTTGATAAGAAATTATGCGACTGCTGGGCTTTTTGTGGTTCGAGGATTTCTCTTGCTAAAACCCAGCCTGAGGTGTGGTTTCTTACCATTGGTCAGTTTGACACCACGCCGCCTCCTAAACCGCTGCCACCAGTGCAGCTTCTTCACCCGAATCCGGCTCGTCGGCCTCCCAAACCGTCCCCGGTCGGACTGGACCGCCTTCCTCCTCCTCGACCTCCACATGTGCCGCACCAGCGCATCCAGAAGCTCACGAAATATCCGTGCTGATGCCGAGCTGGCGCCTTGTCCACCGCTCGTTCCGCGTGCACCTCCGTGACCAACTTGCCCTGCTCCTCTTCGCTCGTGTGGTGGAGAATCCTCCCAAGGTACTTCCACGGTGACCTGTCATGATGGGCTCCACCATCTTTACTAGCATCATCACCGGCCACGTGTCCGAGATGGTGGTGATGGTGATGATGATGGTGGTGGTGGTGGAAATGATCGCCAGCTTGTCCTTCAATCTTCTCAGCCGTCCATCTTTCTTCTCGGACTTCTTCTCATGGACCACTTTGGTGGTTCCTGCTGACACACGGGATGGGCGCATCTCTCGGTGATGACTCAGCCTCCGACGTGGATCTGGAACCCGCTTTGATTGGCTCCGATCTCGACTCGGTATCCGACGTGGCACGATCTCGGCGTTAGTCGGAAGGCAGCGGTGGGCCCGCTCTCCTAGCAACCGTTACCCGTTGGTTGACGAGTCGGACCGAGTTGCGTCGCTTAGTGAGGAGTAGACCATAGATTCCCATCGCGGTGCTCGTGGTGGAAGCATTCTTCTATATGGGCCCATCTGGTCTCTTCCAACGTGGCGCGCTGAACGCATGATGAGCTCCTGGACCGGTCGGACCCGGTTCATGTGGTCTTTCCGACTCGGACTTGTGTGACGGCTCGGTGCTTTATCGATTCTGGTGAGACTCTGCCCGTTGAGTTGTCTAATAACTTGATCCTTCTTGAGGGTGGGACTCGCTTCTTTCCTCTTCTCCAGTTGGTGAATCCGAGCCGTTCGATCTGGCAGGCAGGTCTTGTTGGCCGTCCGTCCTTTGGACTCTCCGTACGACGAGTTGACTCGTGTCGGCTTCCCGTCATCCGAGTCGATTCGGCGTCGGAACGGCGATCCGTGATCTCAACCCGGCTCCGCCTCGGGCTCATGGTTCTGCGAGTTGGGATATCAGCCAAGCGGGCCCCACTCGAGGGGCTCTGCCTCTGACGTGCCTTTCCTCGAGATTCGGGCTCCGGCGTACGTCTCATCCCGTGTTCCGCGGATATACGGTTGCTGCTTTTCGGAGCTTTTGACGAACGGTCGATGCTAACTCGATCGGGCTTGTGATGAATCTGGCGGTGATGGCGGGCTCTCCCATCAGGATTTCTCGTCGATCTCACCGAATCGAGCCGCTTGAGCTGGCAACTTGGGCATGGCTTCGGCTCTATTTGCGCTTCTGCCCTTGGAGAGATTCCAAGTTGTTTGCTTTGTGGGCCGAGAGTGGCTTCAACAGGTGGGCCGTAGGCTTCATTCTCCTCGGCATCGTGGCATTTTTGAAGATTACCTGGATTTTGGGACTCTTTTCGTATAGTCTTACGTGATGGGCTTGATTTAGTTCCGTCATGAGAGTTCGCTATGGAGGCAGAGGGGTCGGGCGTGGTGGACACAATCTGCCAAAATGCATGCACGTAAGAGGAAGCAGTCTCCTCATTAAAACAGCGGAAACAAAAAAAAAAAAGAAAAAAAAGGGAAACACACACATAAATGAAATAATGAGAAAGGTTTTAAGTCCATGAAATTACCCTAGCTTGAGATTGGAGAGCTCTTTGAGTAGCATCATCAAGCAAGTTTTTCAGCAAAAGTCTAGATTTCTCATCCAACTGAAAGATAAAATTTGGACTAATACGAGGTTAGCACTATACCATCAACAAAATCTCGACATTCTATGTAAGATACTCAGTGATCTAGTGTATTTATTTCTTCTACAATATTTATGAATCCTAAATATCTATAAAAAAAAAAATCAAGTGTTGAATTTTAAATATTTTTTTAAAAAAATTTGCTTTATATAATTATAGCGATATTAGTTCATTATATTCATGTGTCATACTTTTTAAACATTACTTGGTAGTCTTCTAGCACATGATATAATGAAAATAATATTTTTTTTTACATATATACCCTTGCAAATATAGGTTATTACATGCTTATCCTAACAAATCAGTATTTACATAGATACCCATCAAATTATTTGTTTTACATGATTTACTATTTTAAAAATAGAATGACTGTTATTTTCTGAATTAATATTCTTGATAAAATTATATAAAAACATGTAGCCCTAACATTTAATTAGACAGAAAAACGATCAATTCAATGTCAATAAAACAACAAATCTAGATTATTTAACAGCGTGATAAGCAGAAATCTAATCTGTACTGACTTATGTCGACCATTTACTTTTTGTCCATGGAATGTTTAGATACATCCATTATTTGAGTTACTAACCCAGCAAGTGGAATGCATGTGCAGGAATTTTGCTCGAAATTCTTTTTCTTTTTTTAAAAAAATTAAAATCATCATTCATTGGATTCCACGCCCTGGTCCCAACGCGAGTAATTACTTTTTTATTTGATACAATTCTTTTGGTGGATTACATGGATTATAATTTGCAACCAGAAAGGAACGTAATGGTTGGAGAAAAGGCTGGTCTTTTACTCTTTTTTATCACGCTTGCTGCAGTTACACGACTAAAATATGGAGTAAATTGAAGAGACGCAGTCTACCGTCTGCCATAAAATCTATCACCAAAACATAAAGAAGGGACATAAAACAACTCTGCAAATTATAATGACAAATGGAATCAGAAGCTCGGATACTCACAGCATCCTGATTTTCCCCATGCGGAATCTTTGCACTGCTCTTTTGGAGAAGAACATATAACTTCCTCAAAGCATGCAGATCCGACCAAACATCCTCGAGTTTCAACTCTTCTGGCAAAACCCAAGATGCAACCAATTATAGAAAATCATATTCGAAAAAAAAAAAAAAAATGGAATTTGTGAGCAAGAGACAGTACTTCAACAAGAGGAACCGGAATATCGTTCGAAAGATATTTCAAATACTATTTCTGGACAAAGGGATTTCCGACACTGCTTAAGAAGAAGAAGAAATGTAGGTTTGCTCACCATCTTTGGCTTTGGAGGAAGAAGGAACTTCCATTTCACTTAGGCTTGTGGTTATGCGAATCCAATCTCTGAAAAAGGAATGACTTGATGTGAGAGAGAGAGAGAGAGAGCGCAATGGTCAGGAGTGGTTATTGGAAGCTAACCGACGCCTCTACTTTGAACCGGGGACATGCTGGAATGTTTGCAGGTCAAAGTAGCCGGATTACAGGCCCATGAGCCCTTCCTGGCCCAAATAGGGTCGAACAACATGGCAACCACGCACCAGTTACCCCCGTTCTCAAATTCAGACCAAAATTGTTACTGAGAAGAAATCGCACCAAACACGCACGACCTTGGCAGTGGCAATGCTTTTGCTTATCAATGTTTTGGAAAGAAGAACTGTGAATACATGCTCCATTGAGTAGTCGAGTCATATCCGTCACAAAATGTGAAAGAAAATGTTATTTCTGCAAAAAAACATGGTAATTTCCCTGAATACATGTGCAACACCGGAATTTTGGACCTAGAGATTACCGAGTGTCAAGCATATTAGCAAATACAACAAAGCCATAGTTGATACAACGTGCATTCCTCATCACCTCCCCACCGAAAACAAAATTATTCTCTCTCTAATTGTACAAAGTGGGGAAGGACTGGCATCACGGGAATGCTGCAGTATGGGAATCAATCATCCAGGGGTCGTTCTGCACTCTGCAATGTGTCAAAATCATATGGAGCACATTCCCTGCTGACGACGATGATGGAAGAGGAAAAAGTACGAAAGATAACAGAAGTTGAATATTTGTCAATGGTTTCATTCTG
The DNA here is from genome assembly GCA_000441515.1 of Elaeis oleifera. Taxonomy (NCBI): domain Eukaryota; kingdom Viridiplantae; phylum Streptophyta; class Magnoliopsida; order Arecales; family Arecaceae; genus Elaeis; species Elaeis oleifera. Next base: position 262,961 of record KE504921.1, read on the forward strand.
CTGAAGGGCCAGACTCAAGCATCGGCACCACCGCAGATGACAACTCGACGTGCGACACCCGAACAGCACCGATAAGCCGTTCGGGAAGCTCATCAAAAGTGTTTGCCTGCAAGCAAAGTATTGCTATGTAAAAACAATTGACGTTAAAGCAAAAAATAAGAACAGTATAGATACATGAAAATAGTTTACTATGTGTTGGGATAAACCGACCAACTCCCGTAAACCGATTGATCTCCAGTGCAGACCGACCGACTCCCGACTCCGGCCCCACAAACAGACATGACTCAGGTCAACTGACTACCGACTCCGACTCAACAATAGCCGACCTGGACATACAACTCCGACTCTACATCGGCTGAATATGCGATTCCGACTTTTCATCGACCAACTGAACGAACCGTACCGATCTATTGCCGGCTGACCGACTAATGATTCGACTACTACCGATCGACAGCGGACGATTTAAACCATCGGCATAACAGAACTACTAGCCGACGGTCGCTCATGGATTCTACCAACATATGGTCGGTTCTACCGACATATGGTCGGTCAGTCAACTCAGATATACCATAACCATCATGAACGGTTACCGGCCGCATATTACGACGCAATCAGTGGGAATTAACGATCCACTACATGATTATGACCCGATGATTTAGCGCCATAAATACGAGACCACGTCCGACGGTTACGAAACCTCATCTATAAAAAGGGTAAGGGAAACGGGACTGGTAAGCCAACTCTGAGCCTAAACTCTGCTATTGCTTACATTCAACTTTCGTTCCCCAACTTTCCTCTCTGACTTAGGCATCAGAGGATCCCCGTCGGACACAAATCCGGTCTGTATAGATGCTGTTTTGCAGGTGTTTGTTCCCGACAACAGGCGACGGGGAGTTGGCCGCAACACTATGCATCAAATATTGAGAATGTGACAGGCTGTCAAACTTCAAAATTGATTTCTGGGTCACGGCTTGGCAATTGTGGGAAACAGTGATGGTTGCCATGAGACCTAGAAGGCCAGCGGTCAAGCAGGAATCCTACTTTGTTGCTTACGCAGTTTATACTCATGTGAATAGGGAACAGCCTCCATGGTGACTGTAGATGAAAAAAGTAGAAGGAAGATGTACAATTGGGAAGGACTGATATAGGAGATTGCATCTATCTCAGCAAAAATTACAAGAAATAGAAGTGAAATTTAAATATGACTCCCTGAATCTGTGGATTAAAATGCATGACAGCCATCATATGCTGGGTGGCTCTAGGATGGGTCATTCTTCAAAAGCATCATTCTTTTGAAAACACTCCAGCATTCAAGTTATTCTATGAATGTCTTGCCAAGTGCAAAGAACTAGTAATATTCCATACAATCATCACAGTCTGATCAATGGATTCTGTCCCCCTAAAATTTATATGCGAGTGCTTAACCTAAGCCTTTTGTGCAAATGTGTACTAAAATGAATTAAACTTCACTCTGCTCCAAATGCCAACAGTATAAAAGCATTTATGTCATAATTTGAAGTAGATTGATAATCGCAGAACAAGTACCTGTACCAGAAATGCCATATCAACTACCAATGTTGTAATCACACCACACACAAGCCCTAAACTCCATTAGCCACCGTAGAAGAACCAATATCGACATCTATCTGCACATGTTAATAAACATTAGACGTCCTATATCTTCAGCAGCTTTAAATCAAAATTAATTTGCCAGACAGTTGGACATGAAATTCCACACAGTAAAAATCTTATCATAACAGAAGTTTCTTACTTCCAGGTATTTGTGTCCACGAATGTAGGTGCAATCAACTGCTTTGCCTAATAAACAAGGGGTGCTTCCAACACTCTGGCGTACAATCCAGGAGCCCTGCCTCACTACATTAATCAGTAAAGGAATGCAATGCTATGCCAACAACCATTACTGATGGGATTATCTTATGTTATAAGATGAAATGAAAAACATTTCTTTTCAAAAGAGATAATAAAAGACACTACAGATGGGAAAAGGTAGAGTTTATATTGCATGATTGGCTTTATAACTTTATTTATAAATATAATAAGAAAATTACAGGATCAAGAGGAGATGATGACCTTAGGAACAGAAGGAATAAGCTTGAATCTACTATTACGGAACTCATCATCTCCATCAACAAAACGCTGCAATAGTGATCCAGGGACCAGCTGTTTGTTACAAATAAAGACCATACTGTAATGAGTTGAGCCTGGAACCTGCGAGATTTGCGAGTTACTTCACTGGTTCCAGATACATGATAGTAAATAACAAGATGTTCAAATGCAATGAGATCTGTGTGCAACTCAGTTTGATGCTTATGTAGTTTGCATCAGTAAAGTATTGGGAAAAAGGTTTAGTTCAACCATCCAGACTTCAGAGACTGAAATGCAGTAAGGCAAATTCTAAGAGTTGGGTACAGTTTTCCAATATAAGAATAACATCAAAAGACTCACTAGCATCCGAATATAATTCATAGTGAAACTGTGTGGTTGGCCTTTGACTTATTGTCATGGGATAGAGATGCGGCTAAACTTCTTTGTTCAATGCACTCATTGTCAAGGTTATATTAAATCTTTCCAAGAGGATTGGAACCTAATGTGATTCTTATTAAAAATAGTAATAATTTAAAAAAAAACTTGCATGACATGGTTACACATAGTACAGAAATACGTTCTGCTGAAATTTGTTCTTAAGGAAATATTAAAGAACAATACCTAGAAAAAGGTCCCCAAAAGCAAGCAACTTTCAAATTACCTGCACTCTTAAGTAAATCACAGATATTTTGACAGCACAAATTTAAGAAAGGTTACCCTATGGTCTTGACTCTTGTGTGCATTTGAACATAGTCACAACTTGGTAGTAACTACAGGATACCAAAAGTTACTGTTACTGTATTTGTCTAAAATGAAGTAATAAAATGAGCTAATTCATATGCATGGAGGAACAAACACTTGGAACTTAAAGTGGAGAAAATCAAGCAAAAACTTACTTGCAAATTTATTGCCAATGAGAATAGTCCTTTCTCTGATGCAACCTACATCATCAGAACAAATTCCAGTTAAACCCAATTTCTGCAGTGCACAAAGTAGTAATTACTTGGGGCAATCAACAGATTTTCATACTGGAAAGTGGAAGATATACAAACAAAACCATATATAATAACCGTCATGCACATAAGAATGTAATCTGACAAGTGCAGGTCCAATCAGTCCCTCAAAATTTTTCAGCATCTTGTTAGATGGTCTAGGATAATCTCCCTTTCACATAAAATATTAATTCCTCATGCAACAGATATGGGGAAAAGAATTGATGCATATCTTGATGTTCACTGGATATTACAAAAAAAAAAGGATCATGATGTTCTAGTTTACAATTAGAGCCAAAACAGCAAAATCAGAATCTTTTGCCACTATTATCAGACTTGCATTACATTCCCCATACTAACTATATATAGCTCTCTCTACTTCCATTATCCATTCAGGCAAGAATTTAGGTCTCAGTGGGATGCCCCGTGAGACATTGGGACGGGTACCATCCCATATGTCCGGACAGGGCCATGCCGTTAGTGTTCCAGTATCCCAATCGGGACGTTTTGGAACATTTTCTGTCTCAAGTGTCGGGATGGAGCGGAATGATGGCACGTTCAGTTTCATGGGAAAATCAGGATAGCCCCATCCAACGGGATTTAAAACCTTGCATTCAGGTCCACATCGCTTTATGTTTGTGTACTTGTCATGCAAACCACAACCATATATCATCATTTAGATATTCGATATCTTCTAAGAAATTATCTACTTAATATTCACCTTATATTTTCTACAATCATATATGGCCTTAAAAAGATCATATGACTTCAAAAGATCATGCTGAATGAACAGGTTGAAAAATAATGGTTTGTTTCAAGAATAAATGTTTCCCTTTTTTTAACACAAACATCTTTGTTTGGAACAAAACCTGATTGAACTTTCTTTAAACAAAATAATCTCTCACCAAAAACAAAATGAGAACCTTAATGTGCCACTAATTAGTTTCATTAAACAACTTAAACAATTAACCAAAAATATTACAAGAATTTTGTCCATTGACCCAAAGAAACAAACAAACAAATCAGGCAATTGAACCATACAAAGCTCATGGAGTCACTGATAGTGATACAACTTACCTGGACTGCACAGCCTTTTCGCCTTGCAACATGGTCCATTCGTTTCACATCCTTAAACCAATCAACTGCTACAAGCTCCATTAGATGCTTTCCAGCAGGAATCTGCACATGAATACTGGAATCCATAAACAGCATAAACTAAATAGTATTAACCATTGCTACTCTACAAGCTTTAAAAATGATAATATTTAGTACATAAAGAATCAATCAGAAGACCTTGATTTTGTCATATGTAAAATGTTTACTGCGAACTCTGAAGTTATTCCCATCAGATATTCTCCAACAATCACGACTTTTATCCCGGTCATCCCGGCGTAAAATGCCAGAAAAGCCAGCCAAATCAATTTGACCAGAAGGCTCCTCATCTACAAAAACAGTTTGTTAAGAATATAACAGTTAGTCATAACTCCAATGTCAACAACAGAGATCACAACACTAGAGAGAGAAGAAAGCAAATTACATCACAGACCTGCCTGTCCTATGTCGTTTTCAAGTTTGACTCGGTATGCCTGCAAATGTTGCAGTGTTCATATTCAGAAAAAGTTTGCTAAGAATAAATGAGATTGGAAGCAGTCAACCAACCTCCTGTTCAGGCTCTGGAATTTGATAATCCTCATCCTCATCAGAGTCTTCATCCAACATTACAGAGTGTCTGCTAGCAGAATGCATCTGATCCACTGATGGGTTAGGCTGAATGGAATTCTCCTGTGTTTTCCGTTCCTTTCTAGAAGAAGCAGAATTCGAAGTCATATTGACCATTACTGGCATCCGTGGAACCATGTGGCTTTCATCTGTTTGAGAAACCATTCACGCAACCCTGCCATTTATGCACAATAGATATGTTTAATCAACAAAGGGCCAAGAGAAGTAAGTGATTTTAGTATAAACTGCACGGAGATCCTCTAAAACAGTCCACACAATCGAGATATTCTGGACATCACAATGAAAGATGGAAATTAATAGCATATTTGCCTTGGACCATTTTGGTACTATCAATTGTTCAAGGAAGAAATCTTACTTGTCTGGGAAAGAAGATAGTTTTGACGATATGGTGACTCAAAAGATTAGTGCAAAAATCTTCCTATGGTATCACTATCTACATCAATTAAACATCCAAAATTCAAAAAGCTACTGCCAGTACAAAGAAGGAACAAAGTTACATCAATTGTTCAAATACTCAATAAGAATGAATGAATGATAGTACTAGTAAATATCCCAGAGCAAAGGGAAATTACACATTGATTAATATCGTAGAGTTGTGTAGATAAGTGAGTTGATAGCTCTAATCCATGAATCATGATGTCAATGATTGATCATAATAAATCATTAATAGCAACTTGAACTACCATGAAACATATATAAGAAAAGATGCTCTATTTCTGAGTATGGTAATGATTAGCTTCTAGAGTTCATGAAAAAGCTACCATTATTAATGGAAGAAGCAAAAAATCTGACAAGAGCATAGAGAGGAGCTACATGCCATGAATTAACTAAAATTTAAATATATTAAAATATACCAAACTTAATTATTTTTCTCAATTTCTGAAAATCATCAATAAATGCATGAAATATTTTTTGAAGAAGAATCTCGATATTAAATCAGTATGAACACCAAACCAATCTCAAACTAAAACATTAAGTATGAGAACTATAACACTAAGAACACCTTTCAAGTTTACATAAATTAAGTTCAACAAAAACTAAATCTGACAATATACCAAAAGGCATCAAAACTTTTATTGCTAAAATCTTGTAATCCATGATCTGGATCTTATGATCTAGATGAGAATAACCTTATACATTAAGGTCACATCTTGGGATCACGATCTTTTAGGATCATAAGATCTCCCTTCCTTTATTTTTTTTCCTTTCTCTTATTCTTCCCTTTCTTTCTTTCCTTTCTTCTCCCTTCCCTTCTTTCTTCTTTCCATCCTTTCTTTCTTCCTTTTAAACATCCATAACCTTTAAAATAATCCTCAAAAACAAAAAATTGAAAAATCCAAAAGTGATATATGTACCGAAGCCATACGCTTTTGCATTCCAAGTGTTGGTATGGTATGTTTCAATCCTGTACCATACCGACAAGTACCAGTACAACAACCAGTACCGAAACTGCGCACCTTGAACAATCCTTTATTTATAGAGACAGCCAACCAACAATCAACCCTCTCCCAAAAAATTGAACATTATAAAACATTTATAAACCCATAATAAAAATGAAGCCAACTATGTTACCCCAACTTTTAGTTTAGCCTAAGTATCGCACTCGCATTTAATCATAAACATTGTTATACTAACTAGACATGGCTCACCTAGAAGAAAAAAATGTTGGATATTGAAACGATCTGATGCTTAGACACACATCAGCAGCTGTATATGAACACAAGTACATGCAACATAGGCAATAAGCCATCCATAAGTACTCAAATTTTTAATTATAAATCATCCTCTAATAAAAACATTGTAACTTGCTGGAACAAATTTTCAAAATACTTCTTAAAAACTTTAAGAATGATTATTTTGAAAATGAGAGACAGTACTTTCCTGAGAAGTTCTTATTTTGAAAACATAGTTGTCTTATTTTGAAAATGAGAGACATGAATGTGGCATTTGGGTTTCCTGAGAAGTTCTTAACAACTGCCCTGACTATCAAGCCTTATTCTCTCATTGACCCAAGTGTAAAACATTACAATTTGAATATGCATCATGACTGGTTTTCAACTTCTTGTCAACTCTCCTTTACGCAATAACCCATCCATAAATACCCAAACTTTCAAGGTTATTTTGCAAGAGAAAGGCATTTCACAGAATCAAGTCAACTTAGCATTTGGAAATATATTTTTTCTTTCTTTCTCTCTCTCTCAGATTTGTTTTGTTTCCTCGGGTAGTTTAGTCCATAGGCTAATGTGACCAAACTAAGCAACGGCCCACCTTCCACTCTATCCATAGGCAATCCAATGTAGACAATTTCACATTGAGGATGACAAAACCGGTATCAACAGGAACATTGGCCGGCAACCAATATGGTACAGTACAAGCTCCTGCTACCAAACCATGACATACCAGAACAATAGAGAGGAAGAGGGAGAGTGTTAGAGAGGGAGAAAGGGAGGGAGGGGAGACGAGGGAGAGGAAGGAGAGAGAGGGATGGAGAAAGAGGGGGAGGGACTCACTTGGAGGCGCAGATCGACCTATAGTCAAGGAAGCAAGATTTCACATCCTCACTGAACAGGGGACGTCCCAACCATCTTATCCCATTTTTGTGAGAAAATGAGACCGGGGCAGGGTTGGGAATCTAAAACCCATCCATGCAGGGAGAAAAGAAGAATGAGTAAAGAAGAAAGGAAGGGAACATGAAAAAAAGAAAAAATGAAAGGAAAGAAGAAGAAAAATGAAAGAAAGAAAGGGAAAAGAAAAAGAAAGGGAAGGAAAGGAAAGAAGGATGAAAAAAAAGAGAAAGATAAAAAAGAAATAAAAGGAGTCTGGAAAAGAAAGAAAAAGGAAAGAAAGAAAAGAAGGTAGAATAACATGAAAGAAAGGAAAGGAAGAAGAAAAGAAAGAAAGAAAGCAGAGGAGAGAAAGGCAGAGGATATCTATCCGAATGAGTGATTAGGATTCTTGAGACAGGATGGGACAACAAGGCATCTCCCTCAGTGGAAAAACCAGGACACCCCGTCCCATGAAATCTAAAACCTTGCGGTGAAGGATAGTCTCCCAGATCTGATGCTTGTAGCCGAGATAGATCGTGAGTGGAAGAAAGGCCTCAAGGAGGAGGATGGCATTGGCAATGGCAAGTGGAGGTAGAAGAAAGGCGACGGTTTCAAAGGTTCTACATGAGGAAGGGGGAGAGAGTGAGGATGGAGGGATTCGAAGGGTTTCACACTGATGCAGGGTGGGGTGGCGGGAGATTAGGCTTCTCTTGAATTGGGCTTTTCTCCGACTAGAGGGTGGGGGCAGGCTTTTGGTGAGGGTTCAGCCTGTTTGCTAAGCTGACAGCGAACTATCCTAGTTCCATGTTGGTTCAATTTTGTACGCCCCAAACTGGGAGGTTTGGGTTGGTACGGCTAATGTTGCTTCAAACCATGTGTCCACTAGGATGCTCAAATTCACCTCTCAACCAAAACAGAAAGGCTCCAAACCATCTAGGGAAGCATGCCCTGGTTATGCAATATAAGCCAATGCAAGAAAGATGCAAAAAACCAATATTTCTCCACACTTCAGAAGAATTTGACAAGTAGGAAAAAGAAGGTTTGATCTAAGGAACAATATAAAATAATTAATTTCTTGCAGATCCTGATTTTCATAATAAGAATGTGCTAAAACCATAAAATACAAAAAATGGAATTCAAGAGTGCAAAAACAATCATTTCCAACAATGTAGCAATATCCAAATTAAACTACCACAGATAGAGAAGACTAGTACCAGCAACGCTGTTCAACATCTGAAGCAAACAATGTTGCTGAAATGATGGGAAATAACCAACAGCCCATCCCTTCAGATCAATCTGCATAAGGTGCTGTACCTGCGTTCTAGGCCTCCCATTTCGAGACTTTAGGGGAGAAATGATGAATCCACCACCTGAGAACAAAGAAATGATGAATTTTTTTTTGCATATCAAAACATGATAATTGTATTTCAAGTATAATAGCATGTATGTGATATAATTCCTCAGCAAGCCATAAAGCAAATGATGAAATGTACTCTCAATGTGGGCTCTCACGAATCCTGGCTGTGGACCACAGTTTGGATGCTCTCTGGACCGAAATAAGACAACTGCAAAATGGAAGTAGTACACATCTACATGCATTAGGATAAAAATGATGGAAAATGATAGCAAAGGGAAAGAACCAACACACTTACCATAACTTCCATCATCATTACGCCGCCAATAACGCACATAACAAAGATCACGGGCCACACAAACCTGGACAACCAAGTATATTCTTTAAAGACAAGGCACAGATGTGTCACATTTTAGAATACAGATGCATAATTTCTGTGGCATAGCATAGCATACAAGTAAATCATATAGAACATGTCAAAACAATGTCATAAAAGAAGTTTGCAATAGACAACAACAGGAAATGTGTAGCATATGGTTAAACAAATACAAAGTTAAATGCTGTATAAAATTTATTTGCTGTTAGATAATTGATGGCAACGATGTCATGAATGTTCTACTACATTTTTTTATTTATCATATATCAATGTGGTCAATATCAAGTAATAAATCAAAGATGTTAGATCAGCTCTGATCACAGATCAAATCACAGATCTTACGATTCTTCTCAAATTTCTTCAAAAAAATATAAATGAAAGGTGAAACTGAGATAAATGAGCCAAATATAAAGTAAACGGAGAACCAAAAAAATCATATATATAGTCACAAAATTTAGTCTCCACCACCGCAAACCCATATGTAGCATGTCTAATGACAAAGATATCATGTAATCCATACACAAACTAACAAGTTAACCATCCCTTTTGGTAGGATATTTTAGGGGAGAAAATTGGAGTTTAACAAATGGTTAAAAAATATGAAATTACTTTTTGCTTCTTGATCTAAATTCCATAAACCCAACTTTTGTTCTTTAGTTTCTAGAAGTCAAAAACCCTACCAAGCTTGCCAAATCTATATGCTCAAACTTATTAAAGATGAGTAATTCTAAAAGCCATATAGACCAACAAATTATAAAAATTGGAACATGACTCAATATGTACAAACATGATCAACTTGGACCTTATGGTCCAAGGGACTGTATGATGCATAAGCAAATCTAGATCTTCTTGTCCTAAGTTATCCTAGTCCGAGGATGGATGCAGATCATTTAAAATAATTTTGATCTGAATCATAAGATCCAAATCATGGATTGTCAGATTTTAACAACAAATATTTTCAAAGTTTAATATTAAATGGTTTATTCAAGAGATACAACCCTAACTGACACAAGATATCTCATTAGCCAACTTCAAGAACCTTGTATCATTTTTTGATAAAGGTATCCATTGGATTCATGTCAACATTTCCATCAATTAAACTAAGCTTTCAAACTTTTTCTTTGAATTTTCTATCCAGATGTGCTTAAATGCAAATAATTAATGATCTGCTTAATGGAGACTTCTCTCTTTTCTTTTATATAGAACCTTGCCACTTGATTGGCTTCTTCATCCAACTATTAATGCAACTAGGGGCAGAGTAGGATGGAGACCCTACACTTCTATAGAAGAAGGGATTCTAACATTGCTGGACTTTGATAATGATAAAGTAACAACTACTACTACTGCTACCACTATTATATAAAGGCTTAATTTTCTAATTTTCAATTCCAAAATAACCCTAATTAGATTTCTCTCTTACAAAGACTTAAAACATGCTAGACTTCTATAAAAAAGAATTCTAACGCTGCTGGAATTTGAGAATAAGAAAAGGAGTAGAAAAGAATAGAGTGTGTGTGAGAATAGAAGAACTCATGCTAATTGTCAAACAAACTAGAGAAAATCCAATTTAGCAAGAAAGAAAGAATTAAAAATAATTCCAAAAAATGTTCTTAGTATATCTGGATTCTGGATTCTATCTTCTAGGAAAATTCAAGGGATCAAGGAGGACAAGAGATACTTTTAAGCCAAGAGACCTAGGTGAGTTATGATGCATTAGCAAAAATGGTAATTATGCATCAATTATTTTCAAGTCATTTTAGAATTTAGACTCCCAATAAACAATCTCAAATCTCAAATCCTTAGTAGCCATGTTCCTCTGAACATGCATTATAACTACGCACATGTATACATGCATGCATGTATAAAGAGAGAGTACTGCATGTATACATGCATGCATGTATAAAGAGAGAGTACTGCACCTGGCCACTTACGTCAATTGCCTCTGACATCTTGTATTACATTGCAAATTTAATTCTTCACAAAAGGAATTCAGGACATAATAAACAGCTAAATACTATGTGGAGGGATTGCAATTTTCCATGAATTTCCCATTTTCAACTCAATGATGGGACTTTGCCTCTTTTTTTTTCTTTTCTTTTTTTTTTCTTTTTCTTTTTTTTGTAAGATCATAATCAAATGAAAATTCCAATTTCTGCCAACTTTCCTCCCTCTTAATGAAACCTTTTCTTGCCACAATGTTCAGTTCCTATTATCATCAATCATACAGTTTGTACCCTAGATGTACAAGTACAAGAAGGCAAATCCTCCCTCTCCACTGAAATGAGATCGCTGCCAATACAGTACATTAATACACACACACACCCAAATTTCCTGGTTAGATGCAATAAATAAGGCTGAACAGGTGAATATACAACCTATAAAAAGTGTCCAACCAATCTTGCTTGCACAATGGAAAGAGAAACTGGCTTATCTCTCCATCGAATAAAATTAATCAAAGGTATGCATTAATGAGCTTATGCTTCAGTTTCAAATGATTTCTGCCAATATCCATGGCAGAAAATTGAGAACACAAAACCAAAAAATCCCCATCAAGATGTCCAAATAAGAATATCCTCACCATATTAATAAACTATTCACACCAAAGGTTATATACATTGATAAGATATGAAGAGTTTAACCATAGATAATTCCTTAACCATCCCATCAAATATGTTTTCATTACATTGTGAAATATTACCTATTCGTAATGTGATATTTCTACCTGGGACACATTCTATTTGGCAGTTTTCTGTATGTTAAATACCATTTGAGGGTTTATTTTCTATCGGCATTGGATCATATGCGGTTAATGCTTTCTGTTCACATTTTTCTTCTTTCTTCTCTGTTCCAGCCACTAGTTACAAAAGCCATCCCCTTTTACAGAATCACTTTATCATAAAATTAAGATCCTACATCTGAATCATTTTGTAACATAATAAATGGATGATTAGGGAGAGGGAAGGAAAAAGAGAGTTAGCAGTTTCCCTACTTTCCATTTGGTATATAATGCTTTCCTTTAGATATCATTGTATTGTATAAAACATGACATGAGCAAATTCTTCTTCCCTTATTATGATATAAAAGATAGATACTTCTATGTTTCAAAGAATAATTAGTACGTAAACAACTATGGAAAATTCCAGTTAATAAGTTAGCATGACCACCACTTCAATTAATAAATATTTTTGCCTACAAAGATTCCATTTTTTTTTAAAAATATTTTATATTATTTTGTTCTAACATCAATACACTTATTGGTCCGCGTGAAAGGAAATGTACTAGTTTGCCCCTGAGTGCAATCGTTAGGTTTCCATCAAAGTATTGATCAAAATTCTTCCTAGAGTTACCTCACAAGTCACAACCAGCTCATCATTGCTACGTTCATGCTACATGCATGCACTTTCTTTATTCTATAGCATTCAGTTAAATCTAATTAACATAATGTGACAATCATACAAACACAGTACAACCTGGCAAATCTAGACCCATCTCGGTAGTTAGTTTTAAGCAGGCCCGAGCATGGGTTTCCAGCATGGACTGGCACACCACCTTGAGCTGCCCGATTCGGGGCATACCATACGTTATCAGATTAGAACCAGTATGAAACTCATTTGATTCGATACTGCCCCTACACCGAGGCAGACTGTGGTGTGTACCAACCCATGCCCTACTGAACTGATAACGTACCAATACGGTACCTAGTACCAAGATTGCAAATCTTGATTTCTAGTTTGTTGGGTTGGGCTAGGCTTGGAGTGAAACCCCTATATAAATTTTTGGCTAGCCATTGAGCAACATAAAAATGATATTAGCCCAAACCAAACTAAAAGAATCATTATATGACACAAAAATAAACACATACCAAGGTTGTTAATAGGCCTAGGTAGGGCCAATGGAAACCCCTCCCTAGCCTAGGAGTGGCCTAGGTGATTAGGTAGCAACCCAGGGAGGAAGGCTCTCCAATGCTCCAAACATGCATTCCTAGGCTTATATATATCTACATGAACATGCATAGATAATTATATCTTATATACATCCCCTTTAGCAAAAATTTCATCATCAAATCAATATTTCATAAAGATAAGTCCAAAAGTCATCAAATTTATAACTAATTAAACATTAATAAATACATTAACAAGACAATGCTAACAATATATAAGTATTTAAAGTTAAAACTAGAAATTGCTAATCACAACTAGCAGAAATGATGAATAATAGTAAAGACCCCACAAAAAGAACACGAATCATAGTCATAGATACATAATGATGCATTCACTTAGGCCCCATTTGGCATTGCTTTTAGAGGGCCAAAAAGCACTTCTTTGAAAATGCTTTAAAAAATTCTAAATATGAATAGTTAAATAATGCCAACAACCTACAACATGCTTACTATCCCATTAATTTCACATATCAATAATAATTGTCAATTAATTCTACAAATACGTTAAACATAAACAAACAACAGTAGTATAAAAAATCAGGCTAAGTCGGGCTCAGACTAGGCTTTAATCCCCAAGCTTGAGCCTGGCATGTTTATTAAACGGGCCTATCCTAGCCCACCGTGCATAGAACCTTGGCCCAAGCCCACCAAAGGCTGCAGGCTTGAGTGGATTGGGCAGGCTGCCCAGCCCATGGACAAGTCTATTTGGATTTTGTCATGTCAAATTTTATGGGAAACACTGATATTACCCAAGCACTTCAGAACATCCCATGACGCTTCATACCATTAAATCATAATATCATCATCATTGCTTATGGAAAACAACCAAGTCTAATATATCAATTAGCAAATGATTCTATCAATTTGTAAACAAAAGAGCAATAGTTCCAAACTAACATACACAGATCAATACATATTTACACAATCACATATAACATATAGACATGTCTTCATGACTAATCCTTTAAAAAAAAATCCTGTGTCAGATACTTTTGGACACTCAGACACTTGAAACCTGGTTCACATGTATAAGTAACATTGCAAGTATGATAGTTCCTAGTCTTCATTGCATGAGTACTATTGCGGAAGAATTGGCATATATAAATTGAAAGTCTACTACAAATTTACAATGCCATCTTTAATATTTACTTTACGTGGCCAAGAATTTCAGATGCTTAATTCATTTTAACATGTTTGAACTTTGAACAATGAGAGTTTATAGGAATTAGGTTTGCAACCAGAAGTTACTCATGACAGATGGAAATGCAAGAGTAATAGAAAGGTTATCTTCTGTCAGGCATGTTGAAGATAGCTTCTATGAACCTGTATCATAGACTACCAGAGACTTACTTCTCCAACCACTATTACTAATGAAGCATCCAAAGAAATAGTCACCCAACTCGATGCCAATAAAGAAAGTAAGTTATACTGGCAAGATTAAATATAAACACCTATAAGAAACTATTAAGGTTTAGTATATTTAGAGAAATATATTACAATTTTAAAGCAACTTTCTTTGTTGGATGTATATTTCATGTATACTATGGCAGTATGATCATATAAAATCCCTTTATAACAAAGCTAGCCAGTAATTCTATCTAATGCTAAACATTCTAACAAGCACATGATGTCTGTTAAGCTGTATTTCCAATTATCAAGCATGATAATTTTGTCCAACATGCAACAGAAATGAGATGATCAGCCACAATTACTTCAATGCAATTCATGTTATTCTTCTTCCTTGTAGAGGGCATTACATTGGGAACCAGCCCAGCTGTAGTCTATGATACAGTATTGCAGTGTGTCCATCCACCTCCTCAACTAAGCTACCATATTGAAAGCTGCAATCCCACCTACAAAGCAAGAGAACAAGGATAACTAAGGAGATCTAACAATCCAAAACAAAGGTTCTGTAGACATAAGAACTTACTCAAAACGTGTTCCATCCATGCTCATTACATGCTCAAAGATTGCTTCGCATGTGGCCTCCACCACACCAACTGCCCTCATTGCTCTGCTACAGCTCCTTGGCTGTACAAATACAATTTACATGAATGAGAAAAGCTCAATTCTAGATTAAAGTTTCTGCCATGGTATCGCAAAATACAAACACAAAGACATGCACTACATACAAGGTAGTCTACTTCTAGAAGCTCTTCAAAAATGCGAAGCCCTGGAATTCAAGAGCATAAAGTATCAGTAACATAAATTTACACAATGGGTTTGTGCCTCTTATGGCTCTAACTCACTTGATGAGCAGAATGTTGCAATAAAGAATTGAAATACTGGATACAAAACTAAGTTGCTGAAAGGAAGATAAATAAAAAGAGAGATAAATGAAACTTGCCATTCTGGCATCGGACAAGACGCCAAAGTTTTCTGGAGAAAATTTGATCAGAGTTATTCTGATTTGACAACCTTGAATCAAGCTCTCGAGTCCAGTCAAGTACTGATTCAGGTAGACCTGCCAAAGGAAAGCTACAGTCATGGCCAGCTAAATATGCCACTGAACAACATAATAAAATATTTAACCCAGAAGTGACATTAGTGTCAGTTTTTGGACCATTTCCAATTGTTGTTCTTCGTAATAATGCAGACTGGTTCTCCTCTTCTTCTTCAGGGCTACACCTACAAGAACATGTTAGGACTTACAACCATAAAGTTTTTAACAGAAAATGCTGGTTAAAGCAACATAAGCAAAATTTGCTCAATATTTCTTTTTTATAGATCATACTGAAAAACATTAAAATCACAAGATAAAGACTTTGATGATATCCTAAGCAAAGGAGGTATAAAGAAGACCAATATCTGTCCCTAAATATTAAAAATTATGATAAACAAAGAAAGGCATTAAGAGACGGTTTAAGATGAGTCGTTGCTCCAAAGACAAGTAGGAGACTGCACATCACATTCCAAACCAAGGTTTGCCATACCGTGCCGAACCGGCCGGTACACCCCGTCTCGTACCGGACCGGCGGAGAACCGGCACGATTCGGCCGGTAAAATCGGTACACCGGCGGTACCGAAGAACAAGAACACAAAGTAAGAAAGAGAGAGAGAGAGGAGGGAGGGAGGGAGGTGGGAGCCGGTCGGGAGGG